>QGSO01000429.1:814643-883501 GCA_011037825.1 Carya cathayensis
TTTTGAAAATATTCAAATAAAACATGCACATGTGAAAGATGACAATCAATCATTTTTAATATTTTCAAAATTCAAACCTTTAATCATGTCATGCACATGTGAAAGATGACAATCAATTATCTTTCAAAATTTTCAAATTTAATTTTCAAAATATTCATGCACATGTGGAAAATGTATTTTAATGCTTGATGATAAAATATTAATTTTGAGTCTTAATCCTAATTTCGAATTTTAAGAGATTTACAACATTACTCTATGATTTTAATGTGAACTTGTTTCCTTCTTGCTCATGCTTGGTTCTTTGATGTGCTTGACTCCATTATGTGGACAATTTAAGCTTGAAACTCCTTTATTCTTTGAATTCATTTGTTATCATTAAAATTCATGTGTAGATTTATAATCACATGAAACTTGAAACCTTGAGTTCAACAATCTCCCCTTTTTTGATGATAACAAATACTTGATAGAACTTAAAACCTGTATTAATACTTAAGCTCCCCTAAGAATATGCGTTAGTTTTTCAAGCAAAAGTATAAATATAATTCCAAGCATATATAACAAGTTTAACAATTTAAACAATGTTAATGTTCTAGTCTAAAACTTCTCCCCCTTTTGGCATCATTAAAAAGGATCGGCAGCAAGTAAATGGACTGAAGAAAACGATGCGTTTAAAAGATACTGTAGATAGTTAAAAAAGGAGCTGTCCATGACTCGACAAATGCTGCAAAGCCTCGAGGCCTAATTCTATGAATTTAGTTAGCTGAAAATTTAAACAATCGCCTGATGTTGTTGACAAACGGGATTGAAAGCTCTGAGTTTCTATAAAAAAAAATCATTTTTACCCATCGGATACCAAAAACAAACACATTGCTCCTTGACCTAAGTTCTGTTTTTCCATAACGATAGAATGGCCGAGCAATTCTCTTCCACTAATGTTCCAGACTTGAATCAGGAACCCTTGACGTATCAATCATCAATCTTCTCTCCTGAAGCCGTCAATACCATGATAGGAGCAGAGATCCGTTTTTCTAGTATGGCTGATTTTGAGATTGTTGTAGAATCAAGAATGCTCAGTAGTCAATATGCTGCCTCTGTTACGACCATGTCTCGGAGGTTAATGGCGAGGGTGAGTGAGATTATTCATCTTAACATCCAAATATCTAAGTTACGACAGAAGCTTGCTAATAAGGATAGAGAGAATAAAAAGTTAAAGCAAGAAAACAAAGAGTTGAAAAAATTTACAGATTGGTATGCTCATGATCTGCAACCACGAATAGAGGAGCTGGAACGAGAAATGGTTCAGATACAAGGTCAACATCGGCAGATAACAGCAGAGGTTTATCGTTTACTAGAAAAATAGGGACAATCTACTGTTAATCTCGCTGGCATAGTAAGAAAACTTTTGACAATGTGTGTCCAGCATATCTTGTATTTCTTTTGACTAAATAAGATTTGAAGAGACAATAGTTTGTCTTGTTTTTTATGCTATCTCTATAAAATAAATCTTAAAGTTCATCCGATTTGCATCAAATTATATTCTCATCTCTATAACTCATCTGTCTTCCTTCAACATTCTCGCTTTAAGTTCTCAATTCTTTTCTCAATGGCTCATTCTTCTAACATTCCTCTAGATCCATCCATGAGGTATTCTACACCTCAATCTCCTGTCTTTTTTGCAGCTACCATTGGTGCCATGTTGCAGCAAGAGAATAATAGTTTGGCTAATAAGTCAGACTCTGATGCTATCTACGACTTGGTGAGTCTCGGGACTCGTTACTCATCCTCTATTGTTGATTTTTCCCAGCGGGTACAAGCCAAAAACCATGAGGTTGAAAAACTTAAAAAACAAATTGTTGTACTTCAACGAATTGTTCAAGAGTCTCACACAAGGGAAGGAATCCTTCGGCAGAATAATAAACAATTGAAATCTCTATTGCATTCTTCATTCCGCTTGCCAGTTCCCATGAATAGGGATGACATGATATTATATGAAGAGAATGAGCATCTCAAACATGAAGTTAAGAACCTCGAGTTTATGTAAAAGTATTTAAAAAAAATCTCTCTATTTTTATGAATTCTAATCTATCTTTTAAGAGATATTCATAACATGCATTATACCTATTTCTCTTCTAATCATACATAATCTATCTTCTGGTAAAGGTTTTGTGAATATATCTGCTAACTGATCGTGTGTGTTTGTGAACTCTAATACTATATCGCCCTTCTGCACATGATCTCGAAGAAAATGATATCTTATTTCAATATGCTTAGTTCTAGAATGTTGTATTGGGTTCTTTGAAAGATTTATAGCACTTGTATTATCACATTTGATTGGAATGTGATTATACATGAGTTTAAAATCTTCAAGTTGTTGCTTTATGTAAAGAACTTGAGTACAAAAACTATCCGCAGCAACATATTCTGCTTCAGCAGTAGATAATGCAACAGAATTTTATTTTTTACTAAACCAGGAAACTAGTGCATGACCTAATAAATGACATGCTCCACTAGTACTTTTTCGATCTATTTTACAACCAGCATAATCTGCATCTGTGTAACTGATTAGATCGAAAGATGTGTGTTTAGGGTACCATAATCCTAAGTTAGTTGTACCACTAAGATATTTAAGAATGCGCTTAACTGCAATTAAATGAGATTTTTTTGGAGATGATTGAAAGCGTGCACATAAGCACACACTAAACATAATATTAGGTCTATTGGCTGTCAAATATAATAAGCTACCAATCATACCTCGATATACTTTCGAATCAATCGGCTTACCGGATTCATCTTTATCAAATTTAGTGGATGGGCTCATTGGTGTTCCAGTTTCCTTAGAACCTTCCATCTCAAACTTCTTCAGTAATTCCTTAATATATTTTGATTGATTGATGAATGTCCCACTTTTTGCTTGCTTAATTTGCAATCCGAGAAAGAATGTAAGTTCTCTCATCATGCTCATTTCAAATTCTTCCTGCTTAGTGTTAACAAAAACTTGACACATATTTTTATTAGTAGAACCGAATATTATATCATCAACATAAATTTGAATTAAAAGAAGATCATCATTTTCATGTTTAATGAAAAGAGTTGTGTCGATTTTTCCTCTTGAAAAACCTTTTTCAATCAAGAAATCACTGAGTCTCTCGTACCAAGCTCTAGGAGCTTGTTTGAGTCCATACAGTGTTTTTGTGAGTTTGAAAATATGATTTGGAGAAATATGATTTTCAAAACCTGAAAGTTGCTCAACATATACCTCTTCATTTATAAAACCGTTTAAGAAAGCACTTTTAACATCCATTTGAAAAAGTTTGAAATTTTTATAACAAGCATATGCAAGTAGCATTCGAATAGCTTCTAATTTTACGATTGGTGCATATGTATCATCATAATTGATTCATTCTTCTTGATTGAAACCTTGAGCTACAAGTCGAGCCTTATTTTTAGTTATGACTCCGGACTCATTTTTTTTATTTCTAAAAACTCATTTTGTTTTTACTTGTGGAGGATTTCATGCATACCTATAAAAACAATTAAAATGATTTTTCTTGGTATCCAAATTCTTTGGGTCCTTTATTTATTAGTATTAAAAGAAACAAGATTTTTAGGTACCCATATGGTCTTAATAGTCATTGTATGCTTTCTTCTAATAGGACAAGCATGATAATTATGACCATTTCTATTACAAAAATTACAAATAGCATGTGGCATGTATGAAGAACTTGAGTGATTATAATAGTATCATTTTTTGATAAAATTATTATGAAAAGAATTTTGAATATTAGACTTTGATGTAGAAGGATTATCAAATAAGTTTTTATAAAATTTGAATTTTTGTTTTGGCATATATCCCAAGCCTGCCTTGTCAAAAACAAATCTTTGACTACCAAGAAGTTTTTCAAAATTTTTTTTTTTCCATTCGTAAAGTTTTCAACAATATTTTCTAAATCAATTTTATTCTTCTTCAACTCAAGATTTTCATTTTTCAAAATAATATTTTCTTTTCAATTTCGTTTGTTAAAGAAGAATTTTTCTTTTTCAAAGCAGTATATTTGATACCCAATTTTTCAAATTCCTCATATACCCCCTCTAAAACATTTTGCAATTCTTCATATGAAGGATTTTCAATATTATCAAAATTTGTTACGTCAATGTCATCTTTAGCCATAAGACAGAGATTTGCTGATTCTTTATTGCTTGCTTCACTATCTGAGCTACTTGAATCATCATCCCATGTAGCTTTCATTGCTTTCTTGCCTTTGTTTCGATCTTTCTTTAGCATAGGACAATCTGGCTTAATATGACCAAGTTTATTGCATTTATAACAAATTAAAGTATCATTTTTACCTGAATCTTTTTTGGAGAACTTTTTGAATGATTTCCTCGGATGAGTTTTATTTTTCTTTAAGAACCTCTGAATTCTTCTTGTTATCATCGCAACTTCTTCATCTTTGTCGTCATTTTCCTCATATTCATCACTTTCACTTTCATGAGGAACAGCTTTAAGTGCCAAGCTCTTCTTTGGCTTTCTTTCTTCTTCTCCTCTTTTCAATGTGTACTCATGCGTGATAAGTGACCCGATGAGTTCATTCACTTCGAGCTTCTTGAGGTCTCTAGCTTCAAGAATCGCTGTCACTTTTGATTTCTAACGTTTTGGTAGAGAGTTGAGAATTTTTCTTACTATCTCCACTTTGGAATAAACTTTGCCAAGAGCTGTCAAGCTATTTATGATGTTAGTAAAACGAGTGTGCATACTAGAAATAGATTTATCATCATTCATCTTAAACATTTCATATTCATGAGTAAGAATATAAATTTTTGATTCCTTGACTTGAGAAGTTCCTTCATAAGTAACTTCCAAGTTATCCCAAATTTCTTTTGCCGTAGCACAAGTCATTACTCTATTAAACTCATTACCATTGAGAGCATTATATAATAAATTCATAGCAGTTAAATTCAAAGTATAAAGTCTATCGTCTTCACGATTAAACTCTTCTTCTTCCTTTTTGACCTTTACTCCATCAACCACTTTTGTTGGAATATAAGGTCCATTTACAATGCATTTCCAGATTTCTCGACCTTGAGCCTGAAGGAATATTCTCATTCTAACTTTCCAGAATGAGTAATTGTCTCCACAAAAGAGTGGAGGCCGACTGCTAGATTGACCTTCACCAAATGAAGCTGCAATGTTAGCCATAAGATCTTAACTCAAAAGATAGTTAATCTTATAATAGAGCTTTAGCTCTGATACCAATTGTTGCCCAGATGACTAACACAAGAGGGGGGGTGAATTGAGTTGTATTTAAAAAAAAAAAAAATTATAAATCAAATATACAATATCAAATATAAACAAAATACGAAATAGCAATAAATATAAAGAGTAAGGGTAAGAGAGAATCAAACTCAGTATGTTAACGAGGTTCGGCCCCACTGCCTACGTCCTCGCCTCAAGCTACCCCTTGAGGATCCCCGAATTCACTATTCAACCTCCTTCAGGTGGAGGTAAAAACCTATTACACCTTTGAACAACACCGCTACAAAGGATCCGTGTAGAACACCCTCTACACTTGCAATCACCTTACACGTGGTGATTCAACGATTCCCTGTGTAGAACACTTTCTACACGCACAAGGGTTGTACACACCCTTTTACTGATACAAGAATTGATAGTGGGTAGAATATCAGAAAACACTCCTCAATGAGTGAAATAAGAACAATACAGCACAACCTATATCTCTCAAAATGAAAAAGGATTAAGGCTCAATGCTTAGAGAAGAGAGAATGAAAGCTTTGAATGAGAGTTGTATGCTCTTGGTGTTGTGAATGTGAAGCTCTCAAATGATCTATTTATAGGCATATGAGACTTCATATTCAAATTTAAAAAGATTCACATGTCAAAGACATCATCATTCATTTTTCAAAAATTTCAAACCTAATCTTTTTACTTTTTGCATGTGACAAAATGAGCACACTTTACTTTTCAAAAAATTCAAACCTAATCTTTTACTTTTTGCATATGACAAAAGGAGCACACTTTACTTTTCAAAATTTTTCAAACAAAGACATCTTCCTTTTGCATAAGTCAAGAAAAGCATCAATCACTTTTGAAAATATTCAAATAAAACATGCACATGTGAAAGATGACAATCAATCATCTTTAATATTTTCAAAATTCAAACCTTTAATCATGTCATGCACATGTGAAAGATGACAATCAATTATCTTTCAAAATTTTCAAATTTAATTTTCAAAATATTCATGCACATGTGGAAAATGTATTTTAATGCTTTATGATAAAATATTAATTTTGAGCCTTAATCCTAATTTCGAATTTTAAGAGATTTACAACATTACTCTATGATTTTAATGTGAATTTGTTTCCTTCTTGCTCATGCTTGGTTCTTTGATGTACTTGACTCCATTGTGTGGACAACTTGAGTTTGAAACTCTTTTATTCTTTGAATTCATTTGTTATCATCAAAATCCATATGTAAATTTATAATCACATAAAACTTAAAATCTTGAGTTCAACAATTAGTATTATCCCTGAATATAAAACTTTACAGCAACAAAATTTGGATAAATGCACAATCCAATGTGGATGAAAAGTACTTTGCATTCAGAATCGGTGACCATGTTGGTGCCAGTTCATCCCATGTGATCCGTTATTGTATTAAGTCAAAGCATAAGGACGCTTTGTAGTGTACAGAGTGGATCTCGGTCCCACTATTTTTATATGCGCAGCGCCACATGTATCTCAATTCATATAATTATTATTAATATTTTAAATTATTATATTAAATAATTTAATTCTTGTAAATAATATTATAATAATATTTTATTTAATTTTAACAAAATATTTCATCTTATCTTATTTTAACTATATAACTAAACGGGCTTATGCTACATTCATCGACATTGTTCTTTCACGGATTGTACACTAAAATCCCGTCTAAAACATCGGTAAGCATTTTTAAGAAATAAAGTGATATATCTAAAAAAATAACTATAAAAATAAATTTATAAATTAATACAATTTCATGTAGTATGATAGATTTATTTATAATAAAAATTAAATAATCCTACTTTGTTTCTTTATTTTATTTCCTTATTTTGACCCTCATATATTTATTTGTTTATTATTTTATTTATTGATTTAAAAAATGACTATTAATATATTATTATTTTTTTATATTTGTTAAAAATATTTAAAAAATAAAAAAAAAATTAAAAAGGAGGATTTACCCTAGTCGCCTATGGTCGCTGCCGCACCCTAGCAGCACTCAAAAAAGTTTATTTCACAACGTAACATATCTCTGTGGCTATTATTTCTTTATGGAGTTCAACTATGGCAACTAGCTCATCGCTTCTTTGAATAGCCGCCCCCCTAGTTGTGTCTCTTCTTATAGTTCTTTTTAGGTAGATGGATATTCCGATAGGAAATGAAGCCCTGACCATGGAGATGTTGGTGCTATGATTTGTTCTAGTAAAATTGCATACACAATCTAACTTCATGTAAAACGATTTGCATCATCGTCTTCGTGTTGAAACAATTTAATTTGTTTTTAAAATCAGATCTTAACACATACAAACTGATTTTGATTTGGTTTGCACGATCTTGAGTTTTCGAAAAAATAAAAATCTTCACTTTATCATATACTTTTTGAGTCTTGTCCCTCGCGTGGACAAGTTCTCATATACAGTATCAGCAGAGAGTACTTTCAAATTTCAAATTTCAAATCAAAACCTTGTGGTCTGGTCAATTCTAGTCTCGTGTTTCAGCCCTCTCTCAAAGCCGTTAGACAGAGAGTGATACCGAATTCCTTGACGCTTTGATTTGAACTGGTCAATTCCAGCTTCTTCTTCTTCTGCTATCTTACAAAGCCGCCTGGCGGAAAGTGATACCGAGCACTTGATCTTGGAATACAATTCCTTTTTCTCTGATTTCGACGCGATTCCTTATTCTTACCGAAGCGTCCTTTTCTTTCTATGTGCTAGAATTAGTTAGATAAAGGCTAGGGTTTCTGCATATATAGGAGCCTTTCTTACTTTTGCTTGCTGAAGGGAGGAGGATCCGAGATGGAGAGCTACTTGAATGAGAACTTTGGCGATGTGAAGCCCAAGAACTCGTCGGAGGAGGCGCTTCAGAGATGGAGGAACCTCTGCTGGCTTGTGAAGAATCCTAAACGGAGGTTCCGATTCACTGCTAATCTCTCCAAGCGCTTCGAGGCCGAGGCCATCCGTCGCTCCAATCAGGTTGCAATCCCTGTTCTGTGGAGTTTTTCCAACTGGATATTCTAGTCATATATCATAAAGATTTGCCACTAATTTTGATACTAGTTGCTTGACTCCAAATTCTGCTGTGTTGAGGATCTGTATGGAAAACCGACGAGCTTTGATCACCTAGGTGCCTCCGAACTTGGGCTCTTCATAACGTTACTTGGACTGTTCTTTTTTATGGGAACCTGTCTTGAAAATATTCATGTAGATCCGTGTATATATACATATATATATTTATATAAGATTCTGCTGGATTGAGCATTGGCGATGCATTAATCGGATTTGTTGAGGAGCATACCGAGGGAGAAGTGGATTCTGGTTCGATATTTATATGATTCTGGTTCAAATGCAGGATAATGATAACGAAATTGAATTTTCTTAAAGAAACTAAATTGTAGCCTACTCAACTAATAATTTCCTTACATATTCTGGCTTTCATGATATATCTTTTCTAATTTTACATCTCTTCCCTTGGTGTTGAACATTGTAGGAGAAGTTTAGAGTTGCAGTTTTGGTTTCACAAGCTGCTCTTCAATTTATCAATGGTAAGAATCTTAAGCTGCTCAAGTTAAAACTTGTATTATGGTTTACTTCATCGTGTTGACTCCAACTTCAATTCCTGTAGGTCTAACTTTGTCCAGTGAATACACTGTACCAGAGGAAGTCAAAACTGCAGGCTTCAAAATAAGTGCTGATGAGTTGGCATCCATTGCCGAAGGCCGCGATGTGAAAAAACTAAAAATACATGGTGAGGTTGAGGGTATTGCAAACAAGCTTGCAACTTCAGTCAATATTGGCATTCCAACTTCTGAGCAATTGCTGAATCAAAGAAAAGAGATTTATGGAATTAATAAATTTAATGAAATCCCACCACGAGGTTTTTGGATCTTTGTGTGGGAAGCCCTTCAAGATACAACCCTTATGATTCTTGCTGTTTGTGCTTTTGTCTCTCTTCTTGTTGGCATAATTATGGAAGGATGGCCGAGGGGTGCCCATGATGGCCTTGGAATTGTTGCCAGCATTTTGCTTGTTGTACTTGTCACCGCCACAAGTGATTATAAACAATCCCTGCAGTTCAAGGATTTGGACAGGGAGAAGAAAAAAATCACAGTTCAGGTTACCAGAAATGGATTAAGACAAAAGATATCAATATATGATCTTCTTCCTGGTGATATTGTTCATCTTGCCATTGGAGATCAGGTCCCAGCAGATGGACTTTTTGTTTCTGGGTTCTCTGTGTTGATAAATGAATCCAGTTTAACAGGAGAGAGTGAACCAGTTAATGTCCATTCTGGTAATCCTTTTCTCCTGTCAGGAACTAAAGTTCAGGATGGATCATGCAAGATGCTCGTGACTACTGTTGGAATGAGAACTCAGTGGGGTAAACTGATGGCTACTCTCTGTGAAGGAGGAGATGATGAGACCCCATTGCAGGTCAAACTTAATGGTGTAGCAACCATTATTGGTAAAATAGGCCTATTTTTTGCTGTTGTTACTTTTTCTGTTATGATGCAAGGCCTGATCAGCCACAAGCTGCAAGAAGGGTCCCACTGGATCTGGTCTGGAGATGATGCAATGGAAATTTTGGAATCCTTTGCAATTGCTGTTACAATAGTGGTGGTTGCTGTTCCTGAAGGACTGCCTTTGGCTGTGACGCTAAGTCTTGCTTTTGCCATGAAGAAAATGATGAAAGATAAGGCACTTGTCCGTAATTTAGCTGCTTGTGAGACAATGGGATCTGCCACATGTATCTGTAGTGACAAGACTGGGACTCTAACTACGAACCATATGACTGTTGTGAAAGCTTGTATTTGTGGGAAAATCAAGGAAGTAGGGCTCTCTAAGGAGACTTTAAGTTTTGGCTCTGAAATTCCTGGTTCTGCTTTGAGTATTCTACTTCAATCAATATTTAACAACACTGGAGGAGAAATTGTTAAAAACGAAAATGAAAAAATTGAGATACTGGGAACGCCAACTGACACTGCTCTTTTGGAATTTGGGCTATTGCTTGGTGGGGATTTTCAATCGGAACGTCATGCATTAAACATTGTGAAAGTTGAGCCTTTCAATTCTGTTAAGAAGCGAATGGGAGTAGTACTAGAACTCCCAAATGGTGATTTCCGGGTGCACTGTAAAGGTGCTTCTGAGATAATTCTAGCTGCATGCGACAAAGTCATAGACTCGAATGGTGAAGTTGTTCCACTTAATGAGGCATCCATTAATCATTTAATGGATACAATTGAGCGATTTGCTAGTGAAGCGCTTCGAACTCTGTGCCTTGCTTATATGGAAATTGGAAGTGAATATTCTGTTGAAAGTCCTATACCAATAAAAGGGTACACATGCATAGGAATTGTTGGTATTAAAGATCCAGTTCGCCCAGGAGTCAGAGAGTCTGTTGCAATTTGTAGATCAGCCGGTATAACTGTTCGGATGGTTACTGGAGACAACATAAACACTGCAAAGGCAATTGCTCGAGATTGTGGAATTTTAACCAGTGAGGGTATAGCAATTGAAGGCCCAGAATTCCGTGAGAAAAGTGAAGAGGAATTGCATGAGATTATTCCAAAACTTCAGGTCATTTTGTGCTTAATGACATTGTTTTGTCAATATATGGAGTGCTCTTGAGCTGAAATCTAGCTCTTTACAGCAAGCAGAAACTTGTCTGCTATGGAAAATCTAATTTTTCTTTGCATGCAGGTCATGGCTCGATCTTCACCACTTGATAAGCATACCCTTGTAAAATACTTACGAACAACTTTTGAAGAAGTTGTTGCAGTGACTGGTGATGGTACCAATGATGCCCCAGCACTCCATGAAGCAGATATTGGTCTGGCAATGGGCATTGCTGGAACTGAGGTGTTGCCTAAACACTGTTACTGTAGTGTTTCCTGAAAATATATATTATCCCACCACGCATAGCTGTGATGCGAGACTCGACCTCAAAAAATTATGTCCAACTTCTTTAGTTTTACCTGAGATATAACTTTTTCTTAAATTTGAATTATAATTGTGCCAGCTTTGCTCATTTCTTCCTTTTATGCTAGTGAATAGAAAGGGAAATAGATTCTTCCATGCAAAAAATAAAAAGGAGTAAAACAGATGGGATTGTACATGTTTATCATTGCTAATCATGTTTAGACACAAGGTTTCACTAGTGCTTTTGTTTTTTTTGGGGATTGGGGGGGGGGGGGATCTACAAGACTTGGAGCATATTTTTCATGGGCTGCTCTTTATACGTTTTTAAAGAAGACCTTGAGTGCAAGGTATCAAGTTGTGGGTGGGGTTGAATCTTAATTGCACTTTCTTATTGTGCTTAATAATGTTGTGAATTCTTTCTTGTAACTTTTGGCATGATAAGCTGTCATATTTCAAAAAATAAACCATGTACAAGAGATTAGGATAATGGTTGACTGTTATACTACCTTTCATTTTAAGCATGGAGGATTTGAGGCTTAAAACTCAGACCATGAGGCTTCTCCTTCTGTATTTGGACGCCTAGATGCCTCATCTTTCACCTTTAGAACCAATAGGGAATTTTCGTATGGACTAATTGTCTGCTGATTAGGTGCCCTTAATAGTTGATATTGTAGTTTGTTCTGTCTCTTGTGGACTGGTAACTTGGCATTTTCAAATCTGCTTACTTGAAAACTTATGTCATGAAAATTGAATGCAAATTCTCAGGTGGCTAAAGAGAGTGCTGATGTCATAATCTTGGATGACAACTTTTCCACAATTGTTACTGTGGCAAAATGGGGACGTTCTGTGTACATTAACATTCAAAAATTTGTTCAGTTTCAGCTAACAGTAAATGTTGTTGCCCTAATTGTCAACTTTTCTTCTGCCTGTTTGACCGGTGAGCAGATACTCATCTTCTCTTTCCCGTACCGTTACCATTTTACAATAAGCCACTTCCTGTAATATTCTCTCACATTCACTCTTTTGTCCTCGTGGCATGTGCTCTCAGGAAACACTCCCCTGACTGCTGTGCAGCTTCTATGGGTCAACATGATCATGGACACCCTTGGAGCACTTGCATTAGCCACAGAGCCCCCAAATGATGACTTGATGAAAAGGGCACCAGTTGGCAGGAAAGGAAACTTTATCAGTAATGTGATGTGGAGGAATATCTTGGGGCAGTCTCTGTATCAGTTTGTCATAATTTGGTTTCTTCAGACCAGAGGAAAAGCAGCTTTTAATCTTGATGGCCCATATTCAGATTTAGTATTGAATACGATTATTTTCAACTCGTTCGTCTTTTGTCAGGTAATTTTGGATTCTTCGGGAAGTACCACTCTAATCTGATTTAGAAATTTTTTGCTTTGACATCTAGAGCTGTATGTGAATACATACATATATAAACATTAGGTTGTTGCTAATATTTGTGAGGTAAGTTTATGTACTAGGTTCATTATTAATGCATGATACTTACTACTATTATAGCAAATAATATTAGGAGCATACCGTTGGTGACTCAGTATTCCCTCCATACATGCCATTGTGATAGATTCCTCATCTATATTTTTTTTAGGCAGGTACTTAATCTAATTGAAGACTGATTTTGATTTATGTATGAAACTTCTAATGTGATTTGATTGTGATGGACTTGTCTAGTTGTAACATTGAATCTAATTAATAGTTGGCTGCCATGATTACAAGTATGACTTAAACTAATACCACTCTTTCATCACTCCTCGTGAGAGCTGCAATCTTGAACTTACTTGGACTATGGTACATACCCTGGAATGCTGATGTCTTCTTCAGGTTTTCAATGAGATCAGCTCTAGGGAGATGGAAAAAGTAAACGTCTTCAAAGGTATAATGGAGAACTATGTCTTTGTGGCTGTGCTTACTTGCACTGTCTTCTTTCAAATCATCATCATCGAGTTCCTCGGTGCATTTGCAAACACAACACCTCTCAGCCTGTGGCAGTGGTTCATCAGTGTTTTCCTCGGATTCCTTGGGATGCCAATAGCGGCCGCTCTAAAGATGATTCCCGTGGGATCAAATTGAGATCAGCAAACTGGATACATAATTTGGTTACTACACCATTATACATCTGTGGTTATAATTCAAAACTGATCCGGGTTTTCGTACTGTGAAATTTGAAAGGCATAGCAAAAATTACAACAAAACCCACGACTCAAGATGGCCATTTCAACATTTTGGGGAGAGTTTCTATTACACGTTAGACTTCTTAACCTCCGAATTTTGTGATATGAATTAAAGCATTTGCCTGATCATGTTGCAGTTGTATTACAATGTCATCAGCCATTATATTGATGATTAATCTCTTATAATCTTGGCTGACAGATGATAGCCCATGTTTTGCACTAAATGGATGCTATTTATTTCAAGTGAAATGGAGATGATCTCATTCCCTGTCTGTCTACATTGCTTGGCCTTTTTGAATCAAGGCATTTATGATGGCCAAAGAAAGGAGATCGATCCTATAACATAGACATGTCGAAGGGGCCGCACAAAGCCGATGATTATAGTTTACTCTTGCCTCTTGAACAGGTAAAGGAAGTGCTTAAAGCAATTCCACTTTTGCAAAGTAATTGTCTTATTGAGGCAATCGATCACCTTGATTACTGGGAAAAAGTTAGTCAACCCAGTTGACCTTGTGATGAAAACATCACTACTAAAGTAGATGCAAGTCTGAGAAGGAAATGAAGTTGGTAGGTCTAGCAGAGAGAGACAAAAAAAAAAACATGGTAATTATTAAAGATTTCAATGTATAAAGCAAACTGAGATAAGAATGTCCTACCTAGGTAATAAATACATAGAGCCAAATTAAAACAAACCGACAAACACGAGGATAAGTTTAACCATCTAATCCTCATCTATCTATAATTCTCGATTCAATGCAGGAAATGAATTTCTCTGTGTGTTAGGAACCTTATTTATGTCGTGGACAGGATTGGAGAGTGCAGTGTCAAAAAAGTCACAGCGTCCAGCTGCATGCGAGTACCTGTTCCTAGTAGAAACGCAAAGCAGGACCAGCCATATGTAGAGTCAGTGTGTAGTTAATTATCGGCCAAGTTTATTTTATTATTTTTAAAATTAATGTGATTTGATATAATATATCATATGTAAAATTACGTAGTTTTTAAAATTTGATATGTAATAGAGAAAAACAACTTTCCCAGAAAGTTGGCATTAGGATTAGGAACTTTACTCGACAACGACCAATGGTAAATAACGTGGGCATTAATGTCTCACTTCAACCCCTACACATGCAAGGAGCAGAGCAATGGTTCATCATGTCAATGGCATCAATGCAATCACGAACACCTTACTCTGTACCAGCCACGTCTCGTCAGAGAGAGAGAGAGAGAGAGAGAGAGAGCTTACGATATTATAGGACGGAGATCTGGACCGTATGATTGTGAGTTTAATTTTTAGCACTAGTCAA
Organism: Carya cathayensis; assembly: GCA_011037825.1. Taxonomy (NCBI): domain Eukaryota; kingdom Viridiplantae; phylum Streptophyta; class Magnoliopsida; order Fagales; family Juglandaceae; genus Carya; species Carya cathayensis. The sequence goes on from QGSO01000429.1 coordinate 829,342, forward strand.
AGATGCCATTTTCATGCCAGCAAAGAATGCAGCTGGTGCAGATAACAACGTCAGCCAAAGCACTAAGTAATTTTTTTTCCAGTTTTGACCGAACAGTATTGATCTTGTCTCGCCCTTACACAATTAACAGTTTTATCCCTCCGAACGTCAACATGATTTGACCACATCTTTGGGTTTCAGCCAAAGATTATATCCTATCTTTTTCTTCGGTGAAGATGCAAGCTTTATCTTCATATCAGAAACCAAATTTCTCAACATTGTTCGTTAAAACATGTAATGAATCCATTTCTTTGGGGTCTAACTGAGTGGCTTTTAATTTTTTAGCCGTTAAGATGTGAATAGTCTCATTTGGATATTGAGATGAGTTAAATTGAATTGTAAATAGTAATATTTTGTAGTTTCCATGAGATGAATTTAACTTTATTACGTTGAGATGATTTTAAAATAGTAGATTTTATCAATAATTTATTTGAAATGAGTTAAATGTTTAACAACCAAACATAACATAAGTTTGGTCAGTGATCACTCTCCAAATAAAAAAGATTATCAAAAGTTTTTTTTTAATGATGTAAGAACAGAGCTAATAATATAGAAACTCAGCTGGCTACGAAAAATGTAGCCAACAGTGTCTCGAGTTTAATCAACAAAAAGAGATATTCCTATGGATTCCACAAACAATGTCCGGAGTTTCATGTGCTTTCAACCCAGCCTAGCCAGATAGATCTTAACCAGAAAAAAGAGCGGTACCCACCTGAAAGGCATTGCCCCGAACATTCAAACAAATCCAATCACATTCAACTTTTACACGAGCATTGATGAATTAAATCACACATACAGCTCCTTGCCCCGCTTTCTCCCTCAGTCTACCTTGCTTTCAGCCTTTTCAAAACACCAACAAAGCATCCCACCAAAAGGCAGCTCGCAATAGTCATTGCAGACCCACAACCCACAAAGAAGAACCAGGTAGAGAGAATTGATCATGAAAAAAAAAAAAAAAAAGATGAACAAAAATGAATTAACACTCGATTGTTTTACACGCAGCCTCCCCCAACACACACACACACACACATTCCCCCAGTTTTCCCCCCTTACACAGTGGATCAGCTTTTATATGTAGCCCAGAGCTTTGCTTTTTGGTCTCTCTTTTTCTGCACTATTTCTCTCTTCCCTTGTTGTTCCTAAGGGTTCAGGTAAATCCCAAACCATGTGCATCAATTAAAGCAATTAAAGAACGTTCAGAAGACCAATGATAATCATTGAAAAAACCAAAGTTATAAATGTTTGGAAAACTCTTAACAGTCAAATTTCTCTAGCAGAGTTGATCATCAGGTATGCCGCAACTTTGCTCACAGGCACTGAATGTAAGCCTTCTTCTTTTATTGGTAGTAACCGAAGAATTTTCTACAACACCAATAGGCCTCAATTGGGTTGGCGAAAGATTAGGCGAATTTACAACCTTGGGAATTTTAAGATTCTCCATATCTAATCTTCGCATCATATCATAGCATGAACACACATCATCCTGTGACAGAAAAGGTCAACACAAAGTCCAAAACCCATTAACAGGAATCTACTTCCTTATTTTTTTTTATTAAACTATATGAGAGAAATAAGTTCTAAAATAAAATATAGATACAGATATCCGTAAAAGGGACTCACAATTTCAAGAAATCTACGATGGGAAATGGAATTCATCTTCATCTCCAATGCTCTTCTTGTTAATCTATCATCCAAAGCCAACAAGGCGGAGGCAGCAGCTATGGCAGATGGTCGATGACCCATTAAATTGACCTCTAGATTGAAGAACTTACATCAATACATTTATACATAAACCTATAACAAGATTAGAACAACAATATGAATTCTAACATAAATGTTCATGATGTACCTCTCATTAGAGCTAACGTGATCTCCACAGTTCTAGACACTATATTGCTTCGTGGAGACTCATCGCACAACTTGGTGAGGAAGAAATAAAGAAAAGCAAAAGGAGTGATTGAGCACATCCGCCATTCCAATGTGCTCAATACCAGAAGCTCCATTCTCTGAATGACTTTGCCGTCAAAGTTATAATCCTCTAACATATACTCTGATAACACTGGAACTTTTACCTCCTCCATCTTCGCAGCCAAAGAAAGACACGCCACTGAAAGTAATCTAATAGCCCACAATTTTTCACTCTGAAAAAGATTAAAAATTCATTATTGATATATGGATTGCGTTGAAACAAAACACAGTCCATCCATTGTATCGAAAAAGAAAATAAAACTTACAGAGATGGACCGCCTTGAAAGGAATCTATCGAAGTATGTCATAGACATATGAACTGTTTGGAAACTAAATCCGAATTCTGCTCTGATCTGGATCCGCGTATAAAGACAGACAAATCAACCCGAATTACAATGGTCATGTTAAAGTTTAATCTAGCTAAATGAAAATACAAAGGAAATGGAGGTGAGACTAACTTTGAGAATCCATGTGATAGCTTCCAAGCGAGCACGTTTGACCCAGTTTCCAAAAACCAAGGATTCATTTTTTTTGAACCCATAACAGATTTCTCTTTCAAACATCGTGTCCATGTACTCATCTTCACAGTCATCGCAAGTCGTAAAGTTAATGAACGTGTCCTCTACCAGCTTGTCATCCAAACAAGTCTCACTTTCTTGACAAAGGAGGCCAGAGATGGAATCATCATCCACTTTTAACTCCTTCATTTCCTCTCTCTCTCTCTCTCTCTACATCAAACAGAAAACCTAAGGCATAGTAGGAGAGATGCATAAAACTGCTAAATCCATGATTTGGAGAGAGAACACGTGGTTTACCGCCATGACCAAAAGGAAGAAGTAGATGGAGAAGTGGAAATGGGGACGGGGAGCTATAATTTAGCAAAAGATGTGAGAATTTTTAGCGGTTATCGATATTGATTCTGCGTTGTCTTTTGATGTGGCGAGATTGTAGGAGTTTTTTGTTTTGGGGTTGGGCGTGGTCGGGACTCGAGAGAGAGAGTGCTTATAAATGGGTAATGATACATTTAACCTCATTTATTACTATTTTATTATATAACTGTTTTTTTTCCTTTTTCTTTATGATTCAGAATTAAAACTTTCAGAATTTTTTTAAAATTTAAAAAAAAAAAAATTTAATTAACCAACATAATTATATAAATTAATTTAAAATAAATTTAATTTTAATAAAATTGAAGAGTAAAAGAATGTTTCATTTTTATATAAAATTAAATTTATTTTTAATTGAATTATATGATTATGTCAGTTGATTAACTTTTTTTAAAAAAATTATACAAGAATCACATGTTATGAAAATTTTAATATAACTTAAAAAAAAGCTAAATAATAAATAAGTAATAAATTAGATATAAGCTATTATTATTTAAGAAAAATTCTATACACAATACCATTATTTTATTTTAATATTATTATATAAGATGTGGTATATTTATTACTATTAGATAATTTTTTATTATTTAATAATAATAAATATATTACATTTTATATAATAAAATAAAAATAAAATAATAATGTGTATATAATATTAACCTATTATAAATTATATCGAGGAAGACTATAATGTTTGACCGAATGCTTTTGATTTAAGGGCACGAACTGTTCGGGGGAACTGCAGGTTATACGCGAGTACTTGGAGCGTGCGGACACGGTCCAATGGGAAGAGATTTTGTCACTGTTAATGTCAGGTGAGCGCCGTACATGGGGCCGTACCCATGAGGCGTGGGTTGTAACTTGTAACTTGGTCTTATGTGATTGGAGAGAGTTGGGATTCCAGTGAGGTACGATCCAGACGGTGGCGTCACCAGTCAAATTTTAAGATAAAGATTCAAGGGCCTGCCGCATTGCTACAATCACACCGATCAGCCAATTTTTTTTTTTTTCTCTCAAATATTTTTTAAACTATTTAGATATTTTTTAAAAATAAAAAAAGCACATATTAATTTAAAAATACTTACTTAACTATTAAATAAAAAAATAAAAAATAATTTTGGCAAAAGATTTCTACCGAAATCTTACGTGGAAGTATACTTTTCCTTAAGATAATCATCAAAATAACAAGGAATTGACATCTTTTACCAAAATTAGTTATTTTTTTTTTATAACTACGTCTTAAATGAGTGATCTTTTAATAAAATAAATTATAAAAATAATATTATTTTATATAAATACCATAACTTTAACACATGATTGTAAAAAAATTATAAAAAATTATTCTATGTGTATCATTACTCATTTATATATATATATATAAATGTTTTGTACACCTATTGAAAAAGTGTACTGATAAGTTATTTTTTAATATATTTTTAAAATACATAAATATTTTAAAAAATAATACTGATTGATACATTTTTCGGTAATCATTAGTGTTCCTAACAGGAGCATATGTGCATATATATATATATATATATATATATATATATATAATTAAAGGTCTAAGAAAATGTGAAAACAACTATGAAACGCTTGTAATATGTCCATAGGGAGCTCCACTTACTTTAATCGCTAGCATTACTATGTACGTCCGAAAGTAGTAAACGGAAGTAGGACCAGCTTTTAAGTTTTTACATCGATCGCACATGCATTAGACAGAGGACAACAAAAGATCCAAAATCCAACACAACTGTCCATGCTAATTCAAGTAAAATATTTTCTTCATAAAAAAAAATTATATAAAAATAAACTTATAAATTGATGTAGTTTGATTATTTACGTGATATCTCGATTACTTTTATTATAAAATATATCTAGCTGATTTTATAAATTCACATCAATTTATGTATTTATTTTATATAATCTTTTTATATTTATAGCAGTTCTAGTTAATATTACGCTACAGTGAACTTCTAACTTTGAAGCTGACTACTTTTTTAAAATGAAAATAACCTCGACCTGGACTTCAGCTAATTAGTAATAGGAGATCCGTGTGGTACTGTTGCATAAGCTTCATCATTCAATATATATATAGATATATATATAGATATATATATATCTATATATATATGGGTGGGTCTACACCCACCGTTAGGTAATTTAAATCACAATATTATTAAATAATATTTTTTTAATCACTACATAAAAATAGAAAAGAAAAAAAATAGAACAGGAGCTTGGAGCGAGATCTCTAGCTTTTCTCTATATATATATAGGAAGATTTGCCAATTAGGGAGTCGTGCAATTAATCTGAATTTTAACACGAATCTTTTTTTTGTTTTTTGACATAAACACGAATCTAGTACTACTGGAATGACCATCCGCTTAGTATATAATTTCATAGTAGTATTATAAATAGTAGTAGAATATATAAGTATTATACCTTCGTTTTAAAAAAAGGTAAAATTTAATTTATTATTAAAATATTAACTTTTTATATGAATCTTATATTTATTTAATTTTTTAAAAAAATTACATGATACTTATACGCTTTGCAATTAGAAATATATCATTTCTCATCATTTTATGCTACTGATCGTCAAGTACCAACAATCTTTACGTCTTCTAATTTTACGTAAAAACCGAATTGAAACTCATGTACCAGCTACCTAACTTAGCTATGTATGTCTCTAGCTAGCTATGATATCTTCGTTAATTTTCTGGTGCGCCGTTAACGATCAGAAGTCTGTCTATATATATGTACGTACGACTCTTGAGTGTCTGAAAGCATATCCAATTCCAACGCTTTTCATGTAATTATCTTATCCATTTTCATTTGTTTTTGAAAAAAAACTTCTGCATTCATGTCTTGGTTGTTTAAACATTAACCAAGTCATGAATGCAGATGAATGCAGAAATTTTGTTAGATGATCGAAGTTTAAGGATCGAAGTTTGTTAGATGATGACTTATTCCCTTTACCCATCTTCATGAGCTGCTGTTTGTCTTCATTCATTATGTCTTCTACCTAGCTTGAGCGGTGCGGTGGGATCCAAGCTAGCTAGACAATATTGTTGGAAAGGACGTTGGATAATATTACATATAGATTATGCTGCAACAGTCGAATTTGCATGGCTATAACGTCATTACTGATCTCTTTTTGTAAGTATCTGCATAAACTAGAAAATAAAACTTACATTCATCACGAAATGCTGATTAAACAAATTAGTCCATTGCCAACGTACAATATCATGCATTACCCATGCACCCCTACTAAAGTTTTTCTTAAAGATAGAATTAGAAAACAGAAAAATGCAGGCAGAATGAATCAAAGTTCTCATGGTTATAAAGAGCTAGCTATGGCAATTATGCTGATCCCATTTGAGATCGATGTTATGAAATGTTGGGTTTCTTTTTTTTTTTCTCTCCTTTTTATGCTAACATGATTTGGCGGATCCCAAATCATGATGTTATGATGTTTTGTTGGTACGTACTCTGTGCTAATTAGTACTATATATCTAGGAGTATACAACATTAATTCTCGTCGAATGACTGAAACAAATTGAATACAACTGTGGTTAGGAGAAATTGTTTTTCATGCAATCATTCAAGGAAAAATAATCATGAGGGATAGGAAACTGTGGTTAGGAGAAAAGAAAGTCGCCAAGAATTTTTCTCGCCGGCCCCAACATGTTTTATTTTTATCGTTTTTGTTCTTCAGTCAATTCTAACGAGGATAACTCCAAGTGCATGATCAGCATGCATGATATCACGATCAGTTGGCCCAGAAATTTGCCAATAATTCCACTTGTTTCTACCCGGCCTCCATTTGTTTACCATTTTTTTTTCCTGCTAAACTGTTAATACTGTTAAAATGTTGATCATGAGATTCTTCATTAGCATGTTACAGTTACATGAACCCAACAATTAGCCACATGCTGGTGTTTGCACCGATCGAGCTAATAGTCATGTGGACCAGAAATAGAGAAATTGCCCAGGCTGAAATTTAAATAGTGCATGCCTTTAACGTGACATGGTCCATCCACACCAGCCATGATCAGGATCTTGTTAATGCATGGGAAATAGTTAAAATTGAGCATTCGTAGTTAATATTTTAATGCAAGCTATCCCCAAGTACTCCTGAACTGCACAGAAGTTCTAGCTGGATGTGTCAATCTCTGCGCCCACCACCATATTATTATCCTCAACTCTCTGCGATAGATTCACCAAGAATCAGACGAAAAACGTGGAATTATAAATGGTATATGCATGTTGTTGATCCCTCCCCATAATACAATCTGGAACTCGCATTTATTCCAAACATTCATGATTAGGTGCCCCATTGATAAGATGTTCATGTGCTGCACGTAGAGCGTGGGTACAATAAAGTCTGCAAGTGGTTACCCCGGATTGCCCTAAATTCTTTGCTGCTGTACGTGTACCTCGCCTCTCACTTGGATTATAGCCTCTCTTAAATAGTATTATCACTGTACGTATAATGTTAATATTGGGGTTCAAAGCAATGAAAGCATGCATGCAGATCATATCAGTATACAAATTCATGACTAGAATTCATGAGGTATATTTATAATAATAGTTTTTAATGGGTGTTTTTCCAAATCCAAAACCACATTAATTTGAATTTAAATGATTTGAAAATTCTATCTTGGTGCATTAATTCGTAATAGAATTTCTATCTGCATTGTGGTTCATGTTATCCACCATTTGAACACCAATCTAACCAGTAGTAATGTATTAATTAATAAGGCCTGCTTAGTAGATCAAAACCATTAAAGGGCTTCCTAGAGCAGATTACCTTGGCTGTGTTTGATGTGTCAATAAATAAGCTTGTAAATATATATATATATATATTTATATATTTAATAGTTGTTTATATTGTCTCGCGCCCACCAATAAAACTTGCATGAGAAAATAAGAAAAAAACTCAAATACTAATAAAAGATACATGATCTGGAGTTGGTGAACCTGGAATTCTGAAATTAAACTCAAGTTATAGAATTCTGAAACTGGAAAGTAAGAAATTAAACCAATATAATGATGCCTGGAACTTGGAAGAGAACATAAAGATGGAGGGTAACCAATTAACATGCATGCATGACTTTGATACCTTTAAAAATTAATGACAAATTAAAGGGTTATACTTACCTAACAAACAGTACACCAGCTACGCACACTTATAACTTCCATGCCATATCTCGTTTGATCAACAAATTAAAGTGCCTGCCAATTAATCTTGCCTTGTATTCCAAAGCAAGGCAGGAGATCAGCATTAGTCATTAGGGATTTGGATTCGGCCCAATGCTTTGACTGCTTTGCTTTCCCACCAGTGACCACCGCTCAAACTTGCCACTCCCAAAACGTACCGGGCAGTGTGCCTCACACGAGAACAGCCCCAGGACCACCCCAAACCTTCACAGGGAGGATCTGGTAGCCTTAAAAAAAATTGAATGCCTGGGCTTCTTTAGTCCAATTCCAGCGTATGGGTCTCTTAAATTGAATGCGTTTTGATATCATAAGAAGAGTAGTTCGTAACAAGCTGCACCGGTTATAACGACCGGCACAAGGATTTCTTGAATAGGTTACAGTGAAGAATGAGAAATCCCAGCTACTCCCCATGCCCTATTATTCTGTCACAATAATGCATGGCCTACACGAACTTATAAAATGAATGAAAGGTGCAGATACGTAAACTATAAACGGCTAGTCCTAATTTTTAATTTTGAGAAACGTTTTTTTTGGGTACCTTCATCGTTTCTGATAATTAGATATCAAATAATTAAAAATTTTATTTTATTATTTTTTACTTACGTACTAATAATTTGATGCATAGAGATAGGGATCTATTATTTCTCGGAAGAGGGAAGCGGTGGTTGTGTCCGGCCCTCCGACTCTGACGACAAGGAAAAATCAGGCCAGGTTTTATCATTTATGTAAAGAATAATTTAAAGTCCAGATATGGGAAACAAGATTTCACATTATTTGTATACCAATTAATTTCAATGCGGAAACAAATTTCTACTCTATTTACTTTAATGGACCCAATTAGCCAGCTAGGAACGTACGCCACATGCAACCCATAAAAAGATTCAACGTTGTATTTGGACAGTGAAGTAATCTCAGATATTCTGTAAATAATAATAATAAAATATAATTAAAAAAATATTTATATTTGTAGTGTACGAATATTAAAATAAGATAAAAATGAGATATGAGACTTTTGCTATTCAAACCAGGTCTAACATATTCGACCAGCTCAAACCACCAAAGAACCGGCCATGAAGGCGAGGGAGAGAAATATTACCCATATATAAAGCTTTTCATAATCCCAAATAACGTTTTGCTTTATGTATGTGATCTCAATTAGTGCCTCATAAGAATAATGTTCGAAAACTATTGTCCAAGCTCACAGTATACAAATCTGATGAATTTAAATCCACCGCGTACATAAATTTATGTGGGGATGCTAATAGAGAAGTTCTAGCAGGTATATATATAATAGATCATGGTTGAGGTCCGGCTAGCATGTCATTTAGGATTAAATCAAGTAATAAAATAAGATGTTGTAATAAAATAAGTGTTGTAACATCTTTGCCTTTTAAACCTCTTCATCACCCACGTTGACTGCAAAGTGGCCAAGATTTCTACCCTGTACGTACGCCAGAAAACGAGATGAATGAACAAAGCATTAAGATCATAAATTATGAGCATATTCGGTGGCAGTGTGAGCAAACATGCCAACACCGCTGTATATACTACTTACCATCAAACTATTTACTCCAGAACAAAACCGGGCTTGCAGTCTTAAACATAACAAATGAGAAGGCAAATCTTAAATATAATAAATCCTTTCCATGGACGGCTAATGTGACAAGCACAGATCCATCATACTCACACACACACAGATTTTGTCATCATCCAAATCCTAAAAAAAATAAGAATGTGCTCTCTGAATGCGGTAGGTTGTACTTGATTAATCATATGCGAACTGGTTGAGAGCATTTTTTTTAATATATAGATATCCATACCTTAAACATTAGTCCTCCTTCAGTACTCAAACAAGATAATAACACCAATCCAAATCAAGTCCATTTAGATTCTGTCTCAAATTTCTATCAATTGGATATATTGGGCTTTAAATTCCACTAATACATGACGAACTTTAAAAGCCCTCCTTTATCCATAGACTTGATTCAAGCTAGGATTTTCAGGGAATGCAACTTGTACAGCCTCCCCTCCCTGCCCCTGGGCTCTGCACCTCCCACGAGATGAATAGAAAGAAGGAAAGAGGAAAGAAGTAAAAGGAAAAATATACACGGTAACTAGAACTACAAATCATAACCATGTTTTAAAGGCTGAATATGGTGAAAATCAAGTACACCAACAAATCCTATCTTAGAATAATGTGTACTACAAAACCCAACCAAACAAAGTTCTCAGAATACTAGTTGCAGGTGTGTAAGGAAGCATTTACATATTTTTCATAAAGGAAAAACCCACCTCAGATAACATTCGCTGCTTGTTAAGTAGCTGGGTCCTAGCCTTGCTGAGAACCGAGTTCCGTGACCTATACATCCTCTGAAGAGGCATGAAAAAATAAAATGAACCACATAATATGTGAACTAACAAATTCAAAATGATGCCTATTATTCCAGATATAGGCCAAAGCAATGGGATATGCACAACTATAAGAAACCAACACCAATGGAACCAACCTTTTCTGCACTAGATACACGAAGTTCATCATCTAGAAAATACTTCTTTGGTGTGAACCCAAATACATCGTGAAGGAATTCATTTTCCTGTATTTTTTCCATGATCACTCAGCCAGAAAAAGGAAATGAAACAAGATAGAATATCCAGGATACCAACCTTCATATGCTTAACGAAGCCTCCCCCAAGAAAACGCTTCAAAAAATTCAACTGTTATAATTGAAATTAGACAAACACTCAAAAGTTGGCAACATTCACAAAACCAGTAATACAGGATAGGTGGCAGGTAGTAGAAAACCTGTATCAGTTCAGACCATGATGATGTCTGTAATGATTCTCCACCAATCTTCACTGTTATCTCAGGACAATAACCATACTGATATAATAAGTAATAACATAATTAGTTCCCAAGTCCCAACTGCAATAAGGCATCAATGTTAGTAAAGTACCTCAAAAAAATCCAAAATATCCTGAAACAACTTCCGCTGTCTGTTAAGATCTTTCTTAACAGAACCTCTACCACCCGCCTCAGCAGAAAGGTTTCTAACTTGATTTATGATTTTCCCCTTTAATCCTTGTATATGTGGAAATCCTTCCCGAGGTTTGATTCCATCTTGAGTCAAGCCATTGCTAGAACCTTTAGCTTCACCACAAAACTTCTCCACACTTCCTATCTCAAAAATTAGAGCAAGCGCTTCACCAGTAGCAATGCGTACAGCCCGATCATCCTTGTCCAACAGACTTGATAAATACGATATTGACCTGCACCATTACCTAAAGATGTAAATAATTCCTTAATTATATTCTAGGCAACCAAAAACTTTTGGGTTTTGTGGGCAAAATAGCATCTACTATCTAGACCGTGCAGATGCCATCTCCCGCAAGTCTCGTGCATAGTTAGGTGCCCTTGTAAAGCACCAAGCATCAGATTGTGTAGGTGGTACAGTGGGCTGGTAGTGCTTGTAATAAGTTTCCAGGCAGAAAGAATTGCTATCAGTAGGCCTGTAAGGATTTTGGTCCGGACTGGAAAAACCAACCGGATATACCGATGTTTTATATAATAATTGTATAAATAATTATGAAATTTTCATCTAACCTATTACCATTGACAATATAAAATGTTAAATACGCAATTACTAATATGCTATCAATTAACTAATGTATTATATCAATTAACTAACCTATCACCATTAACTAATTACAGGGCTAAGTAGCGCCTAGCCTAACCTAATATCTACATCTAATTGGGTTGGACCGAATGGACCTATGGACCAACTGAATTGATATCATATGGGGTTCGATCCGGTCCCAAAAGCCCCTATGGACCAACTGGACTGGACTAAATTCACCCCTAGCTATCAGCTAAAAGAAAAGGAGGGCAAAGAAAAATAGTGTGGTGGACTGGAATCAACAACTCACTCTTGCCAATGCATGGGATTTAGACTAAATCCATCCGTGGTGGTCAAAAGAAAGGCCCAAGCAGACACCACTGCAGTTATGACAGCTGTCGAGGATTTGGATGCAACAACCTAAAATATGAAACAGCTTAATTCATCATATAAAAAAACCAAGATCCAGAACAACAAAATAAATGATAAAAATGAATAAATTCTTGTTTCAAGTTCTGATAAAAAAAAAACATGTCAAGTAATCAAGCCCTTAGAATCCAACTAGACTAACTGCATAAATCATTGGCACTTAAAAAAAAACATGCCAAGTCAAAAGCAGGAAAATTGGCAAGATCAGACATCCTCAAAACTAAATACATTGAGCACAAATACGTACATTTGAACTCAATTTTGGATTAACCACTTGCCACATTATCTGCATTGACCTTTCTGTTTCCTCAATGCCATTTTCACCAACAAAAGTGATTATGGCCAAGCACTCCAGCAACTACAATTACAATTGATGGAATGCAGAAAACAACAGGCTGAGTATCAATATCCTACTGACAATCAAGGTGTAACCGGACATTTTTTTTTTTTTATCGATTGTAAACAAACATAAACTCAATAGAATTTTGAAAACATCCATACCGAGGATATCTTTGATGAATCTGACCGAGATTTAAGAGCCTGTGAAAAAGGAGTGATCGAATCTTCTAAAATTTCGTGTGCATCATTCCCAGAGCCAACAGTCAAGGCCAACAATCCTACAAATGTTTATTATAATATTGAAATTGTAATTCAATTCAAGAGAAAATGCAATCAAGTCAACACAAAAGATTAAGCGACTGACCAATGGCATGGGAAGCTAAAGATATCTCTTTAGATGACCCACGTTTAATGGAATTCAAACACTGATGCAGTAAGGTAGCAAATCTGAAGAACAACATAAGATTGTGAGAGTCCACAAAATACACATAAGAATAGATTTCTTGAATGTCTGAATATATACATATGTGGGGCACCAAATAGAGACAATAAAAGAGGAAATGGACGTACAATATGAAACTTCACTTATATCTCTCGACTAACAAAATATTTCTTGCAAATATGGCACATGGGTGACACCAGAGTTTATTTAAGATAGTTGCATGGTTGTAGAATGATAGATCAACTAAATGAATCCTAGTGCAAGGTGGTTGTAATTAATAATAGCATAATACTTTCTTGATAAGTATATAATGGCATAATACTAAACAAAGTAAAATGTGAACCCTTTGCTATAATAATAATCAGACAGCCTTATTACTAAACCCCGCCCTCCGCCAGGCACAAATGAAGAAGAAGAAGAAGCTCCTCTCCCTGTGTTTCTAGTTCATCGTGCCCTAACCACCCTAAAAAAGGACAACAAAGAAGCAAAACTAAAAGAGAGAGAAAAAGGCTCGTACTTCTTTTCCAGAAACCCGTGCTGCAAACTGCTATTAAAAGCATCAACAATTGATGCCAGAGCTCTCTCTCTTGTGGAACCCCTTTGCCAATAACAACAAAATAAGGAAAAAAAAAAAACTATATTTAGCATAATTCATAGTCGCAAAAATATAACCAGTGAAAAACGAAAAAAATGTAAAGAAGCCGATATAATTTCCTCATAAAGTTGCAAACTTAACGAGAAACAAGTCTCCCAATATCTAAGTTTAGTTACTTCAACACAAATATATCCCACTCATTAACTCAAAGAAATTCAACCGAAACGCAAATACTAAATACACCTCTTTTCATACAGAGCATCCAAAGCTTGTTCCAGTAAACTATCTTTATGTAATTGGACTTCTTCAGTGCCCCATCCGGACATTCGATCCGACGAACTCGAGCTACTACTATCATCATCGCTCTCCAAAATCGCAGCATTTTTACGCTGAGAATTGCCTGTGAGTTGCAATAACATCAACAGCCAATGAAAGACTGTATATCTCACATTGTTCAAGCGAGAATTTAAGCAAACTAAATACCAACTAAATATACCAGAAGTGGAACATAATAATAGCTTTTTTTTTTCCTTCTCAATTTCAGATAAACAGATAACAGCCAAGTCAATCAGAAACCCTTAGATCAATTTAAACGGGAAAAAGAAAGAAAGAGAGGCATACGCTTTCCCATCGGTGATGGCTCCTCCTTCTCTTATCGTCAGAAAGGGCTACAAGGTCCACAGAGAATCAGAGGACGGGAGGGCTTTGAAAATATGAGATCGACCGAATTGAACCGAATAGAAATCGGTGATTGGAAGGAAGACTGAGCCATTCAAAATTGGTAGGGTAGGATGCTCAAACAAAAATCTCTCGGCAAGAGAAATCAGTGAATAAATAGTAAAGGGCAGAGAGAGGCTTTAAAACGGGACAGCAAATTTATTTATTTATTTATTAAAAAAAAAAAAAAAAAAAACCGCGGGGTTGAGAGTTGAGAGGTGCCTTGTCTGGTCCTTTGAGGCCATTTCGTGGCACCTTTGGGACAGTCAAATTGGTCCTTTGAAAAAAAAAATTAATCATAAAATATATAATTATTTGATTATAAAATAGATATGATAATTTATTTTTATGAAATATTTTTATAAAAAATTATAATTTTAAATATTTATTTTGGTTATTCTAATTATACCGATGAATGTAATATATTTAAATATCTAAATAAGAAATTATTTAAAATGTACGGATTTGACAATAAAAACTAGAAAATATCATTAAAGAGACTATATCTAAGGCATTATTGATTATCGATCGATCTACTACATATGATCATGATCAAGTACCCTTAACTTCATGTATGCATCAGTCACTCTTTAATTTTGTAACGGATCAGATCCAAATACCAATGAGTACTCATGACATGATGAGATAATCGAGATTAAGTTTATATTATATCTTCAATGAAATTAATGTACTTAACAAATGTATTTACTTTGGGTCTTTATGAGATTTAAGGATATAATTACTAGCTAGTCATGATGGAAATTCCCAATATCAGCCAATATTCAACATATGTTATACATTTACAGGAATCAATGCTATTGTATTTATAATTGATCAAGTAATTCATATACAATATTTTGCCTGCGAAGTAATTGATGAGTGCATGGATGGCCGAGGGGTTTCGAAGATAAGAGAGCTGGGGCTGTCATGGGGTGGCTGGCCTGTTGTCTAATCCATAGCCACAAATAAAAGTACTCTATCCGCCTTTGACAAATGTTTTTCAATCTTTATCCTCATCATCAACGACTACGAGTACTTCACTATATAATATTAAAGAATATTTTATCCTCATGGATCGAAAACAGTCTAACATATTTATTTATAATTGGTAGGCGCTATTGTATTGATCATATGTTTATAATTAATGTACATCGATCATGAATCCGAGTCAGGCTTTAATTAAGAGATCGAGGGTATCGGTATCAAGTTCTTAACCACTTGCAATTTAAATCATATGAGTTTTGGAGATGACCATCTGCTTACAATTTAGTGTTAATTTTCAAAAACAGAAGAAATTACAGGCTTAGACATTATATATAATTAATCATACAAAATGAGGATTCTCCTCGTGATTATATATCGAATTAGATGGATCAGGTGGAGAAATATATTTTTTCTTTCTTCTAATTTGTTATGATATGACTATATATATAATATTATAACATAAATGATACACATCATGAAAAGCGCATCCTTAATTAAAGGCATAGATCAGGTGGAGAAATCTTCTGGTAATTGAGACCAATATCCATTCCATTGTAAGCGATGGGAGCAAACATCCACAGATCATCGGAGCTTAAAAGCTACAAAGACAGTCAGGAAATTATAGATGTTAATGTTCAATTCGTTTTTAGTAAGTTAACATCCTAAGCAACGCTTTGATCTTATAATTACCTTGATTTGGAGCTGTAAAAACTTAACATAATTGACTGCCTCTTCGAGCATTGTGCTGATATCAACCTGTCAATTAAATCCCATCCATACATAGATATGAATTTAGGGTTAATTCGATCTTAAAGATCAGATACAAATACCGACTGGGAATCATAAGTATTTGAAAGATAATTACTCACCTTCGTTCCATTGGGTACCAGATTCTGTAAGATTCTCAATCGCTCATTTATCCTTTCCCTTCTTTTCTGCAATAGTTAATAGAAGATGAATCAATAAAATTAAACTTGGTTTAAACAACAGCATATATATGCATTACATTCAGAAGTACGTTTTCTAGCTGTGGCTGCACAAGTTTTTTTACCCTTGCGTAGAGGCTTTGTGGATCTGTTGCAGACCCTCTACTGGCTCTCGTCTTCCCTCCACTCAAGTTGAGAGGTGCAGAGGCTTTGGAGTCTGAGGTTGCTCCTGCATTAGTCTCCTGGGAAGCATCATCTTCTGAGTTCATGTAACTAGTAGAGCTCTGTCCATCACGTCCAGCATTACTCTCTTCTTCATGAGAACTGTGTGAGAGCTTCTGCTTCTTCTTTGACCGTTCATTCTTCTCACTCTTTTGTACCTGCGTGCAATTAGAAACCAGAAATAAACCATATGTTCAAGAGAAATCCCCTCCACTAGTACTGGAATACAGAATCATGACTTTATTTCGTTTTCAGGTACTTACATCTCGTGAAACCCGAGGTTTCTTCCTTGCATTCTGATAAGATGACTGGGAGCTAGTTTTTCCTTCAGCCTTTCTGTGAGATTCTTGCGTATCAAACTTCCTTTTGGGCAGCAACTCCTTCCCAGAAATAGCAACTTCTGCTGGACTGCCATCATCTAATTTATCCTTACCGTTAAGGCTAATATCTTCATTGATGCCGGCCATCTCGCACGTTCCAGCACCAGGAAAAACAGGCACAAAAGAGCCTATATTTTTCTCATCCATCATACAAATATTAAAGAACATATCGTTTGCTACCGGAATATGGTTATAAGCATCACTAAAGTAGTTCTCATGGCTAGGATCAGTGGCAATAAAGATATTGCTGCTACTACAACTTTTACCATTACTACTTTCTTGAGAAAAAAAGTTCAAATTGGGGTTAAGACTCTCTAGAGTATAATGTAAACTATCACTAACTGATCCGGTCATGCTCGTGTTAGACACAGAAGTGGGGCAAAAAGATGACGGGACTCGAGCGTTCAAATCCTCATCATGCTCGAGCAGAAATGAGCAATACTGACCAAGAACTTGTGGTGTGAAATCAAGCTCTTGATCAGTGGAGAACATCTTGCTAAAGGAATCCCAAGATTCTCCATCAGGAAAGGCTCCAATAGGCTCCATTTTTTCCCGAACACCTGGGAACCTGTGTTGTAAGACTCGAGTATTCTTCTGTTTGTTTAGTGCTAGTGCTAGAAGCTCAAATGTGTTTGGAACAAGCGAAGATCCTGGAGACAATATTTATACCCGACCCCCCCATATAACATGATAGTAGGGAATGATAATTTCATTTTCATAGTGAATATTTAATTAATAATCATTGTTCATGGGTAGATCCTAATTCCATATAACTAATCTTGGGAGTCTTCGGTGGGACCGATACCAGGCCAAGGACAACTCAGAAGAGGCAAGTTCTGCAATGGCTGAAATTAAATATTTCAGAGCTTTAATGACCTTTTAAACACAGTTATGGCTTGCTAAAACTGCCATAGAATAACAGAAAAAGGGTCAAAAAGCAATCATTGAGAGGCGACTAACTAGTTTAATGGGTCCCTAAACGGGCATTTAGTAGGGTGACTTGAGAGTAATTAATAGCATAGCCTGCGTGGAGCAAAGACTCTAGCATTTGATATGGTGATCAGAACGTGGAATTAAGTTTTCTTGAATAGAATAATTACAGAGGGAATTTGGTTGGCATATTAAACAAAACGCAGCAAATGGACGGCCTATATCGTGGGAATGAGTATGACAAATATATATTCTATAGAAGTACGACTAAAAGCCAGACAAGGTCACCGCATAGCTCGTTCCTTGTCTCCTCAATGGATTGAACCTAGCTAACTGCAGTTTTCCTTCGGCCCAAGTCGCATGCAGTACTGATCTTTATAATTAAGCAGTACTTGAACTGAGTTATTCATGATCAAGATTCGGGGCACCTGAGCTGGTGATCCTTATTTAGCAGCATCGATCATAAATTCTTGTTGATCTAAAATGTGAAAGATGAACATATATATATATATGACGCGAACCCTATAATAATTATTACATATTTAATGTTGTCTAATAACTTCGCTTAGATAATAATAAATGTTAAAAGGATCATAAGTTATTGAATAGTACAGCATAACATTAATGCATGTCTTGAGTAATATACGAGCGTGTTAGAACATACCCCTGCCTATCATTTGCTCTCAAGTTTTTCTTTTGTTTCTTACTAACCATATGTTTTGTTTTTGGGACCAGAATGGGACCAGAGAGTAGAGGTGACATTCCCTTTTATATATAGTAGCTATACTCATGTACATGATTAGCTAGGCATGAGGAGATATGAAGCATCATACTTTTCTAATAATAAGCATTAATTTAGGAAACAAAAAAAAAGAAGAGTAGCTAATTAATACAGTTAAATAATATAAACATAGTTAAAGTTCGTGAGCTTAATGCTTAAGATCATGATCAGGATCATATTAAACCGGCCTGATGCATGTGAAAAAATGTCTGGGGAATGATGAATTGAAAGTACTACATGATCGATACTTGAGCTCTTACATGAAAAAATTAATATGAAACAATAAGCAATATTGTAGACAATGATATATATAACTCCCATGCGCGCATGCAGTACTCCCAGTACTAGCTAGCTACTCAATTGGCAATCGAATATATATGCAAAGAGAAAGATCGAATGCATGCATGCTCGGGAGACGTCGGGGCTTCGGGCCTTACGTCTCACACCATATCGATCGTTTATTAAAAACAAAGCTGATGGCTTATTAATCCAATAGATCATCCAGGCGAAGCTGTAAAAAAATGGGGACAAAAATAGGAGATTGCAGTAAAAGAACGTACTGAGAGTTTCGTTGGAGGAAGAATATAGATTTGACAATTATACCAATTGAGCATTGATTAAGAAGCACATGATCATGAGTTTTTGACAGAGCAATACTACTCATGGGCACAAAAAACTTATATATATATTCTGACTTTCTCACAAACATCATAGCTTTCATTCAAAAAACAAAATAATATTAAAAAAAAAATAGTGAGAAGCCACGTGGATGTGTAAGTCTTTTTATACATTTTTTATGCGTATTTCTATTTTTAAGATCATCATTCATGACTCTGTACATTTTCAAAGAATATGTTATAACTTTTACATTAGATGCTTTAAAAAGAATCACTTATGATCATATAATTTCCTCCGACCCATTTTAAAAGAGGACGTGTCAAATTGGAGTGCCGGAAGTACTTCCGATGAATAAGAAAACTACACTCCCAGATGTGCCGGCCGTACTAACTCATGTGCATGATATCTCAGATAAGATAAATCCAGTTCAAGAACACACACACACACATATATATATATAACAATTAACCTTATATTCACTGTGAGCCATTACATAATGACCTGAACGTATATATATACGAAGCCATGAAACATACATACACACACATTACATACTGTTCTTTTTAGTCCCCTGCTCCCTAAGATTCTGCCGATTCTCGCGCTTTGATTCACACGTACATCAGATATATAGAGGCCATTTTCCTCATCGTCTCTAAATATTTATGCGCTTCTTCGATAAGGTCTTCGTTTGAAAATTGCACCGACCCAGCTTTCACGACCTTTCAATATGTAAGTCATGTGTATATATATATATATATGAAACGAAACCCTAAATATTCCCAAAGCTTGCAGTTTTAATAAATGCATAAGAGAATTAATGGAATAAAATCCAGAGATTCAAAGCAGAAAGAAGAACAAAACCTCAGAAATCTGATTTTATTCCTCTCCATCAATTAAAAACTTTGCTTAATATAAATATATATATATATATATATATATATGCACTACTGCATGTGTTCGCGCCGTCTTGCATTATTAATATGAAGTCTTGCATTAAGTAGAATAGGGTTTGTCTCTCGCCAGTTTTGGAACATCATGATCATTAATTTTCAGCATTAGCAAATTAGAAAACAAAACCTAAAAGACAGCTCCTCGATCTTAGTTTTTATCAAACTACCGTGTTAAAGATCGCGCACTACTTGCGCGCATATAGTCATCGAGGCACGTACTTACTCTTTAAATATAAAGATAAATGTTTTAGATAAAATAAAAAAAAAATTATAAAAGTAGATTCACATATTGATGTAATAATTTGAAGTAATATATTAAATTATAAATTTATAATTATTATAAAATAAATATATTATATCCCGTAAAATCGTATCAATTTATACATAATTAAATATATTTTTATAAACCCTATTTGTGACTTACAATTCTCTTAAATAAAAGAAAAAAAATATATATATATATATATATACACACACGTTCCAAAAAGTAAAAGAAAGGTACAAGTTCGATCTACATCTACCGTCTATACGTGGCTTACTCTACATGGTTGATTTTAAATGCATAAAAAACAATAAAATAGTAACACAGGTTTAGGTGTACGTAAAGACAAGTTCAAGAGCTAGGACGTGTTTGTACACATAACGATCGATCTCCAAACAATAAACCTAGTTTCTTAATTAATCATCTAAAGTCGTCGATCAAGTTTGTGGGCCCTGAAGGCCTAACAACCAATTAAAAAAAAAAAAAAAACATAAAGTCTTAAACCGTACTCTGGATAAACAAAACTATTAGGGAATTAATATACATTATTTGAGCTAATGAATTTTTCGAAAAAAAAATGTGATCGAGAATTCGATTGGTTTAAAATAGTTATTAATTTCATTCAAGACAGCTTATTATATATATATATATATATATATATATATATATATATATATATATATATGTCTTTATTCAATACATGCAATAATTAATAAGATATAGAAGTCCATGCTCCTACTATAATTTTCTCACATTATTTATATAAACTGTCACATTTCTAATTAATTTCCATCGTTTCTTTTATAAGCTAAGTACTGTCAAAGTATAAAGAAAGAAAGGTGTAGGGAACTGCGTGAGCTAGGGACCAGTTCTAAAATTCCAAGTCGGCAATCATGCATTGTACTTGTCTTGCTTTGGGCTGGCAAGATAATGATTTAAATCATGTACCAACTGTTGCTCCAAACTCGAAAGTCCAAGCATAGGTTTATTTTATTAAATAATTGTACACAAAGTTCCCTTTTTCTTTTTCTTTTTTTTTCTCTTTCGAGTCTTTCCCTTTTCTTTTTAATTGTTAGAACTACACATCAAACAGGTGTTAGAAAGTACACGCGTTTTTTTAATAAAAAAAAAAAAAGTAAATTTATGAACCAACGTATGCGTAGCATTTCATTTTTAAAAAAATAAAAAATAAATAAAATTTCAATTGGAATTGAACCTTTATCAGTCGCGAGACTGATCAGTCACATGTTTATCTCAAGAATCGAATTATTGTAATGATTTTATTAGATATTTGGGCTAACTTTTTTAGTTTTAGAATAAACATAAATTACATATATTTGTATTAGATTATAATTAGGAACTATTGGTTTTTTTCAATGACTCAGGGTTGAAGGAAAATGATTTTTTAGAATCTTTTTCTAGTAAGAGCTTGAAAATTTTGGATATTGGTATATGTGCATGTATGTGTTCTCTATAGGTTTTAACTTTTAAGGGTATACAACATTATATCAAAGCTAGTATCCCAATAATTCCATTGCAGAGCTATAGGGATTTTTCTTGAAAAAATCTATTCATCATCTCATTTTATATCATTATCTCATCATTCTATGATGTGGAATTAGATGATAAGCTCACAAATGAAATATAATAAATAATCTACAATCATCTAATACCATATCATGAAATGATAAGAAGATGATAAGTAGCATTACTCTTTTTTCCCAAAGAATGAAACAGTAGCTTCTTTTTGGTTCAAAGGACTCGTGATTTTGTTGCACATCGTGTCAATTAGGGCTATGTAAACACTCCGCCTCCTCTAACTCTGTCCGACCTCCACTCTGATTCTGACTTCGACGAAGTCGAAGTTGTCTGAATTCGGAGTCGAAGTTACTTCGATAATAGATGTCTGAGTCGAAGTCGGTCCGACTCTAAACTCAACCTTTAAAAAATAATAATAATAATAAATAAATAACCAGAATCTAGGCTTTAAAAAAAAAAAGGATTTTTGTGGAACCATGTCATTTTCCTCACACGGGGGTCCAAAACATAGAACCGCCCTAACGTCCTTCTTCCTTCTTCATCTTCTCATTCTCAGTTCTTTATTCTCTCTCAGAGCCTCTATTATCATTATTGCGTTTGCGCCATTTGCCGTCATCATGAGCCCAAGGCCACCGTAGCATACTTCCCTTCACCAGAGTTGAGTCTCCTCAACGTGGTAAGTGTATTCTTCAAGCCCTAATTAATTTTGCCATGATTTTAATTACCAAGCCCTAAATTCTAATGAGTAGTTGTTAATTTGTTACTTGTTGGGTTGCTTAACTTGCTTGTAATTGTAAAATGGAATGGATTACGATGGAGTGGAAAACAATAGAAACTGGTGTGATGAATGCAAGGAAGGTGTTTGTGAAAATGAAAATGTGAAATGTTGAGTTGCTTAACTTGCTTGAAAATGTGAAACCAGTCTCTGAAATCTACTTTTACAGCATCCTTACCTTAATACAACCAGATTCGTGGATTATTCTTTAGTTTTATCCGTATAGTTACATGAGATGATGTAGTTTCTCAACCCCATTTCTCTGTTTACATGATGCCGTTGAAGTCTTGGTTCAATGCATGTACAAAACAATATATGATAATTGATGTGAAAAATCTGCTAATGGATAATTGATCTGAAAAATCTGCTAATGAAATTGCCTGCTTAGCAGTAATATTTAAGAAAATTATTTTAATTGATGATGGTATGTGCATGCCACTAGACCTCTCTTAAACTCATAATCTTTGGTCCGGTTTACATAATTAATTAAGGAGAAACATACGACACATATACATTTAATGTTTATAATGTTGTGAATGGGATCAAGAACCAGTAATATGTGACTCGTTATAACTCACCTTTAAATCCTCTTTAGGTTTGCTAGTTTAAGAATTATGAAGATTAATAGTCTTTAATTTTCTTTTTGTCAGCTACCATAATTATGCAAATAAGGCTTAACTTCATGGGTTTCAAAAGCACTTATTTATTAAACTAGTTTTGATTTTATTTTTCTACATCTACTTCTCAAGGTTTGGACAATCACTCACACCTCATCCAAGGGAAAAAAAGAAAAAAGAAAAAGAATATTAAAAAAATAAGAAGCTGAAATTTTTTTGAGAAAAAAAAAATAAGAAGCTGAAATTATCAGTAACTATCCTCTTTTTTTTTTAATATCTATGGGTATCCAGACCAGCTTGCGCGCACCTCGACTAATCCCACGAGATCTTGAAATTAACAACTAGATAAATCTCCAGTGGCCCTGAGGATATTCAAACTGGTGATCATTAGGAAACAAACTCAATACCTGACCATCCGAGCTATCCCTCAAGGTTAATTATCAGTAACTACCTTGCTACAGTGATTGTCATCCTTCTATTAAATTGATGCTGCAGTTTGTTTACTGATAAGAAAAAAAGATGAAAAGGGGAACCGAACCAAGTTTGGTTCGGAAATTTTGTAATCAATTTCTTTTTCATTGCCTTCTGAAATATTCTCTTTTTAGAGATCCCATTTTGTGAGTCTTGGTGGTGAGAATGTCAGGATTTTGATAGTCTGATAAGTTGATATTCTTGAAGCATTGACTGTGCGTCTATTGGTTTATTGCTACAATCACAGAGGACCGAGATTCCTTGGCTTTGCACCAAGAGGTTAATTCCTTGACACTGTCAGTACTACATGATCATTTTTATAACAAGACCAAGAAGTTAATTGGTCACGACAATTGTTCAATGTACCTCATGAACAATAGTCTTGTTGGTGACTCGAGTGGTTTCTATCAATTTAGAAAATAATTTTGCTGTTTCATCAAACTCGCTAAATAAGCTGTGGGCTAAAATTAAAAACTGCCGACAAAACCACTTTAATTTTAATAGATCAGAGTCTTAAATTCTAGTCGCCTCAACCGCCTCCCCTCATCTCACCCTTTTACAATGCAACAGATGGAGTCTGAACAACCAATATCTGTTGTAATCAAGAGAATGAGTTCTTGCACAAGGGGTGATGGACGAGGAAAGTTTTGGAAAAAGGAGTCGGAATTAATTCTGAAATAACACCGACTCTATTCAGAGAGAAATTGGGACCATTTCTCTCATCACATTCAGTTACTAATCACGGGGTGGTTATGTCATACCCAAGTCGGACTTTGAATAAAATACAAAATCACAAATTCACAACAATAATTTTGTTTACTGCTTACATCAACTGCCTGCGTCTCTTCCACTTCAACACAAACAAACCTTTATTACCCATCCGATCGTTCCCTGTTAAATCCAAGTAGTGTTCAAAATTCTCTAGCTTGAAGAACACCTCTAGCATTTATGAAATGGTATGAAAACAAGCTCTAGATCAAGCTGCATTAACAAGAACGAACAATGGCTTGTCTCCCAACCGCTCCCTACCCTGAAATATGTCCATAATGCACACATCAGGAACACAAGGACGGACTTTATCTATGTACTTCAGTAGCTGTAGCCATCATTGCAAGAAACAGAAAGCAGTATTTTTCTTTTTGTTTCTAATTATTGATTTCATCTTTGAAGTAATATTCTAAGAATATAAATATAGAAATTCTCAACTTAATCTTTGAAGTCATTAACTACACAAATTATTGAGGTACATAAACCAATGCAATATCGTCTGGCAAATAAATACTCAAACGTGTCAAACCACAATGAACCTAAGAGGGGAGGTTTGGTCACCCTAAACAGTCATGTCAAAAGGCAAGGCTGGCAAGCAACTTATGTTTTCAACAATATTGCAGAATCAAGCATATTCCATTGCCAAAGTATCCATGGCAAAGCAAAACATGGATTGATATATCACTCGGATCCTTGGGATTGTATCCTTTTAAACATACCAACCAACATATTAAGATACTTATAAAAAACAGCAAAGATAATTTCTCTACTTTTACATTGGATTCTAAGGCAGCTCACCACGTTCCTCCTATCAAAACCCTGAGTCAAAACCTTGGTCTAATAATCGGGCGTGGTCTCTCGTCTAGACAGATTTTTTGTGTCTCTTTATGGGAGGCACATTACTCTACAGTGTTGTAGAAAAGAATGGATAGAGTTTGCTCAGACCATTTCCCCATTGTACTAGATTGTGGAGACATTCAAGAGGGTAAACGCTACTTTAAGTTTGAAAATATGTGGCTGAAAGTTGAGAGCTTTGTGGATAAAGTGAAATCATGGCGGATCTCGTACTCCTTTGAGCGTCCACCTGGCTTTATATTGGCTGGGAAATTGAAAGCATTGAAGGGGGACTTGAAAAGGTGGAATGCTGAAGTCTTCGGGCTTATTAATAATAATAAAAAGTCTCTAATGGAGCATTTAAAGGCTTTGGAGGAAAGGGAGGTGAGTGCTCCTCTTTCCAAAGAAGACACTCGTAGGAAACTAGCTACCACTTCGGAGTTGGAGAAGGTTTTACTAATGGAGGAAATTTCATGGAGACAAAAGTCAAGAGCCTTTGGTTGAAGGAAGGGAACTGTTGTACGAAATTCTTCCATGGGATGATGAATAGCATTACTCTATAACAAAACCCCAAAACGCGTTTGTGAAGGGGAGACCAATTTTAGATTCAGTGTTGATTGCCAATGAATCCCTGGATTGTAGACTCAAGGAGGGTACACTCGGTCTTTTATGTAAGCTGGACATGGAGAAGGCCTATGATCATGTAAATTGGGATTTTTTGTGCTATCTACTCGAGAGATGTGGCTTCAAGGAGAGATGGATTTCATGGACTCGACATTGTATAACTACGGTTCACTACTCGGTTTTGGTGAATGGAGCACCGGAAAGATTTTTTAACAGTTCCAGGGGATTAAGACAAGGGCATCCCTTCTCCCCTTTTTTGTTTGTCATTGTTATGGATGCTTTGAGCCGCATGTTGAGTGCAGCTGTTAGTAGAGGTTTTATTGCTGGATTTTCGGTGGGAGGGATTACTCCATCTCACTTATTATTTGCTGATGACACGCTGCTGTTTTGTGAGCCAGACAGTGTTCTTATGCAGTATCTGAGAGCTGTTTCGCTTTGTTTTGAAGCAGTTTCAGGTCTGAAGGTAAATCTCTCGAAGTCTAAAATGGTTCCTATGGGTGGTGTGAACAATATTCAAGGCTTGGCATCTATCTTGGGCTGCAAGATTACTTCATTGCCTTTGCACTATCTCGATCTTCCATTGGGGGCAGCGTTCAAGACAAAATCTATTTGGGATGGAGAAGTAGAAAAAATTGAAAGAAGATTGGCCAGGTGGAAACGGTTATATCTGTCCAAGGCTGGTAGATGGACTCTCATTAAGAGCACTTTATCTAATCTCCCCACTTATTTTCTATCCTTATTCCCGATACCCACAAGTTTGGCTTCTTGTATTGAGAAAATTTTCCGTAATTTTCTTTGGGGAGTAATGGGGGATGAAACTAAAGTCCACCTTGTGGGTTGGGATAAAGTTTGTTCTCCAATAAGATGTGGAGGGCTGGGGGTGTGTAATGTAAGGGTTTTCAACAAAGCACTTTTGGGGAAATGGTTGTGGAGGTATCATAGTGAAAGAGAGGGATTATGGACAGAAGTGATAGAGTCTAAGTATGGGAGCATTCAAGGGGGTTGGTGCTCTAATGAAGTTAGGGGAGCACATGGAGTGGAATTGTGGAAAAAAATTAGAGCTGGATGAGACAGATTTTCTCAATTTTTCAAAGTCGCAATTGGAAGCGACAACAATGTTTACTTTTGGCAAGATGTGTGGTGCGGGAAAATGGCTCTTAAGTAGGTGTTTCCTATGCTTTACCAAATTGCTTGTGATAAAGAGGCTATTGTGGAATCCAAGTGGAAGAAATAAAAAAATTCTCGGTGCACTCTTTTAAACTTTTTATTTGGCTCTCTTGGGATTTTCTAACTATCATAGCTATCCTTGGAAGGTTCTTTGTTTGGACAGCATCTATTGAGCGGATTCTCACCTTGGATAATCTGAGAAAACGTGATCTCATTATTTCAGATTGGTGCTATACGTATAAAAGTGATGGGGAATCAGTTGATTATCTCTTATTACACTATGAAGTGGCCCGGTGTTTATGGAATGAGATCTTTGATAGGATAGGGGAGGCATGGGTCATGCCTGGAAGTGTTAGGGATTTTATGTGCTGCTGAAAAGGTATCGGGGGAAATGCCCAAATCACTAACGTGTGGAAAATGATCCCTCACTACATTATGTGGTGCGTGTGGTTGGAGTGAAACAAGAGATGCTTTGAAGATATGGAGCATTATGTGGATGAACTGAAACGATTTTTCTACAATACACTTCTTTCTTGGGCTTCGGCCATTATTTGTAACACGGATAACCTTCAGGATTTGCTTGTAACTCGCACTAGCACTTAGTTGTAATCAGACATGTTCTTTGTATACCACTAGTGTACTCGGGCAATGCATCTTATATCAATAAAATTTACTTTTACCTATCAAAGGAAAAAAAAAAAAAACCGAGCCATTATTGGTCATATGCAAAAGTCCAGTCCTAGGCACTAACTTTGACATCAGATTTTCTCCTATTTTGGCAAGGAAGTTTTCGAGTTTCTTTAGCACTCAATTTTATACTATTTTAGATGCCTAAATTTTCTAAATATGGCATATTTATATGCATATCTTTTTTGTTTACAAACTGTAGATCTTGTTTGCTTATAAGTTCCTTGTTGGTAATTTACCAACTGCAACAGAAATTTACCATAACTTAGTTTAGTAATTACAATTTGGCATTGAAATCTTAATTGCCATGGATGAACCACATGAGTCACATCAAGTTTTTTCAGATCTTGCCACAGTAAAGTTTTCATGCATAATAGTTTACATAAAACTCAGCACATTTTAAAGCTTCGAATCTCAATCATTCTTGATAGTAAGGTACAAGTAGGTTTCTGAAGAGGGACATACCTTCAGCTCTGGCAATTCGATAACACAAGCGCACTCAACCACATGAACTCCAACACGCTCTGCAGCAAAAAAACTAAAATGAAGTGAACAGGCAGTATAGAGGAACCATTTGAGCAGTATAGAGGCCACTGAACAAGATTCTGACACTTATCAAGCCAAATTTTCTACATCGAAACCATGTTTCTCACTGACAAGGAAAGAGAAAAGAACACTAAGCCTGTCAAAAGGTAGCTACAATCTCTTCCACCAATACTATTTGAGATGAATTGTCAATGGTAAATTGCTGATGATGTCCATGGACCTGCCTGATCCATCATCCAAATTATCAAGCAAAGTTCCTTGTTGATTGGCTTGCCAATAATTTTACCATATGCCTTTCTGTCTAAAATACACCTCCTCTACACATGTATGTTGTATGTAAAATTTAATTCAAAATCTAGCACGTTACCAAGTAGGTTGATTGCAGCACACAAGGTTCCCCCAGTTGCAATGAGATCATCTATTACCAGTGCACGCTCTCCTGCTTGAACAGCCCCTACATGCATCTCCATTTTGTCTGTTCCATACTCCAATGAATACTCTTCCGAAATAACCTCTCCTGTCAAACCATCAAATTGTTAACCATTCCTGAAATCATCTATGGCACCCAAAAATTTCTTGTCAGGTAAAAAGTAAAATGACTCGGGCACAGGAGTACAAAGGAATTCAAAACTCCTTCACACCTCTTGGGCACGTACACAACGCAAAATTTACCAGACCAGATACGTTTAGAACCGAAGCCATATAAAAAGAAATTCAAAACTCCTTCACACCTCATGGGAATCCAGATATTGAACCTTCGATTACAGCTGCACCTAGGGGTGGCAATTCGTATTTTTGGGTTGTGTTTGTGTCGTGTTAAGTCATGAACCTTCGACTATATAAGTCAACCCAAACCCGACATGTTAAGCTAAACGTGTCAAACTTTCAAACCCTAACCAGACCCATTTATTGTTGACGGATTGTGTCGTGTTACCCGTTTTGATCCGTTTAATAATTAATTAGAAATAGGTCAACATGACATGACTCATTTAAACCCATTTCATTTAAATGAGTTGAACTAACATGCATAACCCATTCACCTAATTAACAAATTTTCACAAAAAAAGTTAAATTTTATATTTATTAGTAGCCACAATATCTTTAAAAAAAATAAGACGACCTATTGACAAAAAATATCAATAACATATAATAAAACCAATATTAAAAACCCTACAATAACAAATATGAGCATAGGTCCAGAATTACAATCCCAACAATAAAAACATAAGCATACTGAGAAATACCAATATTACAACTCACCAATGATAAACTTTTAATTTTGAAATAAATCTAAACCGGTCAAAATGGGTTGATTTCGGGTTGAGCGGATTGATCCGTTATTGACCCATTTATAAATTGTCTTAATGAGCCAACCATTTTGACCTGAACTTGTCACCGTCAAACCTAAACCAGCTAATATCACATTGAGTTCATGGTCATGTCACATATTCACACCCCTAACTGCACCCAGCTGTATGTTGTATTATGCCAAATGATAACCTTTTTTTCATTCGAGTGCCCTCTTATTGTTGTTCGTGATAAATGAACAATATTCCCTCCTATCTACAATGACTTTGCCTATGGGCTAATGATCTACAAATAATATGTTCCTCTGCTATTACTACCTATATTTCCCTTTTATCCTAGTTCGGATATGCTGTACTAAAGCATATTTATTTGGGAGTTGAGAGGACTAGTTTCCTCTTCATATTCTTTTTTTGTTTCTCATTTGTCTTCTTTTATAAGCTTTCAGCCCTCAAGCTTAGCATATCTTTTCTTTACATTATTTTTACTGATGAATGATCTATTTCTCATCGAAAGGAAGGATGTACAGACCATCATCATCTTGAGTTTGAAACAGTTGCTATCAATGGATCTTCAACCCAACTGATAATATCTAAAGATTACCACCATTGAAGTATATGCTACAATATTTACAAAACGACACACTAGAAGCCTTTCACTTAACTAAAGCCGTATACATATTGAATTAAGTTGTTCCATCAAGCTTATGACAAAGAAATTGTTGAGAAAAATATGGCTATTTTCCGGATACAATAA
The DNA here is from genome assembly GCA_011037825.1 of Carya cathayensis. Lineage (NCBI taxonomy): Eukaryota > Viridiplantae > Streptophyta > Magnoliopsida > Fagales > Juglandaceae > Carya > Carya cathayensis. The sequence continues at coordinate 859,741 of QGSO01000429.1, forward strand.
TGGAATAATTCATTGGTATTTTAATGCCTTAGACCCCTGTAACTAGGCTCTTTCTCGTATACTTCCTGTGTACTCGGGCTTTGCCTTTTTACGTGGATCAATAAAATCTTTTTACTTATAAAAAAAAAATGCCTTAGACCCCATAGACAGTTTGATTGATCAAGATACATTGTGTCCATCCAATTAGTAATTAAAGATGCCATGAACTTCTCATATCCTCTAAAAAAACACCAGGAACAAATTTTTTTTAAAAAAAAAAAAAAGGCAGAAAATGTATGGTCAGGAACATACCAGGCAACTTATTCGGCTTTCTCATGGGGACAAACTTTGCCCCTATAGCCAATGCAATGGGAGGGCCAAAGATAAAACCTCTAGCTTCAACACCTGCATTCATTAATATTACAATTGCGAAATTATTTACAACCCATTACACATGTAACTTACATGCAAGAAAAAATAGTCGATCCAAGAAACATAAATTACCAAACTTTCACTCCTCGAAGATAACCAAAGAAACAAAAATTCCAATCCATACATTTGAAAATTCGAACTTAGCTGGACATGCCAGCCAACGGAGCCTATTATAGAGGCACCGTCCAAATATACGCTACGTAGACTAACAAAGCCAACAGTCTCAAGCTTGTTCGAGTTAAAAAGAAAAAAGAAAAAAAAAAAACAGACTAGAATTATTAAGAAGAAGCCCAAATCAAGCAATATCGCAGAATGGAATGTCGTATCTTATCACATGGACCACATATGAGAGAATACCTGCAACCACGGAAATCTCTTTGTCCCTGTACCTCTCAACGAACAAATCGATGGTGTCTCGGAAAGCCCTCGTGTCAAGAAGCAAGGTGGTAATATCTTGGAACATGATCCCTGTCAAATTGGGTAGCCGTAAGCAAACCGAGCCGTCACGGTTCAAATGCTATAAATACCATTAAATTAGCCCGGCTGATCAAGCTGAAAATCTGGATCTCCCAGGTAGGGCAATAAGAAAATAAACGTTAAAACATAAAATATACGAAAGCACAAATGGAAGGCAAGCGCACCTGGCTTAGGGAAGTCTGGGATGACTCGGATGGCAGAGGCAATTCTCGCTATGCGATTGCAAGGCTCTTGGCGCTCTTCAGAAGCCATCTTGGGTGGTTTCACAGAGTCACTCGCTGCCCAACAGCAATGAGAATGTCAAGAAAGAGAGAGACAGAGAGAGAAACTGAGTTGCTTCCTCTTTACCCTTTTGACGCTTAAGAGCATTAGTAGGTGGCTGGTCAAAATTGGATTAAAATTTGAGTAGAAAATTTATTTATATAAATTTAATTAGAGACTTTTTAATAACATTAAATAACAAATTCTTCAAATTTATTATTATTAAAATATTAATTATATAGTCCATTTCCATTATATATGATCCTTTAAATTTTAAAATTTCAATCAAAAAAATTTCAACGCCAACTTAAAAAGTAGAAGACAATAGAAAAATAGAAAAACTACAAAATATACTTGATCTATTTTTACGATTCTTAAAATATTAGAAAATGTTCATTAATTTATTAAAACGTTAAAGAAAAATCCCGTAATTAGAAGAATTTGTTGTAACAATGAATATCAAGTAATAAAAACTTCCCAGAAAAAAGAACAGGAGAACTTAAAAAGGAATGAAAAAGTTTTGAAAGGTTGTATCAATAATGGTAGATGTTTTGTTTTCTCAGATGTGGCAGACAATGAAGATAAAAGTGAAAAGATTATTTTACAGCCAATAGTTTGGACAGACTATTTTTTGCCAATGAAAAGGGGATAGTTAAAATTAAAATAGAATTATTAAGTTTAATATAGAAGATTTTTAAGCAGCCAATATTTAAATTTGGTTAACCCTACTAACGCTTTGAGTTAGACCAGATAAAAAGGAGCCAGAAGACAAGCAAAATGACCAAGTTACCCACTCCCTAAAAGTCACTTTTGACAAGTAAAAAGAAATAAACTCCCCCAAAAAACCTCTTTCGACGAAGACTGTAACACTCGAAAGAGACCATACATTTAAAATACACAACAACGAATGATCCAAACTAAGGGAGGATCAAATGCCAGAGACAGAGTCACAGACACAGATTTACCAGAGCAGCGCAGAGGGGAGAGAGTGGAACGGTAATTCCGAGAGCTACTCGAAATCGATTGAGCGCGGGAGGAAACGGAGTAGCTTCGAAACGGAGCGGCGAGTGGTCGGCGGGAGGCAGTGTGTGACGGAGAGATTGAATTCGAGCATAAGAGAATCGAGGCTCTTCGCATCATTGTTGACTGGATTATACTTGCGATCATTTGGGGACTGTGCAGTAGTCCGTACGTAGCCATGGGAAAGATGGGCGTAGTAGCTCAGGATCAGAACTCTGAAAAAGTGAGTGTAAAATTATAACATCAGTTTATGATTTAATTATGAAGGGCATTTCGGTCCAACCGGCGGCTGCTCCGGGGAGCAAGGTCCATGCGCTTCTTGACTTGTAGTAACCTAAGAAATTGGAAATTATGTACACGTTGAATTTGTTAGAAATCAAATTCAAATTGTATTATATAACTAATTTTGAGCCATTAATTTAGATTTATCTTTAGCTATCAATGGTGATTTAAGGTACACCTATCCTCTTTTGTACTCCTATAAATATGGGTATCATTCCCTTATATATGCATCAAGTTTTGCATTAAAGAACAATTCTTTCTCTTGCAATATTCTCTCTTTTGCTCTCTCTTTTCATTAGTTTCATAATACGTTATCAGCACGAAAGTTCTGACGATCTTGAAGCTAGTAGGCTTATACTTCAAAAAATTTCAAATCTTACCAAATTGGAATTCGTTGCTCTTGACATTTCTGAAAAAAATTATTTATCTTGGATACTTGATGCTGAGATCCATCTGGAAGCGATGAACCTGAGAGATACAATTAAAGAAGGAAATCAAGGGTCCCGGCAGGACCGTGTTAAGGCAATGATTTTCCTTCGGCACCATCTTCATGAAGAATTAAAAACTGAGTATCTCATGGTGAAATATCCCCTTATTTTGTGAAATGATTTAACGGAGAGATATGAGCACCAGAAAACTGTAATTCTCCCAAAAGCTCGTCATGATTGGATGCACCTGAGATTGCAAGATTTCAAGAGTGTTAGTGAGTATAACTCTACACTTTTTAAAATTAGCTCACTATTAAAATTATGTGATGAAAAAGTCACTGATGATGACTTATTAGAGAAGACATATACTACTTTTCATGCATCGAATGTGCTCCTGCAGCAGCAGTATCGAGAGTGAAAGTTCAAAAAATATTCTGAACTTATATCTTGTCTTCTAGTAGCTGAGCAAAATAATGATTTTTTTTTAAGAAATCATCAGTCACGTCCTACTGGTTCTATATCATTCCCTGAAGTGAATGGTACTAGATTTACACCATTCTCAGAAGCGAATGGTGCATTTTTTCAAAGAAACCGAGGGCGTGAACATGGTAGAAAAAATTATAGAAGTGGAGGTCCTAGAAGCGACCACACTAAAAGGGATAATAGTAGATATACACCGTACCACCAGAAGTGGTTCAACTCAGAGAAGAGTAAAGGTCCTCAAAACAAATTTTTAAAGAAAGATGAAGATGGATGCCATAGATGTGGTATGACTGGACATTGGTCTCGTACCTGTCGTACAGCTAAGCACTTGGTTGACCTATACCAAACTTCTATAAAAGAAAAAACAAAAAAGTTTGAAACAAATTTTGCTGAACCATCAAATACTCTAGCTTCTATAAAAGGAGAAGATACTACAAACCTTGATGTTTCTGATTTCTTTGAAAATTCTAGTGGTAGAATTGATCATTTGATTGGTGATGGAAATGTTCATTTTTAATTAATGTATTTTCTTTATCTTATTGTAATTTCTTTTATATTTTGCAATGTTTTGTAGTAATGAAAGTTTTATATATTTTGTAAAAGTCTTACTGATGAACTTTTTATCTCTGAGATGAATAATAGAGATATATGTCTGGCTGACAATGCTACAATTCACACAGTTCTTAAGGATAAAAAATATTTTCAAAATATAACATTGAGTAAAGCCTACGTTCATACCATATCTGGTTCATCGAATCTAATTGAAGGCTCCGGAAGAGCTTATATTGTGTTGTCGAATGACACCAAATTTTGTATTGATGATGCTCTATTTTCTTCACGATCCAGAAGAAATTTATTGAGTTTCAAAGATATACATCGTAATGGTTGTCATATTGAAACCACCAACGAAGACAATAAAGAGCATATTCTTATTACTAAAATAATTTCGAGCCAGAAGCTCGTATTAGAAAAACCGTCTGCTCTCTCATCTAGGTTGTATTATACAGAAATGAGAACGATTGAATCACATGTGGTAATGCACCATAAGTGCATTGACCCCAAAGTATTTATGACTTGGCATGATCGCCTTGGACATCCGGGATCAATAATGATGAGACGAATAATTGATAATTCGTTTGGGCATCCCCTAAAAAATCAGAAGGTTATATTACCTAATGAATATCCATGCTCTGCATGTTCTCAAGGTAAATTGATTATCAAACCATCTATCTCAAAGGTTGTTTTTGAATTTCTGTCATTTTTACAAAAGATTCATGGGGAAATATGTGGGCCTATTCAACCATCAAGTGGACCATTCAGATACTTTATAGTTTTAATTGATGCATCAAGTCGATGGTCACATGTTTGTCTACTTTCCACTAGAAATATTGCATTTGCTAAACTTCTTGCCCAAATAATTAAACTACGAGCACAATTTCCTGACTATCCAATTAAAACTATTCGATTGGATAATGTAGGTGAATTTACATCTCAAGCTTTTGATAACTATTGTATATCAATAGGAATAGAAGTTGAACATCCAGTTGCCCACACACACACTCAAAATAGTTTAGCTGAATCATTGATTAAAAGGTTTCAGCTAATCGCTAGACCTTTGCTTTTGAAATCAAAACTTCCTATTTCTGCCTGGGGACATGCTATACTTCATGCAGTATCATTGATTCAAGTTAGGCCATCAGCATATCACAAATATTCTCCATTACAACTTGCATTTGGTCAACAACCAAATATTATTCATTTTCGTATTTTTGGATGTACGGTATATATTCCAATTGCACCCCCACAACGTACAAAGATGGGTCCTCGACGTAGAGTTGGGATATATGTTGGGTTTGATTCTCCATCTATTATCAAATACTTTGAGCCTCTTACATGGGATATGTTTAAGGCACGTTTTGAGGATTGTCATTTTGACGAATCCATTTTTCCTACATTGGGTAATGAAAAGTCGGTGCCTGAAGCACGACAGGAAATTACTTAGGAAAATAAAACCCTTTCCCAATTTGATCCTCGTACAAATGAATGTAAACTAGAGGTTCAAAAAATTATTCATTTGCAAAGTGTTGCAAATCAATTACCAGATGTATTTACTGACACTAAAGGTATGGTAAAATCATATATTCCTGCTGTTAATGTTCCAGTAAGGATTGCAGTCCCTGAAGGACAAGTTGTCAAAACAGCAATAGGTGAGTCTAAGATACGCCTGAAGCGTGGACGACCTATTGGTGCAAAGGACAAAATTCCTCGGAAGAGAAAAATACAAAATGAATTTGGTACTCCTGAAGAGTCCATACCCACAACACAGAACATAAGAGTAATTGATACTCCTGAAGAAACTAAATCTCTTGAAAAAGAACCTCCTGAAGAGGTATTTAATGAAATGTCTTCCCTTAAAGAGGGATAAGTACCTAAAAATAACGAGATCTCGATACATTTCATGAGTACTGGAGAAATTTTGGATAGAAATAAAACTGTTGTCGACAACATATTTTCATATAAAATGGCCATTGACATTACCAGAAGTAATGAAGAAATTGAGCCAAGAACTGTTGAAAAATATCGACGTAAAAATGACTGACCAAAATGGAAATCAGCTATTGAAGCTAAATTAAACTCGCTAGCAAAGCGAGAGGTCTTTGGACTAATTGTATAACCACCAAAGGGTGTAATGCATGTTGGATATAAATGGGTATTTATACGTAAGCGTAATGAGAACAATGAAATTGTGAGATATAAAACACGACTTGTTGCACAATATTTTCTGCAGAACCAGGGATTGATTATGAGGAAACATACTCTCCTGTTATGGATGCAATCACATTCAGATTTTTGATTAGTTTGGTAGTTACAAAAAGATTAGATATGCAGTTGATGGATGTGGTCACTGCATATTTATATGGATCATTGGATCATGACATATATATGAAAATCCCTGAAGGATATAAAATGCCTAAAACTTCTAATCTGAGTACATCCAGAAATATGTATTCTATTAAACTTCAAAAATCTTTATATGGGTTAAAACAATCTGGACGCATGTGGTATAAACGCCTTAGCGAATATTTATTGTAAGAATGATTTGAAAATAATCCAATATGCCCATGTATTTTTATTAAGAAATCAAATTCCGGATTTGTTATTATTGCGGTTGATATTGATACTCTAAATCTTGTTAAAACTCCTGAAGAGATCAGAAGAACTGCTACATATTTAAAGAATGAATTTGAAATGAAAGACCTTAGCAAAACGAAATTTTGTCTCGGCCTGCAGCTTGAGCATTTGCAAAATGGAATTCTTATTCATCAGTCAAATTATACAGAAAAAATCTTGAAACACTTTGACATGGACAAAGCTCATCCCCTAAGTACTCTAATGGTTGTTCGATCATTTGATGTGCAGAAAGATCCATTTCGTCCTTGTGGAGACGATGAAGAAATTATTGGTCTTGAAATACCTTATCTCAGTGCAATTGGAGCCCTGATGTATCTTGCAAATTGCACTCGGCCTGATATTGCATTTTCAGTTAATTTACTTGCAAGATATAGTTCCGCACCAACTCGAAAACATTGGAATGACATTAAACATGTCCTTCGATACCTCCGAGGTACAATTGATATGGGATTATTTTATCAACATGGATCAAGTCCACAATTAGTTGGATATGCGGATGCAGGTTATCTTTCAAATCCACACAGAGGTAGATCTCAAACTGGATATGTATTTACTTATGGAAATTCTGCTATATCATGGAGATCTGTCAAGCAAACACTATCTGCTACCTCTTCAAATCACTCAGATATCATTACAATTCATGAGGCAAGTCGAGAATGTATTTGGCTAAGATCAGTGATTCAACATATTCAAGAAAAGTGTGGTCTTCCAGTGATTAATGATAGTACAACAATTTTATACGAAAATAATACTGCTTATATTACTCAAATTAGAGGAGGATGTATCAAAGGTGATAGAACCAAACATATTTCACCTAAATTCTTTTAAACCCATGAATTTCAGGAGAAATGAGAAATTAATGTCAAGCAGATATGATCAAGTGATAATCTGGCAGATTTATTCACTAAAGCATTACCAACTGCAACATTTAAGAAGCTTGTACAGAATATTGGAATGCGAAAACTTGAAGACCTATTATCATGCATTTTTCAGGGGGAGTAAATGTCTTGAAAACTTGTGCTGATTGTACTCTTTTTCCTTCGCTAAGGTTTTATCCCACTGGGTTTTCCTTTACAAGGTTTTAATGAGGCAATCTTAAAGCACTTGGTGATATACATGAATATTGTACTCTTTTTCCTTCGTCATTGATTTTTTTTCCCACTGGGTTTTTTCTTGACAAGATTTTAACGATGCATATTCTTTATATGTAGTTATCCAAAGGAGGAGTGTTAGAAACCAAATTCAAATTGTATTGTATGACCAATCTTGAGGCATTAATTTAGACCTATCTTTAGTCATAAATGGTGACTTAAGGTACATCTACCCCCCCTTTGTACTCCTATAAATATGGGTATCATTCCCTTGTATATGCATCAAGTTTTGCATTGAAGAACAACTCTTTTTCTTGCAATATTCTTTCTCTCTTTTGCTCTCTCTTTTCATTAGTTTCATAACAGAATTGAATTTTTTAAAGTTTTAAGTTATGATGTCCAAGTTTTAAGTAGTTTCTTTGTTTAGAACGCTGTTTATTATTAAAAAAATAATTTTTTATATAATTTTTAAATTTAATTACTTTTTAAAATAAATGTACAAGACTTGTATATCTTAATATTACAATTGTCATTTATGTGTTCATTACTTTAATTTTTTTGGTTTGTTTTTTATTTTAAAGTCTATGACTCTATTTTCCTCGACATATTTAAGTTACAGAGTTAATATAAAATACTCAATTCTTTCTTTAAAATTTTCCTTTCAATAAAATAAATTAATTAATTTCATATTTTATATTTCAACTTTTCTTTCATTCGTATAGAACCTAAAAATGGGAAAATTAATATGTTTTTAGTTTTATAAACTTTGATACAAGAAAATAAAATAGAAAAACACAAGTTCACTCAATTACTCAGTTTTAGTATAATTCACAATTTTAGACAAAGTATAAAATGAAGTACTCCCAAAAACTCTAGAATCTTAATTCCAACGTCACTGGGCCGGAGGTGGGCCCCCCACATCTAGCCCATCTGCCCATCCCCGCATGAATCCAAGTGGGCAATTTGCCCGACCCAAGCAAATGGGCAGGCGAGATTTTGTTTAAAAAAAAAAGTGGGTGCGGGGCTAGAATGGGTAACCTTACCTGTATAAGTTGTATATATAAACTTAAAAAACCCTAATTCATTCCCTTCATCCCTTAAACACCCAAACTTCTTTCTCCATCCCTCAATTCCCTCCAGCCATTTATGATTCTCTTTGCCAACCCCAGCCCCTCTTCATCTCCTTGTCCACTTTTTTTTTTCTTCAAAATAATTCTCCATAATTATAAACATGGGCCACAGTGCGTCGTAGGTCTACTCAAAGAAACAAGGCCCCGACAGCGTGAGTCTCTACATAGACTCATTGCTGGTTATAGTCGTGGTTCTCTATGCAAACCAACAGACCATAGCATGATTGAGATTTACTTAGAGAACGGCGACCACAATGGGTCGTAGGTCTCTACACAAACACATGGTCGTGGTTATCCGCACAAAATCATAGGTAGTGGCCTGCTCAAATCCTTTATTTATTAGCTTAAGATATATTTATTTCGTTGGATTTGTGTATTTAGTGTTTAATTTGTCAATTTGGTGGGTGAATTTGTTAATTTGGTGGATAGATCTGTGGATCTGAGTTGTTTGGCAAATTCTAGACTAGCTACAAGGTCATCGATCTATCCAGCAGCCAAATAGGGGAACCCATATAAGGGGGATGAGGCTGGAGAGTGGAATTAAAAAGTGTCCCACTATCCAGATAGGCACGGGGAGCGAATTGGACAGCTGCTCACCTGTAGAGGGTGGGTAGTAGCCCTAAATGCCTCAATCACCTTCGAACTATAAGATCCATATCACTACACTATGTGTACCACAAACTTCGAGAAAAGGACTCCGCTAATTTGTCGCCAGCAACTTACCGCAGGTTGCTTTTTTTTCAATTTTCTTTTTATATTTTTAATCACTAAGTTAAAAAAAAAAAGTCAATATACTTAAAATCATTTCTTTAATCACTAAGTAAAAAAATAATAATTTTTTTCCCAGCAGTCAAAATGAACGGTCAATCCTAGGCGACACAATAGCTTTTTCCTCTAGAAAAAAATAGTTCTTTTAAACCTGAAGATTAAAAAACGTAAACTAATACAGTGACCATGTTTAGCTTGAATGGGGTATGCTTTAGGCTAGCCCGCCTGGATGGAGATCCCTTAAAAGACATGTTTGATTTACACGAGAATTTTTATTATTCCTTAGGGAATAAAGACATTTCTATTCCCATTCCTTTAATATAGGAATATCTATTTCTATTCTTTTTGTTTGATGACAAAAGATGACTATTCTAAATAAAATAAAATGAAAATTTCAAATTATCCAAGCATCACAACTTTTTACAAAAATGCCATTATTCTTACTTTTAATTTTAAATATTAAAAAAAATGGTGGCTAACCACTAGTATTAAAAATGAATAATTCTGTTCGATAGCCTGCTCAGTATTCGCCCAGTTAATCATGAATCGAACACGACTCATGAAAAAAAAAAAAACTCTCATGTGAAAGCAGTTACCCGCTCGATTAGTAAATGACACATAACTAACAAAACTCGACTCAACTTGGCTAAGACTCGTTAAGGCCCGCTCATTTATGATTTAGTCGACTTGTCAGCTCGACTCAATTAAAACTCATTTATATATTGATAAATATATACATACATCTATGTATATATATATATATATATTAGTTAATAATATAAGCATAGCATTTTTATAATTAGGTATAAAATATATATAATATTATATATTTAATTGTATAAAATATATAGGTAACCTAATTACTTATGTCTATACATTAAATATAATTCATAGTTATACTTTATAATTTGTATAATAATTAATCGATAAGATTTAATAATTTCATATACTAGTATATGGGAACCATATATAAAATAGATATATACTATCATATTATGTGTTTGTATTAATAATTTATATAAGCAAATAATATATTGTTATTATGGATAAATATCAATTAGTTATATATTAATTATTTGTAAATTTTTAAAATCTTATAATTCAATAGAGGTTTTACTTATTAGTTGTACAAATTTAATATTAGATTTATTTTTTATTTTTTATTTATCTTATTTATTAATTATTAAATCTTATTTAACAAATAACTAATAAACAATTTGAGCCGAAAGCTCTTTTTGGGATGAGCTTGAGCTCAAGTTAGAAATTTAGCTTATCGAGTCGAGTTCGAACAAAGAATAAATAAAAATCTCAAAGTTAGAAAATTTTGAGTTGAGCCAAACTCGGCAAGCGAAAGACCGGCTCGACTCGTCTTGATTACAACCATATTAATTGTTGGATTGCATGTAGAGACTGGTATGTGAGCAATAAATCGAGAAAAAGAAAGTTCGCTTGACTTTGCACTACTTGATGCTCAAGCAAAGCTCAACCAGTGAATTCGCTTGAGTCTCATGCGACAGTGGGCTCGAGCGATACACAAACTCTAGTGTTCGCTCAAGCCATGCTCGACAACCTGTTCGAGCTAATGTTCATTAGTTGTTCGCTTGAGGCGCACTCGACATGCCACTCAAGCGAATGACGTATTTTTGTCAGAATAGAGTTTCCAGTGCTGATTACTTTAAATATGTAATGTTTGACTCATTGTGTACAATTTTTTCAACATATTTTGAGTGAAAACAACTGTCAAGTGAGTGCATATTGGGTGAGAGAGCAAAAAATCGTAGAAAGTATAAGTTGAAATTGAGTGATTGTAAACTCTTTTAGTTAATAAGAATTCTGCAGCGCTATAGATGTAAGCAATTTACCGAACCGCGTATATTGTGTGTTGTATGCTTGTTTTTAATTTGTTTGTCATCGTTGATGTGTGTTTTGCACAACAATAATCACCCACTTTTAGGTATCCGAACCACCTATCAGCCTAAGGGTGGCCGACCTCCTTCAAAAAGCTCTCCCTAAGGGGTCCGGCCACCTCATAGGTTTTGGTGCCCGGCCGACCAACGTAACTTTAAAAACATTATTAAAGAAATAAGTTGTTAGAATTTTACACATTTCTCCTTAGAATAGTCATGAGTGACTTCCCTCGTATTGAAGAATGGCCAGTCTCATGGAATGGTCATTCCTTATCTAACAGAGACAACGAAACAAGAAAAAAAGAAAAAAAAAACACAGTTATTCCTATAGTTTAGCTATTATTTTTCAATACCTTATTCCGCGAACTTAATATGTAATGAAGGTTATTTTTATTAAATTCTATTAGACCTACTTTATATTTTATTTCTCTTCCACTTTCTAAGTTTTAGAATCCGCCGCCAACGACAAGTCAACAACTAGGAGCTGGGAAGCAATTTTCATTTTAAAAAATGTTGCTTTTTTTAGCTTACATAAGCCATTTCCATTTTGAAGTACATTTTTAATGGCTTACGCATAATATAAAAAATATAAATTTTTAGAATAATTGTTCATAAAATGAGTTTTATCTGATTATGTAAAAAAATATGTAAAATACAAATCGCTACAGTAACATACTACATGTATCATCTTTTAAATAATTTTTTATTATTTATACTTCATTTACTCCCTCATTTCCTTTTACTTTAACATTTCATACAAATTCTTTTTATTGTTAATCATTTAAAACAACTATATTTTATTTTTTTAAAATATATTGAAAATATTATTTATCTAATTTTTTCATATTTTGATTTTATTTTTAATTTTATTTAATTTATATATTTTTGCGTGCCGCTTTGAAGCGATCGGGCTGGTCTTTGGCTTTAACAGCCCTCAATCACAATCTGCCACATCAATACTTTTACTTAAAGCACAATAGACCTTATCACAGCAGATCTTGTAGACTCCTTACACACCTGATAGAATTCAATTCTTCAACATTCAAGCCTGCAGCACCACCGTAGGAGTGCACTTCAGCAGCGTCATCCGTCACCGTCGTTCTGTGGTTTCTGGACCACCTTAACTCTATTTTTAACTCTGTTTTCAGTACATATCACTACTAAGAAGAAGAAAAAGAAGAATGAGAAGAATATGACTGCTTTTTTTCCCTCTTAACAACAGTCCCCTTTTCGCAGAAGGCAATCACTTTGTTATTGTCGAAGTTGTTCAGTACCACTTTCATATTATTAATCAGTCTCCGCGTGGACTTATAATTATAAGCACCTTTAAATTATCTTGACATTTATGGCAGCCAAAACAAGAAAGAAAAAGAAAAAATAAATATTTTTGTTCGATGGGACAAATTTAAAGCAAAACAAGATTGCAAAAAGACTGGTATTTTGGGGGAACAAAACAAAACTGGGCAAAATATTTTGGAGATGAAAAAGAGTCCCTTAGTACAACTAATTGCACACTATTCTCTTGAATCGATCATTCTTTTCTTCCCTTGAAAGTCAGTACTCCAGCTCGAGTCTCTTGTCTCGTTTCAAAGCCAACCTTATCTTTTACTGGACATCGATGGTTGAGAGGGAGTTCATCGATGAAGGTTCTGAGAGGTGGGTGTCGGGCTGGGATAAGCTACAGGGCTGCAAATGTGAGATTTGGACCGAAGGGTTGCAGGTGTTCAATAAGAAGAAGAGAGCAGCACAGGGGAGGGGGAAGATCTGTTGCTTTTTAATCGAATAAGAGATTTTAGATAGGTATAAATGAGTGTGAGAGTCAAATTTTTTCTTGAGGTGCGGTCTCATTGTAGTGTAAATAGAACGCTTACGTGTCATTAAATTATTGGAAGATTACTTTTTAGTGGAGGTTAGCCCGACCGGTTATAAGATTAACTCTTTTTATTTTATGTGTATATGATTGAATTATATTGCATTGTATATAATAATATATTGTAAATATAAAAAATATATATAGATATTATAAATTTATTGGTAGAAAAAGAAATATTTAAAAAAATAAAAAATATTGTTTAAATGATATAAAAAAAATTGATATATGATATATTGTAAGTAAATAAGAAAAGAAAGTGAAATTTAGTGAGTATTTAAAAAAATAAGATAATGTGAATGTTCCTAGAGAGAGTTTTAAATGGACCAAAGTCCACTTGGCCCAACACCACGCGTTTCGGTACTTTCTTCTGTAAAGAAGCACAGCAAATGTCATGTTTTTCATTCAGACTCCAGAGTTCCCGCTCAACGGGAAGCATCGGATACTGTTTTAAGCATATCCATGACTTCTTCTATGCATATTCCGGCGAAAAGAACGAGTTAAAACGCTGGAGAATTTATTTTTTGAACAGGCACAGTCTCTCTGAAGTCTGAACCTTTTATCAAAGTTGAAAGAGTCATGGGGTTATTTTTTATTATTTTTTTCTTTTATCAAATATTTAATATATGAATAATAAATAAAAAAAATTGAGTTAATTTAAGAAGAATAAACTCAAAAAAAATTTAAAAAATATTTTAAAAAATTTGAAAAAAAAGTGGTATGTGGAAGTTGGGAGGTTGTATAGCATTTCTCTTTTCTTTTGAAAAAATCTACACAATCTCTTACTATTCACACAACCTCTACACACCATATTTTTTTTAATTATTATTATTTTTTTCTTTTATCAAATATTTAATATATGAATAATGAATAGAAGAATTGAGTTAATTTAAGAAGAATAAATTTAAAAGAAAATTTAAAAAATTATTAAAAATTTGAAAATTTTGAAAAGAAGCGATGTGCGGAGGCCGGGAGTATAGTTTTTCTTTTTGTCAAACTGCGCTGCCCATCTTAAAAGCTCACGTGTTTTTCATTTTGTTGGGAGGGCAGGGGAGAAGTATCTGTGTCTCAGACGTTATTACACTTTTGTATTTACTTTGGACAATTAAAAAGATGCAAGATCCATGTGTATTAAAAGCCCGTTTAAGAGTAGCACTTGGTTTCTCACCTGCTGCGTGCTAAAGTTATTCCTTTCTTGTTTTTTTTAAGAGAAATACTTTAATTATAAAAAGATTATATAAAAATAATTTTATAAACTGATGTAATTTGATGATATCTAACAGATTATATGAAACCACATCAATTTATAAGATTACTTTTGTGTAATTATGTTGTAGATGTAGCAATACTCTTTTTGTAATCATTTGTCAAATCTGTTCAGTTTCTTTCATTTATATCACTTCGATGAGGAGTAGGGTAGTATAGAAACTGATGGGACCTACGGCGGTCGAAGTTTGGAATCGGTCGAAATTGATCGAGAATTGATTGGCCAGCGGTATAAATTTAATAAAACCAACTTTGATCGATTTGGTCTCCATCTAAACTAAGTTCAAACCAACAAACCAACTAATAATATTATATATATATATATTATGTAAAACGGTATTGATCAATACCCATGATTTAGAAAAAAAAAATTATATGAAACGATATCGTTTCAGTTTTATCTCTCTCTCTCTCTCTCTCTCTCTCTCTCTATCCAATGCCATCGCTCTTTCTAGCGCCGTTGTTGCCCCATTACCGTCCATCTCTCCCTCTGATCCATTTGGGCTGCTTCAGGCTTTCTTTCTTTCTCTCTATGATGAAGTCGCTCTTTCCAGCCTTGTTGTCATCTCTCTTGCTAGTTCAGAGATTTGTTGACGGGATTCTTTTAACTTTCCTAGTTTTTATAAAGATTTTGTTGTGAAATTTGTTGATGTAGTTCTAAAGGGAAAACTGACAGAAACACCAATGAACCTATCATAATTGGCCGAAACTATGCTGGCTGGTTTTGTCCCCCTTAATTGACAAGTTTTGGTTGGTACCACCATCTGGAAAACATGTTAGTTTGATTTTGATTTTGAACCGAAACCGCACTAATAGTATTCGTTTTCACCCATAATGAGAAGTATTACAAACACAAACAAATAGATTTTATAAAAATAAATACATTAATAAATTGATGTGATTTTATGTGATCTGCTAAATCTATTTAATAATAAAAGTAATTTTATAATATGATGTAATACATCAAACCACACCAATTTATAAGTTTTCTTTTATATAATCCCTAAATATTTCTCTACTTCGATTATCCTTTCGTTGATTCTTCGGCCATGAGCATAACATCTACCATTATGTAGGAATGGGGATCCTAATTCCAAAATCCCTTCACCTCTTAGCGTATGGTTACCAACTCATCCCAACTCATTTCATCTCATCATTACACTTTTTTCAAATCTCCATACATTTTTTCAAATTTATATATAAAATATAATAAAAAATTTAACTTTTTCAAATCCCAACACACTCATAATATTTAAAACTAATATTCTAATAATATTTTATTCAACTCAACCCAACATCTAAACCTAAGACTCTAAGATGAAATTGACCCGAAGTGTGAACGATTAGCCTTTCTGTCATGAATAGTCCATTTTCTTACTGTAGTAATGGGACCAAAAAATCAATTTTGCTAACAAAATAAGAAAGTTGTGGGTATATCTAATTGCCAACAAAGTCCATTCTTGGTGGCTTTTCGACCATGACAGTTGAAGAAGGAAAACAAAGGCAGCTCGGAAATGAAATGAGCAGTGTCAAGGTCAACTCAAAAGAAGATTCTTATTAATCCAGGGCAAACCTTTTCCCATTGGCGGACCCCATTAAATAATCCATGACTTGAATGGTTCTTTCTAGCTCCACTTGTCCACCTTTGCTTCTGAAATCATTCATGAATCAACTAATTTTCTTAATTGACAACATTCGAGCTACCGGTGTGGACCAACTGAAGATTGGGGCATGTACCTTGCCTCGATGCTTCCCGTACATTCCTGTGATATTTCTAGAGGACCCTGAGCTACAGATCAACCTGCTCAGAAAGTTCCAAGTCTTTGGGTCAGTGCGACTAGTTTTTATTCTAGAAGTATAGATCATCCTGATCTCCAATGTTGCTTTCGCTTTGAAATATCCCATTCTTTTAACAAATACCGTGATTAGAGTTAAATATCGTGACACCCACATGGGATGTATATCTCTCTTCAAATTAATACCATACAATTCTTTAAAAAAAAAAACAAGAAAAAGAATAAGTTTGCTTGTATGCCCGTCACCCCATGTTTTAAACCAAATGCCCCGGCCACAAACCCGGGCATCCACCCTGGAAACAACCAGATTGTCCACTACGCCAAGAAAACCCACCCATGCCGCTAACTACTAAGGCGGTGTTCCGCTACCAACTAATTTAACAAAAAAAACACTGCAGTTGGGTGTGAACGTCGGCCCAAAAAAAACTAAAACATGAAAAGTAAAGATGTTTCTTCTCAACAACAATGAAAAGTGTGGTCATTTATTTTGAATTGGACGCGGTTCATAGGATTCAGTCATTCAGTATTTATGAGAGTACTACGTAGAACCGACTCAGTCACTTCCCCCAAAACCCACCCTTCTGTCTTTGACCCACTCCAGTCCTCCTTGGCCACCAAGAAAGACACTCTTGCGCTAAACGTGCTCCACTCTCTCTCTCTCTCTCTCTCTCAATAGATTAAATTTATTTTTTATTGTTTTATTATAAGTTAACGCAGCCATCATAAGTTTCCCACCACTTGTCACGCAAGTTCCTTCTCCTTCTCTCGTTCCTTATATAACAAAACGCATCACACCCTCCTCACTCTCACTCATAATCCATCCTTCAAAAATCAAAGGCTCTCTCTCTTTTCCTCTCTCTCTCAAGAGTGTTTTTAGCCATTAGTTAGAAGAGTTTCAGTTCCTTGGTTCAGAGTTTTCATTTCATTTGGTCTCAGTTGAATCAGAACCAAACGGCCAAAAAAGATGGCGTTGGAAGCTCTCAATTCTCCAAACACAGCCACCCCTCCGTTCCACTTCGAGGACGCCAACCTCCATTTCCTTGAGCCATGGACAAAGCGCAAGCGTTCGAAGCGAGGACGGTTTGATAACCCACCCACAGAGGAAGAGTACCTTGCTCTTTGCCTTATCATGCTCGCTCGTAGCGGCGGCGGCGCAGCTACCACCTCCTCGCAACATTACCAATCTCCTAGTCCTCCTGTGGCGCCCGAGGTGGCGACTACATCTGCCCCGAAAGCTGTTTATAAGTGCTCTGTTTGCAGCAAGGCCTTCTCCTCTTACCAGGCACTTGGTGGACACAAGGCCAGCCACCGGAAACTCGCCGGTGCCGGTGGAGGAGAAGACTCTTCCACCTCCTCTGCCACAGCCACCGCTGCCGGGGCAAGCACCGTCACAGCCTCCAACAACATCAGTGGTAAGGCTCACGAGTGCTCCATCTGCCACAAGTCCTTCCCCACTGGCCAGGCCTTGGGTGGACACAAGCGTTGTCACTACGAAGGAGGCAGCGGCGGCGTCGCAAGCAGCGTCGTAACCACTTCGGAATGTGTGGGATCCACCCACAGCCGCAGCCACAGCCACAACAACCAACACCACCGCGACTTCGACCTTAACATCCCCGCTTTGCCGGAGTTCTCGCTTAATTTCTTCATCCCAGGGGAAGACGAGGTGGAAAGCCCTCTGCCAGCGAAGAAGCCGCGCGTCTTGATGCCACCAAAACTCGAAGTTTCTCATTAGTTAAATTATTACTTTACGTCCTGTTAAAGTAGGATTTCAGGGAATTTTGAATCGGATTTCTTATTAGTTTTTTCGTTATTTGTTTCTTAGTTTTGGGTGTATATATCCCTCTCTCTGTACATGGAACTTCAGCTCTTTTCTTATTTGCTCATCTCAGTTTATGATAAGTGACAATTCAATTAATTAATGTAATTCCGTTCCTAATTTTCCCATATCTCGATTTGTTGAACTCTCAAAAGCTCCTCACCTGTCTTGCACACAGAATTGTCATGTCCACACTATCATCATGAGTTGGGGTAATAGCGCCTCGTGAGCGGCGCGGCAGGGACTGATGCCAAAGTCTGAACTTGTTCGAGTCATGCCTCTTGCGCACGTAAAGATTGTCCCCGAGTGGGGTGGGTATGTGACGGTTTTAACCTGTTTAGTACAATACCCAGTGTCCACCTCCACTTCCATGATCAGATGCACGAGCAAGTGCCGATCGACTAATAGTTGCCCGATATTATGATATTATTTTTAAAAAACTTTGTAATGTGGTGGGTTATGCTGATGAGGACGAGAGGTGGCCTGCCTTCAGCTGGAGTTTGTGCTTGTCTGCGTGTGGATAAGAAGATGGCTTTGGCCTTTAGGCGTCGGCACGCTGTTCTCATCTGGAACCGATTAGGATGACAGACAGGTGGCCTTCCTGCAGTTGGCATCCCTGTATTTTTTATAAATGTTTTGTTAAAAGGTCTCCTTTTTCACGATGCGATTCTCGTTTTTCATTTCGTAGTGTCAAACTTCTTGGTAGCCACGACACCACTGTTAGCATATTCAAAAGAATTTGGCACGTATTCCATGCGTGAAATTGAATTCCTTTGCTGTGTTTACCTACTAATCATGTGCAAAGATCAAAGAAATATATATAATTTTGAGCTAGCAAAGGTAAGCTGGCAGCCTGATCGCCAAACTTTGCGAGATATCTTCCTACGTACACAAATGCGACATTAATCATGCTCATTGCCTCATTCCAATAGGAGATCTATCTGGCGCACTTACTAAGATATGGTCGAAGGCAAACTAGTTTTCCTATGGGCGGATCATCAGTAGGCATGCATGCATCTCGGTGGCTGAGATTTAAGCAATAAGATTTCGTATGAAATGCAGAGGAGAGGAGGCTTGAAACCACTAATATTAATGTTCAGTATGAGTAAAACTTTCCCAGCTTGCACATATATACTACATATATATACTGTTTAGTCGACGTTTTCTCAATTCCTTAAGTATCTATCATGCACGTAAAATTTAACGAAAGGGTCCTTTTTTAGGTCAATATAAAAGCAAATCAATTACCACATTGTTCAATGGAATCAACTTGAGCTCTCTTCATCAAAATGCAAACAAAAAACGATCACATGGGGTATTCAACTCCTTGTCTTTTCCTTTGATGCGGTTTCCGGCCAATTCAGGCCTTTTGTGAATCCTTTTATCACATAAATATTATATATATCCATACTTGTAAGATAAGTCCTGTGACCACAAAAAAAAGTTTTCTAAAAATAAACTTACAAACTGGCATAATTTCTATGATGTATTAGATTTACTTTACAATCTAATTTATTACGTCAAACCACCTCATAAGTTTAGAGGTTTACTTTCATAAAATCTCTTTGTAATTAAAACATCTTCCTTCTTGAAATATTAACTTATTCACCATGAAACTTTTCTAGGATAATTTCAAAAACCACTTAATTATGTGTGTGTATTAATGTCAAATTGTAAGGGTTCAAAGATGTTTAATTCCTAGTGACTAGTATCAGTTGTGTGTGAATGCCAAATTAGAGTATATCTGTATATGATCAAATTTCTCTCCCACACGCAAAGACGGGAAGTCAACTACTAGTTTTAAGCTGTATACTGAAAATTAAGGGCCGACCGGGGTACTAAATATAGTGGGGACTATATATATGTGATACATCACACTCAAACTCGTGTTTCACGAACCCTTAATAATTAATCTAATTTTATTACTCATGAAAATTAGTTTTTCAAATTTAAAAAAAGAAAAGAAAAATCCATTGGTATAAAATTACCTATTAATGTCTATCATCATGAATTAACTCTACGGACCCCATGATCTTTGATGTCTTATCTTCTTGTGGCCGCTGTCATTTTTTTTTTTTTTTTTTTTTTTCTGATTGGCGGTTTGCTTTGATATTATATAATAGAAGACTCTAATTGCATATATATTTGACAAAAATGTCTAAAACCAAGCTTCGATCGTATCCTTATATTTTATTAGTCGGTCGGCTAACTGATCACTTAAGCTAGTAGATAATGATCATATGGGTTGGCAATGGGATGTCCTACATATATATCTTTATATACGTAATATGTATGCATATATATATATATATATATATAGGGCTGCTCCGATCCGGATAGACACTGAAAGAGTACGTATACTACGTAACCACCTAGTTAATGAAGACAGTTCCCATGATTCATTAACAGCTAGCGTATATTAATTGATTCATCAGTATTTTAGACATGACTGAAAGAACACCCACTCAGTCAAGATAATTCCTATATTTATATTTATATATATATATGAATAATCAGCTTGTAATTATGTCTATCTTATATATTCAACTTAATATCTTCCTAATGGTGAAGTGTCTGTCTGAGCTGGTGATCGCTCGAAGAAAATTATATATAATATCATCAACAGTTTAACGTAATAGTTAGCGTTATTTAATAATAAAATATTATATATTTGTAACTAATTTAAATATCTTTATCTAGCTCTGAGCTCTCCCAAAGCAGAAACGTCCTCCCTGCATGCGTACGTGTTAAACTGAGAATTACTTGCAAACATCGTGCCATTACTTGAAAAAAAATGAATAAACACAGAACTTACATGAAAATAAATTAATTTTTTAACAATAAACTCCTCTTTTTTTTTACAGTGACTAGACAGTATTGACACACTCTACAATTATATCTAGTATTTCTTTTTTTATTTAGATGTTTTGTTTTTGCAGGAATATTTAATTATGTACGTTGGCGTTTACGGTGTGCAAGGATGCGATTAACTTTCGCTGGAAATCCAAATCAATCTTGCAGCCTTTTCTACGAAGAAAATGCATGGAAGTTTAGCTGCTGCATGTAGCAACGCATTTCTTAATCAAAAGTACGGTACTTAAATTATATTCAAAATTTAAATTAGCACTACTGCATCTAGAGTTTTATTACGTATAAGTAAAGTCGCTTATTAATCTGCATATTAATACTGATTCATTTATATTCAAAATTTAAATTGGTAATATTTTCAATAAAATATATTTTTTAACCAATTAATAACGTTAAATTGATGCACATATTAGTCTGAAGTTATCCTTGTAATTAGATTTTTTCATATATATAAATATATATATGTTGATATTGATCACGTTAATTTGAACATTAGATACCTTGTACGTACAACTAGTCTGAAGTCTTAAATTTCATAGAAACTTCTGAGTGTTCCCGCGGCAATGTCTGAGAAAGTATAAACGGACCAATCCGTAGAATTGGATTCTTCCAAGAAGCTTCGATATTTATAATGTGTACAACGGAAAATGCTGGGATCCCCCGCTTGGGATCCTGCTGGAGTTTACCGCTCCATTTTTTTTGTCTTTATTTTTTTGTCTGAGTTTTTTTTTCTTAGTAATTAAGAAATTATTATTTTCTAATTTTCTAATTTTTTTTTTATTTTTAAAAATCTATAAAAGTGTAAAAAAATGATGTAAAACAAAAAATCAAAAAAAAAAAAAAAAAATTACCTAGCGGGAGATCCGGCGAGAGCCTCCAGCGGTAGGCGTAGCAGTGTCCGTGTACAACAGGCAGTAGTACTTCAAGTTCTTTGTACCATTTGATGTTACCCTCCGACACTAAAATGTACTTTAGGGAAACGACGTACGTACGTTCACATTTGGTAATTGCCCATACAAGCGTAGACAAGAGAGCACCAAAAAAAAGAAGGGTACATTTTCGTTGTCCAGCTGATTGCACCTTTCGCACTACTAATTTTAATCTACACGTTATTCACACCACTTTTTTCAAGTATAATTCGTGCAAAATGTTAAGAAAAATTGCAGAGTAAAAAATATTAAATATTTTATTTTTAAAACGTTGCAAGTCCTTGTAAAGAAAACAAATTATGAGAAAATTATTTATTTATTGCTAATTATTTTTAGTCAAAATGAATTTATTTTCTCATCACAAATAATAATTTTCATCATAAACAACTCGTCACAAATATTTGTTTTTATTGTAGTGACACTATTTCGACAATTTTACTAGCTACGTACCAATCTCTTGAGAATATTGCTATAAGACCATCTGAAACTTATTGCTCATATGATCGTCTTTATGTGACACCACCACGTGTTTGTTGTAACAGCCCGCTAAAATTATCAGTTTTGGATTATTTCCCGACAGCAATCACATCTCTCTCGTCTTTACCCTCATCTGGAATCACGCGTATAGATTATCTTTTCCGTAAATCACGTAATTTATTCTTCATCGACAGCTGTAAAATCATGAGTCTTCCAAGACCACGCCTAGCCTTTCTCAAGCCCAAACTACCACTTTATGTCGTGGACAGCCACCGTACGCCGCCACGTATGTTCCTCCGACGCATGTTCGTGACGAACAACGAGCGACGCACGGGTTATCCCGTCGATGGTATAACCTTCTATCTCTAGTTATTTTACGTTTAAAATAGTTAGTTGGTTGGTTTGTGGAATTTGTTGCGTAGTTGTGAAGCGAAGTGTGGTTGTGAAGTGTTGCGTTTGATTGTGTATTTTGTGGACTGTGCTGTGAAGTATAGGCGTGAGATGGATGCCGTAGATGTGATACGGCTGGTTGTGTGAAGAGAATACGCGTGTAGCGTATTCTGTGTAATGCAGCGACGCGCCGCGCGACGTGCACTGTAGTGATGTGTGTCGTAGAAGGAAGGGAGTACGCATGTAGTGTACTCCGTGTTGTATGGCGATGCATCGTGTGATGTGCATCGTGTTGATGAGAGTTGTAGCGAAGGAAGTACGCGTAGCGCGTACTCCGTGTCGCGTAGCGATGCACCGTGAGACGTGTATCGCAGTGATGGGTATTGTAGTGTGGATGGAAGAGAGTTCACGTGAGTGTACTCTGTATTAAGTCGTGATACATCGGATGGCGTGTCACGAAGGGTTGAATGGCGTAGCAGAGAAGTGTGGAGCGTATGGTGTAATGTTGGGAAACTGTATGACAGTGTCCCGAAGCAGTGATGATATGGATTATAGTCCGGGATGACTGGTGTCATCTTGTGGTTGACTATGGCTAAGAGTATATGGATTGAGAAATGAGTTGTTTGTTTGGTTGTTATTGATAATTTTAATGAACTTGTTTTAGTGCAAAGGCTTTCTGAAGTCAATTTATCTCTTCCGAGTATAGTGAAACCTCAAGTTGGCCGTGGTGTTGCAAGTGCTTACAATATGGCAATTGAGTTCAGAAGTGAAAATCTTAAGGACTCGAGTGTTCCTCTTCCAGCTGTTGTGCAGTTCCTCGTGTCTCGCGCTCTATTCTCATAGAACGCGACGATCGAGGTAAGTTAGCCTCTAACTTACTATCAGTTTATTGTGTATGT
>QGSO01000429.1:886442-904324 GCA_011037825.1 Carya cathayensis
TTCTCATAGAACGCGACGATCGAGGTAAGTTAGCCTCTAACTTACTATCAGTTTATTGTGTATGTGTGATGTGTAAGAGAACTACAATTTATGTATGTATGTTATCGTATATGCCATGTCATGCTATGTCATTACATGTTTATCTGCTACGAATGATTTAATCTCTCATGAATAATTATCTGTTACATAATCTTTTCTGTCATACAATGATGTATGTTATAAGTATGCCATGTTAAGTATGCCATGAAATGTTATGATTAAATCATATTGTGCCATTTACAAGTATACGCCATGTTAGAAAAGTATATGATATTAATTAATATCTCATGCATTAAGAAAGATAAGACATGTTATGTTACTTATAATACGTGGGGCCACAACAACTGTGGAGTACGTATTATATCTTATGTTATGTTATGATAATACGTGGGGCCACAACAACTGTGGAGTACGTATTATATCTTATGTTATGTTATGATAATCGTGGGGCCACAACAACT
Source organism: Carya cathayensis (assembly GCA_011037825.1). Lineage (NCBI taxonomy): Eukaryota > Viridiplantae > Streptophyta > Magnoliopsida > Fagales > Juglandaceae > Carya > Carya cathayensis. The sequence goes on from QGSO01000429.1 coordinate 886,943, forward strand.
GTGGAGTACGTATTATATTTATGTTACTTATAATGCGTGGGGCCACAACAACTGTGGAGTACGTATTATATTTATGTTACTTATAATGCGTGGGGCCACAACAACTGTGGAGTACGTATTATATTTATGTTATTATAATGCGTGGGGCCACAACAACTGTGGAGTACGTATTATATTTATGTTACTTATAATGCGTGGGGCCACAACAACTGTGGAGTACGTATTATATTTTATGTTACTTATAATGCGTGGGGCCACAACAACTGTGGAGTACGTATTATATTTATGTTACTTATAATGCGTGGGGCCACAACAACTGTGGAGTACGTATTATATCTTATGTTATTTATAATGCGTGGGGCCACAACAACTGTGGAGTACGTATTATATTTTATGTTATGATAATGCGTGGGGCCACAACAACTGTGGAGTACGTATTATATATTTATGTTACTTATAATGCGTGGGGCCACAACAACTGTGGAGTACGTATTATATTTATGTTACTTATAATGCGTGGGGCCACAACAACTGTGGAGTACGTATTATATCTTATGTTATGTTATATAATGCGTGGGGCCACAACAACTGTGGAGTACGTATTATATTTATGTTACTTATAATGCGTGGGGCCACAACAACTGTGGAGTACGTATTATATTTATGTTACTTATAATGCGTGGGGCCACAACAACTGTGGAGTACGTATTATATTTTATGTTACATGAAGTATGGGGCCACAACAACTGTGGAGCATACACTACATGAGACACAGCAATTGTGACATGTAGAATACGTGGGGCCACAACAACTGTGGAGTACGTATTATATTTTATGTTACATGAAGTATGGGGCCACAACAACTGTGGAGCATACACTACATGAGACACAGCAATTGTGACATGTAGAATACGTGGGGCCACAACAACTGTGGAGTACGTATTATGTTTTATGTTACTTGAATACGTGGGGCCACAACAACTGTGGAGTACGTATTAACGCACGTTATTAATCAAGACAATTAAATAAGATTCCAAGTTTATGTTAAGTCAAGTTTCAGATCAAGTGCATGATAAGTCAAGTTTCAGATCAAGTTCATGTTATATTATGCTCACGTACATGTTATGTTCATGTTCATGTTATGTTCCAAGTTCATGTTCACATCATGTTATGTTCACGTTTATGATATGTTCAAGCTCACGTTCATGTTATGTTATGTTCATGTCCATGTTATGTTTCACGTTCATGTTATGTTGATTGTTCATGTTATGTTTTAAGCTTAAGTTCATGCCATGTTAAGTCAAGTTCAGTTCACGCTTAAGTTCTGGTTAAGTCATGCTATATGTCAAGTTATACTATGTTTATGTATGACTATAATTATGCATTTATGCTTTTACTGCCATGCATGCATTTTTAACCTGTGTGTGAGTTTTATGTTAACTTACTGAGATTTGTAATCAAATCTCACTGTGGTAGTCCCAACTACCATTCCCCCGAATGGTAGATCTTGTTACAGGACCCAAAGGAGAATTGGAATCTGACCAACTGAATACGGTCGACTAGGCCACGGTGCGATGTTGATGATGGTATAGTATTTAACTTAGGTTAATACTTGTACTTTTGGAGTTGTATCTCAAGTATTCTTTTGATCACAACCATTTTGACTAGTGTGGTGATCACGGCTTTTTAGTATGCCTTTATGTATGAATTATTTTCAAGTATTTGGGATATATTTAGTTTGGTGCATAGTATTGCTAAAGAAAAAGATTATCCGCTGCGAATATTGCATAATGCTAGATGCATGTTAGGAACATTGCATCTTATATGTCATGAACGGGGGCAGGTAACCTTGTGTTGCATGTCTCGACGCTTCAAATGTCCGTTCAATCCCAAGCAGAATTTGGGGGCGTCACATTTGTTATCGCTCATAGAGGGAATTTAGGATTTAAGTCTTCTTTTATTTTGAAGAGTTTTGCTACGTACAAGTAAAGTCGTACTAATCTGCGTACCAATACTGATTCCTTCATATTACAAATTTAAATTGGTACTGTTTTCAATAAAATATACTTTTTAACCAATCACATTAAATTAATACATATATTAATACACAGTTGTTCTTATTTTTCAGAAGTATAATACTGTCTCTTAAACCCATATATCAGTTAGGGGTGCTACCTGCACCATACGGTGCAGGGTGGCCCCCTTCCCGCACCCTATCCCGCATGGTGCGGGGGTCGGGTTTTCCCATCCGTCCCCCTCCCGAGCATCCTTGGGGCAGGGTGCGAAGCGAATATCCGTCCCACCCCGCCTCATTTTTACTTTAAAAAATACTATTTTTTTTATATTTAAAAATTATTTCTAGATCCAAAAGTGATCAAAAATATATTTTTAGATTCAAATTGTAAATTTAAATTTTGTAAATATAACTATAATTTAAAAATTATGTAGTTTTTAACTTACTAGTACATATTTTATAAATGAAATGAAAATGTGATATATAAATCACGAATATATTTCCTGCAGAAATAATATTAATATGTTTCTAAAGTTAAAGAGATCATATTGAGATTTGTATTAACTTGATAGTTACCAAGAATTTGGGTATGCATGAAGCATATAGTCCTGAAGTACATATTCTATCAAGTCTTAAAATCCTTATATGATCTAATGCAAGCTAAACGTATGTGGAACATACTATTTTCATATATTTTCAGTATTTATATCATCTTTTATTGCAGTTTATATAGATAATTTAAATGTCATTGAGGCTCCAGAAGAGCTCATGAAAACTGCAGAAAGCAGGAATTGATTATGAGGCTCCAGAAGAGCTCATAAAAACTATAGAAATCAGGGATTGATTATGAGGCTCCAGAAGAGCTCATAAAAACTGCAGAAATCAGGGATTGATTATGAGGAAAAATAATCTCCTGTTATGGATGCAATCATATTCAGATTTTTGACTAATTTGGTAGTTACAAAAAGATTGGATATGCAGTTAATGGATATGGTTACTGCATATTTTTATGGGTCATTAGACCAAGGCATATATATGAAAATCCCTGAAGGATATAGAATGCTTGAAACTTCTAATCTGAATACATCCAGAAATATATATGAAAATCCCTGAAGGATATAAATTGCCTGAAGCTTGTTATCTGGTTACATCTAGAAAACAATTCGGATACATGTGGTATAAATGCATTAGCGAATATTTATTGAAATAATAATTTGAAAGTAATCCAATATACCCATGTGTTTTTATTAAGAGATTCCGGATTTGTTATTATTGCGGTTGATGATTTAAATCTTCTTGAAACTCCTGAAGAGAATAGAAGAACTACACATATTTGAAATATAAAACCCTTTCGGTTTCAAGGGGGAGATAAATGTGCATGAGAAATAAAATGGAACACACAAAATAGCTACCAGAAGATAGATACACAAATATGAATATTTGTGAAATTTTATTATCTTGAAGAAAAAATTACAGAAATTTGAGGCATTTCGCCTCATTCTTTAAACGCTCTTGTTTTTCAAGAATATGCATGGCATCCTTATCTAAAGGAGTAGGCAATCTAAAAGAAGACTTAAGCAGAGATTTTAATTTCCTATTATCTTGGTTTATTGCTTCTATCTTCATGTTAGACTCCTGAAGAAGTCGCTGAAGGATAGAAATTTTATCATGGAGTTTGTCCAAATCATAAGGTTTGGATTGTAGTCTCTGAGAAAATGCATAAATAGTTGAAGAGTAATGGGCACCGAGATTTACAAGCTCATAGATAGCTTCAACATCTGACTTATTAGTCAGATTAGCACCTGTAGTAGAAGCAGGAACAGCTGATGAGCGAGGTGCATAAAACCTTATATATTGGCTATGAGAAGATTGCTGAGTCATTGCAGAAAAAGAATACAGAAAGAGATTGCAGAATAAAAATGCAGAAAGAGATTGCAGAGTAAGAATGCAGTATGATTACAGAAAAGTGAAGAAAATGAGATGCGAATGAAGATGAGCTGAATATCTCTTTTATAGAGAAAATTATGAAAGGAATGACAAAGTATCTCTATTGCTTCACGGCGTCCCTCGTGAAGCATCTCTCTACAAGAGACGAGGCATAGCATCATAGCCCTGCGTCGCCTGACAGCAGATGTAGCATTATAGCCTTTCGGCGCCTGACAAGTACATAAGAACTGTAAAATCTCGTGATGCTTGTCTGGCCTAAAAAGATGGCCACCGTTTTTGAATATGGAGGTTTGCGACTTAATTTTGATAACTCCTCCAGTAATTATGTTATTTACAAGAACTCCAGAAGAGTACAACTCCAGAAGAGCACAACTCCAGAAGAGTAGTGAATTCAATATTAAAATGATCTTGGATCAATATGGTGAATTTCACTATAAAGTCCTGAGTACTCCAATGGTTGCTCGATAATTTGATGAGCAGAAAAATCCATTTCGTCCTGAAGACGATGGAGAAATTCTTGGTCCTGAAGTACCTTATCTCCAGTTCAATTGAAGCCCTGAATATGTGATTATTTGGATCAAGTCCACAATTAGATGGATATACAGATGCGAGTTATCTATCAGATCCACACAAGAAGATCATTGCAATTCATGAGAAGAAAGTTGAAATTGATGTCAAGAAGATACGGTCAAGTAATAATCTGGCAGATTTATTCACTAAAGCATTACCAACTGCAACATTTAAGAAGCTTGTGCAGAACATTGGAATGCGGAGACTTGAAGACATATTATCATGCACTTTTCAGGGGGAGTAAAGTCTTGAAGACTTGTGCTGATTGTACTCTTTTTCCTTCGCTAAAGTTTTATCCCACTGGGTTTTCCTTTGCAAGGTTTTAATGAGGCAATCTTAAAGCACGTGGCTATATACAGAATATTGTACTCTTTTTCCTTCGTCATTGGTTTTTTCCCACTGGGTTTTTCCATGATAAGGTTTTAACGAGGCATATTCTTTATATGTGGTCATCCAAAGGAGGAGTGTTATAAACCAAGTTCAAATTGTATTGTATGACCACATTTAGCCATCAATGGTGATTTTATGTACACTTACCCTCCAATGGTGATTTTAGGTACACTTACCCCCCAATGGTGATTTTAGGTACACTTACCCCCAATGGTGATTTTAGGTACACCTAACCTCCTTTGTACTCTTTACCATTGGATTGATGACAAGTGTAACAATCATAACCATTCTTTGTACCAAGAGATCCCTATAAATAGAGGGAGTCCTCATTTGTGTAAGGCACCAAGAAATAAAAGAAAACAAAGTTCTCTAAACATTTCTCTCATTTGTGTAAGGCACCAAGAAATAAAAGAAAACAAAGTTCTCTAAACATTTCTCTCATATTCAAGATCTCTCTCTCTTTTGCTCTCTCTCTTTTCATTAGTTTTATAACAAAAATTTATATAATTTTAAATAAATTGATATTAGTGGCCGGGCTTATTGTAAGCTCCAATAGAGAGCTGACACATCAGCTGTTGAGTGTAAAATACACGTACGTTTATTCCATATCTTGATTTTAGATTTTACAATAGGAAACCTCGGTATAACAAAATCATAAGACTAAGGATTTCGTAAAATTCTTTTAATTTACATGCGTGGTGTATCCATTAATTCGCCATGATGCATGTAGCGTAAAGTCACGTGGCAAGCTGATCAACATGCAGCGATCGATAATCATGATGCATGTACGTGTGCTAAAGCTCACAAAGCAGATTGAAAATTCTAGTTTTTCCTTTTCTCAAAATATGTAGAATTTAGGGACCATTTAAATATTAATTAGCCTATTAATTTTATAGGCCGATATGTCTGGTAAATAACAGAAAGATGTATGACTATCGAAATTGTAATATCGCATATGATAAAGATAAGAGTAGGTGGTGAGTGAGATTTCATATTGCTTGAAAAGAAAAAAATTCTTACTTTTTATAAGGTTTCAATTAAGCTCAAATTGTATCATTAACTAATCATTTTGGAATACAGATCATGTGGTTTGGGCCTTCCATTGGATGTTACAGAAACAATCAAATTTTAACAGACAATCCAACAATAATTGTTAACATGCACGTGTGCAAATTACTTTTCAGAATAGTAACACATAATATATAGGAAAATTTTATCACCATTAATTATCATCTAATGGTGATAAATGCGTCTTCTTTATCATCCAATAGTGATAAATGTGCCACATCTTACATAGTAAAATGAAAGTAGGATAAAAATATGGTATATAGCATTGCTTCATAATATATATGTTCCTAAACAACATCATAAAGAGGTTATTTAATTAAAAATATGTACTCTATTTTCAGAATGGTGTGCACAACAATTAAATAGTAAGATTTGATTTATAAGATTAAAATTTTAAAATTTATCTTTCAAATCAAATTATGTTATGTAAGCGCTTTACTATTGTGCTTTACCTATCAACTTAAGAATATGATTTTTTTAATTAAAAATGACAAAATGTATATATATTAAGTTGATAAATGTTGTTATTCGTCCAGAATTTTATTATCTTTGACAATATTATTTTTCATTTAATCGGTCAAACTATGTATGCAGTTATTTAAATGTATCGTACTAGAAGATATAAATAAAGATAATAAAATCAAAGATAAAGAATACCATTACCACATTTGTATCGAGTCAGAACAGAAAAATATTTGGGTGTAACTGATGGAGTACAAATCAGTTGAAAAATAAAAAGCCCAGCAAAATAAATCTGTTAAACTTAGTAGTGGGCTCAAACTACGGGCCTTCGTTGCCACACCAATTACCCCAACTAGAGTTTCCTATCCATTCTGGCTTCATATATTTATCAAAGGAAAATGCTATATTATATATAATAAAAATAAATAAAAATAAAACGCAAATGATAACTTTGAGCTGTATGTTTGATGACAGAGTAGGGAGCCCATTTACTAAAAACTAATATTACATATAGTTTTGGATAAATCCGGTTTTAATTATACGGTTTCAATCCAGGCTGAAATCTAGAATTGGAATCCGGGTTTGCGGGTTCAGATCGGGCCGAATAAAAATCCGACTCAGATGAACAGTCCTAGTTGTGGAGTGCTTAAGCGTCAATGTTACTCAATCGTTTTGAAAAAAAAAAAAATGAAGTTTATTATTAAAAAAATAGATTTTTTTTTAATGTAAACTCCATATTTACTCACTTTTTTAAAGAGATTGCACCGTACTAACACACTATACGACTGCAAATATCATTTCTCTTTTCCAGATATTCGTTAGTCTTTCTATTTTGTTGGAAAAGGAAATAGAAATGAAATATCTTAAACACCCATCTGTTTTTTTATTTTTCCTCTTAATTGAAGACTTATATATATATAACCCATCCATATCTCATTGATTCTCGATTTTTCGTAAAACTCTTAGTGCCTGTTTGGGGTTACGTTTGAAAGCTTAAAAAGTACTTTTAATTGTTTAAAAGCTCTTTTAAAAAAAATGATATATTTGATAAATTTATAAAAAGTGTTTTAATCACTTAAAAAACTTGAAAATCTACTTTTTTAAAAAGCACTAAATTGAAACTTTTATCAAAAAGCTCCTGCAAATAACTGTATATTTTTAAAAAATTAATATAACTAACTTTAAAAGTACTTTAGAGACATAGTTACCAAACAGTAAATGATTTTTTAATAGTAGAGCTTGTTATTTAAGTTAAAAACTATAAGTTCTAAAGTTATAAGCTATATTTCCCACCGTAATCCCAAACATGCACTTAGACTTGTATCATTGTAATTTGTTTTGGTACAAAAAGAAATCGAAAAAAAAAACGAAATTGAATGTTTAAATATAATTAAATTATTTTTATACCGATGCATGAGATTCTTTGTTCTCAAATAAATCTCAAGACGTCAGATTCAAGATTCAGCTTAATTTATGTTTTGCATTTCCTCCTTTTTATTTAATAATTTTACATAAAATTAAACATATCCGGGCCTACAAATTCAATTGGGCCTCTAATCAAATTATTTTCGGCCCCTCAAAATTCATCCGAAACCCATTTACTTCGGCCCCCGTTCTGGGAGATTATAGTTCCATCCATGTAGGTCCACGAGCTGGCAAGGAACGTGCCACGCGACGTGTGTTGTTGGTTTTGAGAAACGTGGTTCATTGTACGCATTAAGCGCGGAATCGCGGATAGCGCATGTCCAAAATTTTTAGGGTCGTTTTGGCAACCCAAATGTTCCAACCTATTCTTAAATATTTTCAAAATTTATCAGATATTTATATTTCAAACATCACTTAAATTAAATATTTTATAATTTCAGATTTACAATATGTTCATCTCGTCAATACCTAATTATTAAAACTTTCCAAACTCTCCAATAAAATATAAAAAATATTTTTCATTTTTAATTTCAAAAGGTAATATATATAATTATGCAACTCGGGGATCTTTGAAATACTTGAAGCAAGACGAATCTTTTAAGTACTTAAAGAGAGATTTCGATAGTGAGTTGAGATTAGATGAAAGTTAAAAATTAAATAAAATATTAGTAAAATATTATTTTTTAATATTATATTTGTTTTGAAATTTTAAAAAAATTGAATTATTTATTATATTTTACATAAAAATCTAAAAAAATTATAATGATTAGATGAAATAATATGAAATGAATTGAAAAGTTTTTTATATTCAAATGACTCCTGAATAAAGATTTCCGATGTCCAAACCAATCCATTTTTGCAAAGTGGATTGGTTTGGCGCCATCGGAATGGTTCAAGAATCATTATGCAAATGAGTTCATTGTAGGATGGTGTCGACCATCTCATAGGCTAAATATGTAATAAAAACATTATGTATTATCGGCTAGCTTTTGGTAATTTCAGGTACAATATGAGTAATGTTATTAACAAATTATAAATATACAAATCTCAGGCAAATTCCTTTGTTAAAAAATGAGCTCCACAAAGAAAAAATGAATTTTTTTTTTTTTTTTTTATAGTAAGATCTATCTGTTTACTAAAAAAAATTATGTGCGAGATTTTTACATTTAGGCTTATAAATATTATTATTTAATAATAAAAGTTAAGAATATGGGTGGTGTAAATAAAATTAGTGTGTGTGTATATATATATAATTTATTTAAACTCTAAACAATTTGTAAACTCAACGCATGAATATGGAAAATCTGGCTGCCAAATACCTAAGACAAGCGTCAAACACAAGAAGATGCTTTGGCATGCACTATAAGACGAGACTCGTTTGGCCAGTAATTGGCATCGTGTGCTGATCACGAGGCATTGCCAGATGATGCCTCCGTAAAGATATGCACACCAAGTGTTCGAAATATGGCTTGCAACGTAAACAGATGCTCACCTGTTGATTCAATAAAGATTCCTCCTATGCACAAAAGCGTACATACTTCGTCAATGTTGGTCATGCACCAGTCATCGGGCCTGCTGCTGCTGCTGATTCTTTAACATCCTTTTCCGCAATCAAGAGCGAGACCACAAAAGCCAAGTTACGTCCGAATATACTAGAGTTTGGAACACCAGCATACACTCGTAGCAACGAGTGGGCGGACATTAATTGGGAAGAGATGGATAACACGACATGGGGGCTTCCTCGTTTTCAATTAAGGGCTAGTTTGGATTTAGGGAGTCTTTTATTTCATCTCATTATTATAATTTTTTTAAATTTTTATATAAAATATAATAATTAATTTAATTTTTTTAAATCTAAAAATATTAAAAAAAATAATATTCTAATAATATTTTATTTAATTTTCATCTAAAAATATATCATCTCATCTCTGAAACCAAACGAGTTGAGTAATAACAGACTCAATTTCTTTTAAAATTATTTTCACAATAGAGATGTTTTCACCTAAAAAAAAAATATCTTTATGATTATGTTATATTCCATAAGAGAAGTGCTAGTAGGCAAACATTAATCTTATATTAAAAAAATTATAAACTGAGTATTTAATATGATATTTCAAATTATAAAATATTTTTTAAATTAAAATAGATCTAACCTTATAAAAAATTTAAACAAATAAAAATTTAAAAAAAAAAAACAGAAATCTTAAAAAAATTAATATTTTATTTGTAAATTGTAGAAAATTGTTAATGATCAGTAAGTCTATCATTTCTCTTATAAAAAATGCCTTGGCTTATAATATGCTTCGTAGAAATTGTAGAGATATTCGAAAGGTGAAAGGAAGAAGGAATTGTGCGGTGCACGTCAGACATCAGTCCTGCTGCTGTGGAAGTAGGTTCCACGGCATCCTCCACCAATTTTACTTTTTTTCTTTAACAAAAACGCTAAAAAGGAATAAATTATGTATTAGCCTCATGGAACAATTGACTCGCAACAAATAAAAACAGCAGCGGTTTCAATCCATTCGTTTTTCCGCTTCTTCCTATTCAAAATCCAACCTTCAATGGATTATTCCAAAAAAAAAAACCTTATTCTTTATTCATAATAATTCAACCTTCAATGAATTATTACATTTAAATAATTTTCTTATTTAATTAATGGACTATTTGACTTATACAATTTGAAGTGTATTTTTTTTTAATTATTCTATTATCAAGTTGGTGTGTATGGTACAAAATATATATTATTAGTACTATTTAATTTATAATATTCAGATTTTAAAATGTTTTCAAATAAAATTATACCACGTAAACACTTTACTAAATTTGTCATCCATACCACCTTATAAATATATATTTATATTTTTTCTCTTTTGGAATTTGTATGCTTTAACCTCCAATTTGGTAAAATATATTTTTCAATTTTCATTTAATAAATAATAGTGTTATTTATTCCTTCAATTAATCGAAATAAATGCTACTGTCTATGCTCCCCCCCTCTAGTCTTCAAATAAATTATAGACTTATCATTTGTGTTAACACCGTGTTTTGCATGCCTTTTGGTCGGGCTCTCATCAATTCGGGTTCTCGGAGCCTGTAAACACAAAGAGAACACCGTGAGGCGGTGGCTGTAGTGGTAGTTGAAGAGTCTCTGATGTCAAAATCAATATCACTTTAGAGTTTAGTGTAAGAGAATAGAGAATTCCAAATACTTAGAGATTGCATTTTATACTCAATTTTTGGAGTTAGCTGGCCATGCCCTATGTCAAGGGGATGTGTCTCTTTAATAGTTCCGTCAGTTAGATTACTTTAATGCGGCATGGCTCGTTGTCTCATTCGTCCTACGGGCACATGCCATCAGTCTTTTCCTTCCCCATCTGTTAGAGGATTAAGGGCTACCCGCGATTTGCTTTCACCAGTTGGCCCAAAGTTTCATAAGGTGGCATGTTCCTTCTTCCCTTGCGTCGTGATTGATTTTCCGTGCGTTTGGAGTTGCAAGTCGACTTCTTCTCCAAGGCCAGGGTCTCTTGATGGGCTAGCCTGGGTCTCCCTACATGATAGGCCTATGTCCCAAGAGGAAAAACTCCTTATAATTTGCTTATTTGGATTTTGATAGGAAAGCATACCAAAATTATTTTACAAAAATAAAAAGGTGATTAGAAATTTCCACCTCACACCTGAGATAAAATAATTATAAAAAAATATATATTCCACTTAAGCTCTCTATCAAGGAAAGGTGGGGTTATCTCTTTGAACTAAGATATATAGGCAAATTCCAATAGCTTTACTTCATAGAGCTTAATTTTCGATCGACCCTAGGAGGATGACTCTATTTTTAACAGCCCGAATAAAATGTGTCAATGTTTTTCTCAACTGATCACAGTCCACTCAAAAAGTACTTAGGAATCTCAACATATCGACATTTTTACAAGAAATTTATACATTTAAAATTTATACTTAACGTTACTTATTTACGAAAGGAACACATGCAATAAATTTGGAAATTCGGTATTGGAGAGATTATTATTATAAGTGGACTATTATACTTTGAAATTACGCTTAAAATTGTCTACAAATATTGCAAGATTAATTTAAAAAAAGTGCATAAACAAAATTAAATCATTGCTTTTTTTTTTATTAAAAATAATCTTATATAATTAGCCAAATATTTTATCTAAACTAAATGTATTAAAGAGACTTTAAAAGAGAACTATTATAAATAAAACAGATTATATAATATAAATTTATAAATTAATATAATTTTATAAAATCTAATAAATCTATTTTATATTAAAAATAATTTTATAACAAGACATACACAAAAAGCGAGTTGAATATATAGATTCACTTTTACCTGATTACTTTTATTTTCCCCTCCAAAAAACTGAAAGCATGCAAGTCTTTTAACAAAGATCAGAGGGTTTGTGGCAACACGGAGCCGCCCTCGCCCCGAGTTTGGAAGATATCGATATTCTCCCCCACACTTCCCACCTCGACAACCCCACCACCACACCCTGACCTCTGGTGTGGGTCCCCGCTCGCACCGTACACTACAATCCATCGTCAACTCTCAAATTACGCGGTTCTTTCTCCTTAACTCGACCATGGTCAGTTCTTAACACGACCAAACACAACCGCGAGTGTAATTTCTGGCTTTCTTCGATCCAATGTTTGTCTCTATATATCCACTTATTAATGGTTGGTTTTCTTCTTCAGTCTCACTCCCTCTCTTGGTTTGCAATCCGCAGCGTGAAAATCCGTCAAAACCATGAGCTGCAACGGTTGCCGCGTACTGCGAAAGGGCTGTAGCGAGACATGCGTCCTGAGATCGTGCCTTCAGTGGATCAACTCTCCCACTGCCCAAGGCAACGCCGTTCTTTTGCTCGCCAAGTTCTTCGGCCGCAGCGACCTTCTTTCCTTCATCTCCGCCGTCCCCGAATCCCAAAGACCCGGTCGGTTTTCCGATTTCTGATTCCATTTTCTATTTATTTTCCTTCCTGCGAAAAGAAATTTGTTTGTGATGGTAATCGTAGTTGATTTTCCCTTTGCTTTTTCTTTTTTTTCCTTTCATCTTCAGCTTTGTTCCAGTCCTTGTTGTATGAAGCCTGTGGCCGCACCATGAATCCGGTGGATGGTGCTGTGGGACTTTTATCGCGTGGCATGTGGCACTTATGTCATTTGGCGGTGGAGACGGCCCTCGCCGGCGGTGATCTCACGCCTATAGCGGATATTGTAACCGCTGGAATTTCCCCGGACGCATTCGGCATGGACGAATCTGCGGTTGAAACTCTTTACAGTCCATCCGCGCCGTCCATGAAAGAAAATCAACCGGCTGATCCTCTTACTCTCTCGCTGGCACCTAAGCTCTCCAACGATATGAGTGCTGCCCTCAAACGGTCGGCCCCATGGAGAGTCAAGCGCTCTATGGATTTGACAACGTCGTTCAAGTCCGAGGATTCGGAGATGACGAGCCTTGGAAGCCCTGGCAAGGATCGGAAGCTTCTAAATTTATTTGTCTGAAAGAGAGAAAGAAAGGAGTTTTTGTCTCCGATGAAGTCCTGCGGTGTAGAGATCAGTGAGCAATGTGAGAGAGAGAGATAGAGAGAGAATACAAATAAAAACAATTTAGTCACGTTGGCCGGAAATTTCTCCGGCGAGTTTTTGAACAAGGTTTCCGGCCAAGTTTTTAGGCTTTAATAATATTAACCTTCGTTTGGTTTCCGGGACCGAGTTTGTACTGTTGAGAATCCCGTTGTCGTTTTCTAGGGAGGGTTGCCTGCTTGCATGGATTTGTGAGGGCCGTACGTGTCCACTTGGGGGCATGGGCACCTGAGATGAGTTGAAGCCGCGATTTTTTTCTGTCAAGCATACAAGGTGCTTCGATTAATCTCAGCGGTATATTCCTTTTTTCTAACGGCAACGCTACTTGTTTATAATTTTTTTTTCATATTTTTAAAAAATAAAAAAATAAAATCACTTTTGTAATAATTAAAATAAAAATAAAAATCAACAATATACTGTAGTTGATATCTATAGACTTCCGTTTAGTTATACAGATGAAATAAGATGAGATGAGATATTTTAAATAATAATAAATAAAATATTGTTATAATATAATTTTATAATATTAATTTTGTATTATATTTTGAAAAAGTAAAATTATTTATTATATTTTATATAAAGATTTGAAAAAGTTATAATGATGAAATGAAATGAATTTTTTGATTTTATATAAACAATTCGGGCCGTACTCTTTTTTCATTGGATGTGCTTAATTTATGTCCATAAATGCGAATAAAAAAAATACTCAAATATAATAAATAAATTTTTTAATAATTTTATTTGGTACAATAAAAATACCTTGAAAAAAGTTGCCAATAATTTATTGTAATTTTAGATGCCGTTTGATTAAGAAACATTTATATCTTATAATTATAATTTTCTTAAATTTTTACATAAAATATAATAAATAATTTAATTTTTTAAATAACAATTTAACTTTTTTAAAATTTAAAATAATAATAATATTAAAAAATAATATTTTATATAACTTTTAAAAATAAAAATGATGTAATCTCGATCAATTCTAACACTAATTTGAAGATCAGCATATAGAGATTGATGGAAGAGGTTATCTGAGATGCTGACGTGGGTCAACAAAAACAAAATGCATTAAAAACTAACGCTTTCAAATTTAGATATTGTAATAGCTATTCATATTGTAATAGCTATTCATATTACACATGTTTGATTGAATATTGTAATCTTTTGCATGCTTGTTTAAGCTATATTGCATATAAGACAAGTTTTCTCGAAATTGTAAACAAGCCTTTATCATTATGAGTTAGAAGATTATCGTGTGTTATAAAATTTATAATATCAATTTCGTTCTAAGCATGAGACATTTTAGTCATTTCACTTTCTAATATATATAACGTGAAATGATCCAAATAACTTATGTATTAAACTAAATTGATACTAATTATAAATAGAGGGTATCTTGTAATAATAGTAGAAACCTCCCCGATCTACTTTAATAAATCTCAAGAAATACTATAAGGAAGTTACAGTATTACACTATATATATTTACTTAATTAATATATGATTTATCATTTTTATATATATTTACACTATATATATATACAAGGGTACATAACAATACTTCAATAATGAATTTGGGGGGACCGCTGTCCTAACAATGAGGGTTTAGATTTTGGAAAGAAATGAATAAGGTGGGACCCCAAGTGGCAAGTTATATAAGATTTTTGGCAAAGCACAAAATCGTGCGTTGAAAAAGACACTGCTATCCTCCACATGAAATGGGTTCCACGCCATCACCACCTATTGCATTGTATTGTACCTTGAGCACACGAAAGGACACCCAATTAATGTCGGTTATGGTGTTCTCCAATCCCTTTCGAACCGCCGCTTATGCTGTGGATCCCACATCTCTTCCTCCATTCGACCATGGGTCATGTTTTCAGATAATGAATGATCCTGTCTTTCGTACTTTAATTTACTTTAGTTAGTGCTACCATGCCGCGGGGATTGATCACTGGCGTCTTTACCGTGTAAATTGTATTTTTTAATTTTTTTTAAACATGTTAACCATTTAAAAAAAAACTAATATTAATAGTCAATTTTTTAATTATTAAATAATAAAATATTAAAAAATAAAATAAAATATATAAATAATCAAATTAAAAAGACGAATTAGAGACATAATATCAGTTTCTTTTACTTTAAAGTCAAAAGCAGCATGAAATCCTGCGTTGTTATAAAATTAAAGAAAAGAAAAAGAGTAAAAGATAAAGCGAGATGAAAGAATGTGTAAAATTCAATATTAAAAACTTTGAAAGTTAAAGATAGTCATACAAATCGGTTTATAACACTCTTCCTTTAGATGATCACATATAAAAAAATATGTCTCGTTAAAACATTACCAAGGAAAAATCCTGTGGAAAAAAATTAATGGCGAAGGAATAAGAGTACAGTATTCATGTGTACCGCCAAGCACTTTAAGATTGTCTCATTAAAATCTTTACAAAGGAAAACCCAATGGGAAAAAATATTAGCAAAGGAAAAAGAGTACAATCAGCACTAATCTTCAAAATTTTTATTCTCCCTGAAAAGTGCATTATGATATGTTTTGAAGTTTTCACATTCCATGCACAATCTTCTTAAATGTTGCAGTTGGTAATGCCTTAGTGAATACATCTGTCAAATTATCACTTGATCGTATCTGCTTGACATCAATTTCACATTTCTTCTCATGAATTGCAATAATATATCTGTGTGGATTTGAAAGATAACCTGCATCCGTATATCAAACTAATTGTGGACTTAATCCATGTTGATAAAATAATCACATATTAATCGTACCTCTAAGATAACGAATGACATGTTTAATACAATTTCATGTTTTCGAGTTGGTGTGGAACTATATCTTGCAAGTAAATTAACTGAAAATGCAATATCAGATTGAGTGGAATTTACAAGATACATCAGGGCTCCAATTACACTCAGATAAGGTACTTTAGGATCAATAATTTCTTCATCGTCTTCATAAAGACGAAATGGGTCTTTCTGCATATTGAACCTAAGAATTCAAGTTTTGTGTAATTATATATTTACACATGAATTTTGATGATAACAAATGAATTCAAAGAATGAAGGAGTCTCAAGCTCAAGTTGTCCACACAATGGAGTCAAGTACATCAAGGAACCATGCATGAGCAAGAAGGGAACAAGTTCACATTCAAGTCATAGAGTAATGTTGTAAATCTGTTCAAAATTCGAAATTAGGATTAAGACTCAAAAATTAATATTTTATCATAAAACATTAAAATACATTTTCCACATGTGCATGAATATTTTGAAAATTAAATTTGAATATCTTAAAAGATAATTGATTGTCATCTTTCACATGTGCATGCCATGATTAAAGGTTTGAACTTTGAAAATATTAAAGATGATTGATTGTCATCTTTCACATGTGCATGTTTTATTTGAATAATTTCAAAAGTGATTGATGCTTTTCTTGACTTATGCAAAAGGAATATGTCTTTGTTTGAAATATTTGAAAAGTAAAGTGTGCTCCTTTTGTCATATGCAAAAAGTAAAAGATTAGGTTTGAAATTTTTGAAAAGCAAAGCGTGCTCCTTTTGTCATATGCAAAAAGTAAAAGATTAGGTTTGATTATTTTGAAAAGCAAAGTGTGCTCCTTTTGTCATATGCAAAAAGTAAAAAGATTAGATTTGAATTTTTGAAAAGTGAATGATGATGTCTTTGACATGTGAATCTTTTTAAATTTGAATATGAAGTCTCATATGCCTATAAATAGATCATTTGAGAGCTTCACATTTACAACACCAAGAGCATACAACATTCATTCAAAGCTTTCATTCTCTCTTCTCTAAGCATTGAGCCTTAACCCTTGTTCATTTTGAGAGATATAGTTTGTGCTTGTATTGTTCTTATTTCACTCATTGAGGAGTGTTTTCTGATA
>QGSO01000429.1:908915-966109 GCA_011037825.1 Carya cathayensis
ATTCTCTCTTCTCTAAGCATTGAGCCTTAACCCTTGTTCATTTTGAGAGATATAGTTTGTGCTTGTATTGTTCTTATTTCACTCATTGAGGAGTGTTTTCTGATATCCTACCCACTATCAATTCTTGTATCAGTAAAAGGGTGTGTACAACCCTTGTGCGTGTAGAAAGTGTTCTACACAGGGAATCGTTGAATCACCACATGTAAGGTGATTGCAAGTGTAGAGGGTGTTCTACACGGATCCTTTGTAGCGGTGTTGTTCAAAGGTGTAATAGGTTTCTATCTCCACCTGAAGGAGATTGAATAGTGAATTCGGGGATCCTCAAGCGGTAGCTTGAGGCGAGGACGTAGGCAGTGGGGCCGAACCTCGTTAACATACTGAGTTTGCTTCTCTCTTACCCTTACTCTTTATATTTATTGCTGTTTCATATTTTGTTTATATTTTATATTGTATATTTGATTTATAATTGTTATTTTTTTAAATACAACTCAATTCACCTCCCTCTTGTGTTAGTCATCTGGGCAACACTGCATATTAAGTGATCGAACAACCATTGGAATACTCAGGGGATGAGTTTTGTCCATATAAAAGTTCTTCAAGACTTTATAGTGAAAGGTTTTTGTTTGATATATTTCAATATTGTGTACCAACTCTTTAAATGATGTAGTTGGTAATGTTTTGGTAAACAAATTCACCATATTGATTCAAAATCGTTTTAACATTAAAGTCATTACTCTTATGAAATTCTTGTAAATAACATAGTTAGTGGAGAAGTTATTAAAATTAAGCCGCCAACCTCTATATTCAACAAAAACGGTGGCCACATTTTTAGACCAAACAAATATCGCATGATTTTACAGCTCTTCTGTAACTGTCAGGTGCCACAGGGCTATGATATTACATCTCTTGTTTCTTGTAGAAAGATGCTTCACGAGAGATGCTGTGAAACAATAGGGATGCTTTGTCCTTCCTTTTACTCACCTGAGGATGTTGCTCTTATGATAGGAGCAGAGATTCATTTTTTTGGAAAAATTTATTCTGATGTCGTTTCAGAATCAAGATTTCTTAGTGCTCAATATTTTACCTTTGTTATGACCATGTCTCGGAAATTATTATCTAAAGTGAATGAGGTCAACCAACTCAATAATCAAATATCTTAATTGCGTTAGAAGCTCTCTGCAAGGAGTCGTAAGAACAAGAAAATGAAGGAGGAGAATAAGACGCTAAAATAATATGTCTGTGATATTCAATATCAGCAGCAACTGATATTTGAAGAAGTCTAAATACTTAGAGAATAAGGAGAAGCTGCATTTAATCTCGTCGCGAATATCTGAAAAAGTCTAAATACTTAGAGAATAAGGAGAAGCTGCATTTAATCTCGTCGCGGATATATGAAAAAGTCTAACTTCTAAGAGAGTATGGGCAAGCTGTTTTTAATTTCACGGTCTAGTAAATAAATGTAAGATATCTGTGTTTAGCGTATCTTCTATCAATATATGTAATTTTGTCTTACTTTCATAATTTTTTCTATAAAAGAAATATTCAGATCATCTTTATTTGTATCCTATCTTCTTCACTTTTCTGTAATTAGTCTGCATTCTTACAATGCAATCTCTCTCTGTATTCTTACTCTGGAATGACTGAGCAATCTTCTCGTGACCAATATATGAGATATTTTACACCTCATTCACCAGTTGTTTCTTCTTCTACCGTAGGTGTTATAATGCAATACAAAAATTATCTGACTAATAAGTCAGATGATGATGCTATCTACGAGCTTGTGAGTCTCAGTACCCGATACTCATCAATCATTGTCGCATTTTCTCAACGACTACAATCCAAAACTTGTGAGGTTGACAAACTCAATGAGAAAATTTATATCCTTCAACAACTTCTTCTAGAGTCCAACATGAAGATAGAAGCAATAAAACAAGAGAATAGGAATTTAAAATCCTTGCTTGACTCTTCTTTTCGATTGCCTACTCGTTTAAACAGGGATGCCATGCAAATTTATGAAGAGCAAGATCGTTTAAAGAATGAGGAGAAGAGCCTCAAATTTCTGTAATTTTGTTTCGAGATAATAAAATAATATTTCACAAATATTCACGTTGTGTTTCTATCTTCTGGTAGATGTTCTGTGTGCTCCATTTTATTTCTCCTTTAATCATGCACATTTCTTACAAAACAGTTATATAAATCTAAAATACTAATTGTATTTAAAAGATGATATTTCAAAACTAATAATTTCATTTATCTCCTTCTCCAAGCCAAAAGGGTTTTCGATTTATATTTCAAATATGTACAGTTTTCATTAGTTCTTCTGGAGCCTCAATTATATTTAAATCATCTATATAAACTGCAATAAAAGCAAATATAGATACTGAAAATATATGGAAAATAGCTTGTTCTACATGCGATTGGATTGTTTTAAGTCATATAAGGATTTTTGAAACTTGATAAAATAAGTATTTCAGGATTATATGCTCATGCATTTCATATCTAAAGATCCATATAAAATATGCATTTAATCATGCATTGCATAAATCATGCAAACTCAAAACTCTCGGTAACTATCAAGTTAATAAAAAACTCAATATAATTTCATCCACTTCAAAAGCATATCAATATTATTTCTGCGAGAAACTGACTCGTGATTTATATATCACATTTTTATTTCAACAAGCATCACCTCTTAGGTGTTTGGACTACGAGTCCATATGTATTACATTTTACTAGTGATATTAATTCTGCAAGAATTGTTTCTTTCTATTTTGGCCAATATGTTTACGTCGGTATTCTTCGACGGTTCTTGACTTACTTTATTCATTACTTTTGCTAATGTCAAGTGTCATCTTATATGAAAATACGTTGTCGACAACGGTTTTATTTCTATTCAGAATTTCTCCAATACTCATGAAATATATCGAGATCTCGTTATTTTCAGGTACCTGTCCTTCTATAAGGGAATACATTTCATGAAAAATCTCTTCATGAGTTTTTATTATGAGAGAATTTTGTACAGAAAGTTTGGATGAATCTTATTACTTATTTTGTGGGTATAGCTTCTTCAGTAGCACAAATTTCTTTTCTTTGTACTTTTCTCTTTCGGGATGCTTTATGTTTTATATCAATAGGTCTCCCACTCTTTTAGACATGTCTTATGTTTATTAGACTGCTAAATTTCTTAATTGTCCTACGAAGACTTCAATCCTCATTGGGATTTTAGCAGCTAGAATATGAGACATTTTTATCTTATTGCATCAATAAATTAATTATCGTCTAAACTTCTAGTTCACCTATGATAATCAAGATAACGTCGAATTATTTCATTTTATTTGTTTCAAGCAAAATTTTCTTTTCACTCATGATGGGAAGACTTTATAGTAAAAGAATATTCTGGTTATAGACATCCATATGAAAATTATTCGACTTATCATAATTAATTTCGGATGATCAAGTTAATCATGAAAAACATACAAATATTTTGAATTATATCACTTTTAATGCATCTTAATATTTGATTCAATGGTTGTATAATATCATCTCAAAGAGAAAGCTGATAGTTTTTCCAATACAAGCTTCTAGCCCAAAATCATAGAAGTACTATAAAAATATTCATTACCACGTCCAAGCTCTTGGTTTCTTTGAAAAAAATGGATCATTCACTTATGAAGAATGATATAAATCTAATACCATTCACTTTAGGGAATGATGTGGAACTAGTAAGACGTGACTAATGATTTCTTAACAAAAACTCATTATTTTGCTCACTCACTATAAGACAAGATATAAGTTTAGAATATCTCTTGTAAACTTTTGCACTCGATGTTGCTATTTCAGGGGCACATTTGAGGCATTCATTTTAAATAGATATTCTTTAGTGGATTTTCTCTACACAATTTCAATTATGCAACTTCATGTGCATTAATCATAACGAGATTTTGGGAGAATCCCGATCTTTTGGCACACGTATCATTCTCTTAAACTATTTCACAGAATTAATAGATCTTTTATTATGATATATCAATAAAATTATTGGTTTAAGGCGATCCTTCAGGGATGTTCCATTTCTATTCCAAGATGAATCTTATCATCAATAATTCATAACAAGTATAAAAAAATAAATAGATATGAATAAAAATTGACCACAGATATAACTGAAATGTAAATTATGAAAATTTTAATTCACCATATATATGAGATGTAAACTATATAAATAAACGTAAAATTTTATCAAGTAATAATAAGGAATATAATCTTTAATACTAACATTGGGGATTGCAACTAATATATTGAAAAACTTATTTGAAGTAGAAGACCACTATCTTCAGAATCAATAGAATCTCATGCTGATAACGTGTTATAAAACTAATGAAAAGAGAAAGAGTGACAGACAAAGAGAGAGAAGGAAAGATAGATGAAAGAATGTGTAGGATTTAATATTGAAAATCTTGAAGGATATCCATATATATAGGAGTACAAATGAGGTATTAGCCGTCATAATTGACGGTTAAAAATGGTCAATTATGACAGTTAAAAGTGATCATACAAATGTGTTTATAACTCTGTCAATTAATTAGTTTTATTTTAAATATCCTGTTATCGGAGTTGAACCAGCTTTTATCTTTGACATGAATTATTCATATAAGTACGTACTGGGGTTTCACTCTTCTTAATTATTAATAAATTTTGTTCTTATTCATTAAAAAGATCTCCCATCAATAACCAGATATCAGGTGTTTGGTACCGTATATTCTTCGTATACTCCTTTTGATTGGAACATTAACACCATTGTTGCTAATATTTAGTAGGGTTATTTCAATCTATTACCCATATTTGAAACAATTAATAATTATTATTTACTTTTGAAATACGAACACATGGTACTTTATTTTATTATAAGACTATACTGAGGGGTATAATCAGTTTGTTTTGGTTAGGTTTTTGATATAATTTGGAACCGAAATAGTATGCATTAGTTTTGCATTTTCGAAAATCGATTACGTACCGGTTACTTTTCTAAACTGGTATTTCTGATTTTACCGGTTTCGGTCCGGTTTTAATAGTATTAGTATATATATTAGTATTAGTTGTAGTGATTAGAATAACTATATATTAGTATTAGTTGTAGTGATTTTAATTTATTATAACTATATCATTGATAATGATAGTATTAATATTACCGTATCATTATTTCATATATAATTATTTAGTATAGTGATTTATATAGTAATTTATATATAAACTTAAAATATATTACTAATAGTAATACAGTATTAAACTATTAGTATTAGGCCATAAAATGTAAATTGTAATTAATATAATAATGTATATTAGTATTTTTTTAATTTATTAATGTACTTATCAAAAAGAATATATTGAGAATTTATTAAGTCATAAAATGTTATTAATATATATATTTTTTGATAAAGCAAATGATCAAATAAATTTTCATGCTTAAAATTAAGATTTTATATTATAAATTGTAATAACATTATTTTAATATAATTATAATTTTTATTATATAAATTATATATAATATTAAAAATATTATATATATATATTAAAAGAATTAATTTAAAATATATAATATAGCGAACTGGTCTGATCCGGTCCAGTCTTAAAAAGCATAAAACTTGAACCGGACCAGTACTAGCCGGCTTTGGAACTAAGGGAATAGGTCCCAGACTGGATCC
This sequence comes from Carya cathayensis, assembly GCA_011037825.1. Classification (NCBI taxonomy): domain Eukaryota; kingdom Viridiplantae; phylum Streptophyta; class Magnoliopsida; order Fagales; family Juglandaceae; genus Carya; species Carya cathayensis. The sequence goes on from QGSO01000429.1 coordinate 914,612, forward strand.
GTTCCACCGATTTTTCAGTTAATTTTTACACCTCACTCTATACGTTAAAAAAATAAAAATAAAAAATTACACAAACAATTTTAATGACATAAAATCGTATAAACTCAAGATCGAGCATCGCGCCATTAACATTTTTGGATTAGCTAATAGTTTTCCTATTTAAAGACAAAACCGTTCTACCTTTCTTACGCGATCATAAGTTTTAAAAAATTAAAAATTTATATACAATTATTTTTGTATATAATTGTTGAAAAAATATAGTTGCAAATATAATTGTGCATTAATATGTGCATCAATCTAATGTGATTAGTCAAAAAGTAGATTTTATTGAAAACAATGTTAATTTAAATTTTGAATATGAAAGAATTAGTATCAGTATGCAGATTGATACGCGATTTTACTTATATGTAACAAAACTCATAACTGTCTAACAATGTTTTCATGTAGTATTAGTCGTATCAATCAGATCAAGATATCTTCATATTCTTGTTCAAGTTTAAAATTTCAAATAAAAGAGAGATAAAAGTTTACAACATTTAATACTAGAGTGAACTATACATAATAAGGGTAGTGATACGCTTCCTACTCTATCACTATCCATTTACTACTTATAACATATTAGGAATTTTATATTTTTTTTATCATTTTCTTTTAACATTCTTAGCCATTAAAAAAAAATTTTAAAAATATATAATTTAATTTTACTAATAGTCACTACCTTAATTATTAAACAAAATAACAAATTAAATACAAAATAAGTAATAAATAGATAATAAAATAATAATAATCCAATCATTTTCCATATAATAATTCTTTTTAAGTTTCCCAGCTCAAAAATTGGTTGTTGTTTGAAGTAGCATTAATTAATCCTAACACCTAAAAATAAAGCCCAATAAATTTTTTTTTTTATGGAGTGTAACATCAATCATGTGTTGTAAAGTAACTAAAGAGATATACACTTAAATGACTTGTCGCGTAAGATTTTATCTGGAAACGAATAAACTATATATTTCTCTCCCAAGGCTAATAAATTCATCTTCGCTTTCTACATCTTAGTGGGTGACGCAAGCAATTGTGAAAAATGCAGAGGGTGACAAAAGTCAAAATGGGAAAGAAACCTTTTTTTTTAACAGGAAATTATAAAATAGGTTTGTTATTAATAATTCTCGTACATTACATATTATACTTTTAATTTTATTTTTTAATTTTTAAAAATTTATTCTTCTTAAATTAATTGAATTTTTTTACTTATTATCTATATATTAAATATTTAATAAAAAAAATATGGTATGTGAGATTATATTTAGAATTTTTCATTATAAAATTTTTGCCCAAATGAACAGCAACGTCACGTTTTACATCCACAAAAAGATTCCTTCTACAACGATTTTCATTGGCCACAGAAGTAGATAAGAACTAGCTTGCTTGCTTGCAGTACGCATGGCCTCTCAAGAGTTTATCCTTTCAGATTATTCTTCTAAAAGCATTCATTCATCATGGACACATTGAATGGGAACTTCATCAAGAACTATTGGGTTAAATAGAACTTCATGGAACCATTGAAATATAGATACACACATTCCCTCAAGCCTATAAGAAAATTAATAAATTTGTACAATCTTAAGAACATCTATGAAGCTTCTGCCATTTATCATTGTAAATGCATCCATATCATAACATACAATATTATTTCCTCTGGTTCCAAGGATCCTAGGAAACAAGGTGTACAATTATGTGGCAACTACCATTACCTGCATTACTGCAATTGTTGACAGGAAATCATCCTTGCACTGATGAAGCAAAGCACGCTCTTTCACTCTAATATTTGCAAGTTCAGAAACCAAAGAGCTCACATCCCCAACCTAATAATAACAAATTGCTTTAGGCACAAGGATAAATAAACTCAGCTTTGAAATGAAATACTTTCTACTTCTAACGATCAAATTCGAAGAAAGATGGGGGCTTAATAGAATCGGACTCATTGACTGAGGTTCAGTTGAGTTGGGATTAAGTTGAATTCTATCCCCATTGATGGTTTGCTGCATCTCCATTGCGTATGAGGACATTAAAGTGTCATGATAGCCAAGATAGTACTGCACTAGGAGTAAGAGTTCCATTATTCAGGAAATCTAAAAGAGATTACTACATATGAAAAGCCATTAGCCTCCTACACTAGATAAGAAGAATGATTGCCAAGAGAAAAAAATTATGAAAAAAGAGATAAGAAGAATGACAAACTGTACAACAAATTTTACAGCAGGAGCCCCCAGGGGCCAGAGAGATGTATAAGGCTAGTTAGGGTTAAAATTTTTTGAGTATCAGGCTAACTGCTGGATGGAGTAAATATTCAATATCAGAAATATACTAACATGGAAAAGAATCAGAACGATAAAAAAAGATAAAAAATTCTTATAGAAGAGAAAAGTTAAGTGAGCGGAAGTCATTTGCAATATCGAAGAACATAGCCCCCGTTAGAGAAGAAAATGGCCTCAACATCTTCGCTGATACAAGTATCCAAAACGACCAAGATAGGACGATAAATAAATAATCTCTAAACAAATGAGTGCATCTCCATGGCCATAAAGATCTCACCAAAGCCATAACATGAGAAAGCACGGATCATTTTGCATCTAACCCTAGACCTACCACAATCCCCCTGTCAACGAGAAATATTAGGCACCGTAATATTAGGTACCGTTTATTGTATATATAATTGACTTTCCATGTATAGTATTCGGTGACATAGTTTATATAATAAAGGGAAATATCAAGGCCACGGTATTGGGTGATTCACATAGAGTTTCATCTTATCTTTGACATGGTATCAGAGCTGTGTAATCTTTGACTCTGCATCTCTCGGTTCAGCAACCCAACGTGAACCTCTCGGCAGGTTCTCGGCACACGAGAGCTCCTTGCTATTTCTTTTCTATTTCTCTCAGCAAACCAGAAAGCATTTCTCTCGGCAAACCACACTATAGCTCAGCAACGTGATCTCATTTTTCTGGGTATTTTTCGGCAGCTTCACGGTCTCCTCTTGGTTTCCAGCAGCTTCACGTGAACTGCTAAGGTGTTAAGGTGCTGTGTTACAGTGAACTGTTAAGGCTCAGTAGGTGTATTATTTCTCTCGGTTTCCAGCAGCTTCACGTGAACTGCTAAGGTGTTAAGGTGCTGTGTTCATCTACCTTCTTATCGAGGAAAACAAGGAAATCATCAGGCACGTCTTTGAGTTTTTCGTACACTGGAAAACAAGGAGATCATCACGGCATCCTCTAAGCTCCCGACGGTGGATCGCAAAGTCCCCGAGTTCTCCTTCGCGTAGTCGTACAGGTTCGACGCACACACCAACGTGTGTATCGCCGCCATCCTCACAAACCATAGGTGCTTCAGGTGCTGATTTTCTCTGTCGGTCTCCATTTCCTGAGAGGCCATTGTTTGGGAATCTAGGGAGATTTCCTTCGCGTTTGACACGTGGTTGTTGGAAATTAATATTTTTCAATAAATTGGAACGCATGCTTCATCAACAAGTCTAGTGACTAATACCCATCAGCTGAGCACATTTATTATTTCGGCATTTTTTATTTTCTTGTCTTCACGTGTTGGGTAATTTTTTTTGGGCAGCTCAATTAAAAATTTTTCCTTCACGTGGGTATCTTTCTTCAAGGGTTTGGCTCTAATTTTTTTTTCTATGGATTCTGCACCTGTGTGTATCAAGTTTACGGGTAACAATTATTCTACATGGGCATTTCAGTTTGAACTCTTTCTCAAGGGAAAAGATCTTTGGGGTCATATTGATGGCACAGATGTCGCCAAACCCTCTGCTTCTGAAAAATATCCGGCTGACAGGTCTTCTCCGTCATGGGCTGTGCTTGATGCACGCATCATGTCTTGGCTTCTTGGTTCAGTGGAGCCACATATTGTCACCAACTTGCGACCCCATCATTCCGCTCAATCTATGTGGACTTATTTGAAGAAAGTTTATCATCAGGATAATGATGCTCGTCGCTTTCAGTTAGAACATGCGATTGCCATGTTTCAACAGGGTAGTCTTTCTATCCAGGACTACTATTCGGCTTTTCTGACCCTTTGGCATGAATATGCTGATTTGGTTACAGCGGATGTTCCCGATGCCGCTCTTTCCACTATTCAGACTCTTCATGCGACTACCGCCGTGATCAATTTCTTATGAAGCTACGTTCGGAATATGAATCTGTTCGCTCCTCTTTACTGAACAGATCTCCTGTTCCCTCTCTTGATATTTGTTTTGGAGAGTTACTTCGTGAAGAACAACGTCTTAATACTCAAGCTATTTTAGAGCAATCTCATGGCAGTTCTGGGATGACTACTGTAGCTTATGCTGCCCACGGACGAGGACCACCTATAAATTCTAAAAACTTGCAGTGTTTCTGCTGCAAGGCATATGGGCATATTGCTGCCAATTGTTCTAAGAAATTTTACTCTTATTGCAAGAAGAAGGATCACATTATCAAAGATTGTCGTACTCGCCCCCAGCCTCGTCCGGCCCAAGCATTTCAGACTTCGGTTACTATTCCTCACGCAGCACATGGCTCTTCTTCCGATGCATCCTCTGCTTCTGCACCTCCTGCAATGAACTACTGCACCCCCGACATGGTGCAACAGATGCTCATTTCGACCTTATCAGCAATGGGGTTCCAAGGTAACAATTCTACTAAACTCTGGTACGTGGACTCGGGGGCCTCCAATCACATGACTAATAATCCCACTGCTTTATGCCATGTCCGGCCCTACGCTGGTCAATCTGCTATTCAGACTGCCAATGGCAGCTCTTTGCCCATAGCTGCTGTCGGAGATGCCTCTTCAAAGCTCACTGATGTGTTTCTTGCTCCTCAGCTTTCTACGAATCTTATTTCTGTTGGCCAATTAGTTGATAATAATTGTGCTGTTAATTTTTCTGGTGATGGTTGTGTTGTGCAGGACCAGGTAACGGGGGAGCCGATCGCGAAGGGACCTAAAGTGGGGCGCTTGTTTCCACTATTTTTGTCTGTTCCCAATTTCTCTCCAGTTTCTTCTATTAAGTCTTTTGCTTGTAATAATGTTTCAGATCTTAGTATGGTATGGCATCGTCGTTTAGGTCATCCTCATACTCAAATCTTATCTCATGTATTGAACTCTGGTTTACTTGGTAATAAAAATCATTCTTCTTTATCTCTTGAATGTGATTCTTGCAAACTTGGTAAAAGCAAAACTCTTCCCTTCCCTTTGCATGCTAGTAGAGCATCTCACTGCTTTGATCTTATCCATAGTGATGTTTGGGGACCTTCTCCTGTTCCTTCACATGAAAAGTTTAAATACTATGTGACTTTTATTGATGATCATAGCAGATTTACTTGGGTTTACTTTCTTCGCTCTAAATCTGAGGTCTTTCGTATTTTTACTGAATTTTTAGCGTATGTTGACAATCAATTTTCTGCTTCTATTAAGACATTACGCACAGATTCCGGTGGTGAATATTTGTCTACTGAGTTTCAAACATTCTTGGCTTCTAAGGGTATTATCCATCAACGTTCATGTCCCTCTACTCCTCAACAAAATGGAGTAGCCGAACGCAAAAATCGTCATCTCCTAGATGTGGTACGTACTCTCTTGTTAGAATCTTCTGTTCCATCCATGTTTTGGGTCGAGGCTCTGAAAACAGCTACTTATTTGATTAATCGTTTGCCTTCTCAAGTCTTAAATATGGAGTCTCCCTATTTCCGCTTATTTGCTACACAACCTAGTTATGATAACCTTCGTACTTTTGGTTGTGTATGTTTTGTGCATTTGCCTCCTCATGAGCGACATAAATTATCTGCTCAATCTGTCCGCTGTGCTTTCTTGGGATATAATGTGTGTCAAAAGGGATTTGTGTGTTATGATCATACTTTACATCGTACACGGATTTCTAGAAATGTTATTTTCTTTGAAAATCAACATTTCTTTCCTGTGTCTTCTGTGTCATCCTCTTCTACTGTGATTCTCCCCTCCTTTGAACAGCCATTCTCAGATAGTCATCCCGTCAGTTCTCGCTTTAGACCAGGTTTTGTGTATACGAGACGCTCCCGCCCACAGTCTCTTCCGGTGGCTCAACCGATATCTGATCCTACCATGCTCCAGGACCAGTCAGTTGCAACACCTTCAGAGCACTTGGCACGTCGCTCTTCTCGAGTGTCAGTACCTCCGGATAGGTATGGATGGTTTGCTTCTGCTCTTACTGCTACATTATCTAATTTTGATATTCCCACATGCTACTCACATGCTGTCAAGCAAGATTGTTGGCGACAAGCTATGCAAGAAGAAATTGACGCTTTAGAGGCCAATCATACCTGGGATATTGAGCCATGTCCTCCTACCATTGTTCCTCTGGGTTGCAAATGGGTTTATTCAATCAAAGTCCAATCTGATGGACGTTTGGAACGTTACAAAGCTCGACTTGTTGCCCTTGGGAATAATCAAGAATATGGTGTCAATTATGAAGAGACATTTGCTCCTGTGGCTAAGATGACTACTGTTCGTCTGATTCTAGCTCTTGCTGCTTCCAATGATTGGCCACTACATCAGATGGATGTTAAGAATGCTTTCCTTCACGGTGATCTTAAAGAGTGTATTTACATGAAGCCACCCCCGGGATTGTTCACCTCTCCGACTTCACATGTGTGTAAGCTTCGTCGCTCCCTTTATGGTCTCAAGCAAGCTCCAAGGGCCTGGTTTGATAAATTCCGCACAACTTTATTACAATTTTCATTCAAGCAAAGCAAGTATGATACTTCATTATTTCTTCGGAAATCAGACATGGGTATTGTTGTTCTTTTAGTTTATGTTGATGATATTGTGATCACTGGTTCCGATTCTGTCTTACTTGGCCAGCTCAAGACTCATCTCTTAGAGTCCTTTCATATGAAAGATTTGGGATCTCTCACATATTTTCTTGGTCTTGAGGTGCATCGTAGTTCCTCTGGTATTTCACTCAATCAACATAAGTATGCGAGTGACTTGGTGGCTACAGCTGGTCTACAGGAAGCTACTTCTGTTGATACTCCTATGGAATTAAATGTCAAGCTTCGCAAAGAGGAGGGTGACTTACTTGTTGATCCCTGTTTATATCGAAAGTTGGTGGGTAGCCTTGTTTATCTCACCATTACTAGACCAGACATTTCTTTTGCTGTACAGCAAGTCAGTCAGTTTCTTCAGACTCCTCGTCATCTTCATTTGGCTGCTGTCCGTAGGATCATACGCTATGTTCAGGGCACTTCTGCCCGTGGTTTATTCTTCCCGGCCGGCAATTCTACTCGTCTTGCTGCTTATTGTGATGCTGATTGGGCTGGTTGTGCGGATACACGTCGCTCCATCACTGGTTGGTGTGTGTTCTTAGGTAATGCGTTAATCTCCTGGAAAAGTAAGAAGCAAGACAGAGTTTCTAAGTCATCTACGGAATCTGAATACCGAGCAATGTCTTTAACTTGTTCTGAAATTATTTGGCTTCGAGGTATGCTTGCTGAGCTAGATTTTTCTGAGACTGATCCCACACCTCTACATGCCGATAATACGAGTGCTATTCAGATCACAGCCAATCCTGTCTATCATGAGCGCACGAAGCATATTGAAGTCGATTGTCACTCTATTCGTGAAGTATTTGAAGCTCGTGTTATCACTCTTCCACATATTTCCACTGAACTTCAAATCGCTGATATCTTCACCAAGGCTCTCACTCGTCATCGACATTGCTTCCTAAGTAACAAATTGATGCTTGTTGATTTACGGGCATCAATTTGAGGGGGGCTGTCAACGAGAAATATTAGGCACCGTAATATTAGGCACCGAATTAAGTGAATTGCGGAGGAATATTAGGCACCGTTTCTTGTATATATAATTGACTTTCCATGTATAGTATTCGGTGACATAGTTTATATAATAAAGGGAAATCTCAAGGCCACGGTATTGGGTGATTCACATAGAGTTTCATCTTATCTTTGACACCCCCACCCACCAGGGCCACCACCACTCCTAGAAGGTTATGACCTGAAATATTTGGAAATTTCTGCATATAAAATCTGATTTCCCTTTCAAAGAAAAAGTTATATGCAAGACCAATTCAGAGGATTAGAAAAGGAAAATCACCTTCGATAACAATAAACAGATTGATGATCCCATTGCGCCTGCATAACATCAACAGCTGAATAAATAGCATCATTCGCATTTTGGACATCAGCCTGTAGAACCCAAAGAACAATATAAACAAATAACTAAGCCACAAACATGCCAATTTTTTGGGCAGCAGACACGTTAGTGCTCACTTTTACCCCCATCAACAACTGAAAGGCGGAGAGTGCTAGCCTTTAAAGCTTCAGTAGCCCCCAACAAAGAACTGAAGTAATCCCAGTCCATGAGAGCCCACTCTTCCAAAGATGTCATCTGCACCCATAAAGCACAATTTGACTGAGACGCAACATTTAGTGAGAAAGCAGTACCAATAAAACCCCTTATGCACAAGCATGCATGCATCTCAATATCTTCATGTCATCACGCGCGAAGAGATAGAAACTCTAAAGAGTTAGCTGATGTTACAATTTTTTCAGTACACAAGACTTGTGTAACAGTATTAAAACCAACTGACCCAGGAGAAATTTAGGTGTATCATAGACCATAGTACTGTCATGAATTGCTTCCCTAGCTCATGATTCATCCACAATTATTCAAATCTTATCTAAGAGTTCAGTCCCTGATCATGGCCTTTCCGGAAAAAGTCATGGGCAATGGGCACGGAACGGAGGTGGTTCTCTTGAGTCTTAACAATGGAGTGAAATACAGCATTAAGGACAACGTTCAAGACTTGCAGCATATCTAGTAATCGAATCATTTGACAATCCACCAATAATGATGAAAAACATGGATAAACCCAAGTACTATTAAAACTTCTTTTAAATCTTGTACATTTTTAAACTTCTTTTACTTTTAAATTTGAAGTTTTATAATTATGTTATATAATGTAGCATTTGATGTGACATTTGAATTCAACCCCATATGAGCCGGTGGAATTGAGGTGTACATGGGACACACGAGGAATTTTTAAAGAGGTCTGAAATAAGTTATAACTCATGGTAAAAGGAAAAATGAAGTGTCAATTTGAAGAACTAAATAGGTAGACTTACCTACAAAGTTTGTTGTTGGGCATTTGGGATCACATTGCTTTGGAGGATTAGCTTTTTAGATAGGCTCGTTGGTTATATTGTCATAGGATAAATGTTTTAGCCACAAAGAGATTTCATATAAACAAACTCACAAATTGAGATGACTTAATGTGGCGCGTTAGATTGTAAAACTACTTTTATTATAAAATAGATTTAATCTATTATATGAAATCACATTAATTTGTGAGTTTATTTTTGTGAGATTCTATTATACAAAATCACGTTAGTTTGTGAGTTTATTTTTATTAGATATATATATATATTTTTTATAGTTGTAACACTTCTCTTATCATAGAGTTTCACCAAATTCAGCAAATACAGACTGGCAGAACCGAGTCCTAATTCATTATCTGTCAGATGGTTAAGAAAACCAAAGCAGTTTCTACAGTTTATCGTTGAACCCAGAATAACATTTCAGTTAAATGCATCTGAAAAATATCACGAGGACTCGTACATATATGTCATTTACCCGAAGACATGGAATTCAAGCGAGCTTTCTATCATGGAGTCAGATATGAGCCTTTTATGATTCCAGGGAAAGGCAACTGCAATGCTGCATCATAGCTTCATTTTCTGTACAGGAAGTCGTCATACATTTGAAGACTTGAAGTCTCATTGATTACAAGGAGCCAAAATGGTATAGAACCTTGAACTTAGAAACGGATATAGACTTATATCTGATAGTCACCAAGTATACCAACTTCATTGAAAAGGCACTTTTCTGCTTATTTGATCATTAGCCCGCAAAGAACTAAATGGATGTGAATGGCAAATAGGGGTGAGCCAGCCGCAAATTGAGCCCAAACTCCAAAGTCCCCCCTCCCCTCTCCTCCCATTTTTAAAGTTCCGATCAAGACTCATGTTTCATCCAATTACAGGCTTCCAATCAGGGGAGTGAAAAGTAAGCCGGCATTAAGCGAGTCAAGTGGTGTTCAGATGGGAAATGGGAAAGCAGGGCAGAATCACTAGCCCGCGCTAAATGGAACCAACTCAAAAGAAAGAAAATCCAAGCGACAGAGAGTTGGGGTTTTCCCATGCGCATTGTTTGAGACTACATAACCGCATTCATCTGCATTTGCTACAGTTCTGAAAGACAAAGGGCAATCGCCTATTATCTTGCATCTGATTCTACTTTCCAGACCTTTTGTTGAACTTCTGTCACGATTCCAGGAATTTTGAGTAGCCCTGGCATTCCCAATTCTAGTGTCATTGATGTTGTACCAGTTCCTGCAGGAAATAGGTACTGTGACAGACTTCGAGGTGAGACCCAAGTAACTAGATCATAGGGTAAGAGAGGACTGCGGACAAGAAACCAATTAGGTGCAAAGTCCATGCCTCAGAGTCGTGCATTTAGTTTAGTCAGGCTTAATGAGTCTGTACTCCGTGCGGATGTCATATTTACTCTTTCCATCCCTTCGTAGGTGGCACTTCCACTTGCAGCTTGAGCACAAAGGTAAGACAGTGACTGCAGCCAGGAAACTAGGCTGGGTTTGCGTGTGACATCGTCAGACTCTGCAACCTGTGAATATAGCTCATTGAGAACCATATTCTGGCCATCTTTGGGTAGCTGGACGACCAGCTGTGCCAACAACTTCATCAAGTGTGGTAGCACCTGGACAAATAAGTAAATGCAAACATTAAATAAGTGTCGTTTCTCTCAAACAATATCAATATTTGTATCTTTTGAACTTTCTAAACAAGAGTCTCTTGTATGCAATCTTGTATGCTTGAATCGTGTCTTTGCACTTTTGAATAAATTATTACTTTTTGATAGGTGCTTTTTAATAAAATTCATCACTATACATACAAGAACATGCAGAACAGAAATTCAGAAAACATGGTGGGAGTTATTTTCTACTTCTATCTCAAGCACATTCAATAGATCTGAAGTCAATTGATAACTTCAGCTGAAATATATGGAACCCGTAATTAGGACACAAACAAAATTGAAGGAACTGACTTTTCACAGAATAGAAAGAAACGGAGGGAATTGACACAAGAAGTTATGAGTAAGTGGCGTTAACTAAATAAATATAACCTGTATATCAACAAGGGAGATAAGCCGTAGAAGCAAGTCTAGAATTTTCTTGCAAGGCTCCGAATCTCCATGCCAATTCTTCCCCATACCGACCTCTTGAGAGAAGATGTCACTGCATAGTGTGTTGGCTTTTTCCACAAGACTGTGGACGCAATAAAAAATGGCTGGGCTTCCAGCAGGAAGATAATGAACCAAGGCTGCAACTCCTGAAGCCATACCCTCAAAAGGAGTGATGCTGGGATATCCCTACATTATAACAAAGTTAGTATCCAATCTTTTGCTGGCAAGTGCATGATATGCTTTCAATAGGTTTTGTTACCGATAAAGATCTCTGCATGTAATAGAAAGCAAGCTGCTCCTTTAATGATACTCTTTCATCCTGATCAGAATCCTTCCCTGAAGATATGAGTGCTGAAAACATGGAATGTGATGCTCTAGCTACTTTTCCATTTGGATGTCCCATATGTCTAATTGCATTTGATAAGGAAGTAAAATGTTCACCATGATATAGAATGCTGAGGTTCTCGTAAAATTTGATAGTTTAATTCAAGGATACAGAAACATAGTCGGTGCTACCACCTTCCTAAGTACAAAAATAGGCACACGTTCAATGCAAGTTGGAATGACACGTAGGTAAAACAATATGCGAGCAGTTTGCACACCATCCTTGTACCATACATATTCCATCTTTTGCGAAGAGCATAAATCTACAAAACAACAATTCAAATCTTAGGATGGATAACGTCTAAAGGGAGAGAGACAAAAAGGGGGTGGGGATCATTAGGGACCTTGAAATGGCAGATATAAAGTTAAACATGTAAACTACAGTTTAAATGGCATATAATCCATACCTGGTCCATTTGTCAAATCCGTGTAAGAAGGCATAGATTCCACAAAGGAGACTATAGCAGATTCATTCTCCTGAACACTCCCTACAACCCCTCGAATTGTATCCATATACTCTGGTAAACGAATGCGGCGGAAGTACTCTAGACAAGAAAATGAAACTAATATGCGTACTGATATGTCCTTGTGTGTTTCCTGGCTGAATTTTGTATTTAATTTGTATTTTGTTACAGCCAATGCAAAAAATACAACCATAAGGAAAGCAGATTCAGCAATTTTCTCCATATCCCGAAGTAGCTCATCCTCTCTACCTCGAAGCAACAAAGCTGCCCGCCTATGTCCCAAGTAGATATCTTGACAGTAATCCCATAGAAGATTCTCCACCACACATTTGCTCTCTACATCAACTGAAGCATACAGATTGCAGAAAACACCAGTTATGGCACCTGCTTCCTTAAAGGGAACACTATCCACATGTTTTTTTACCTCATCATGCCTCGGTCTTACTGAGTTGGCATGTGGGAAGTCAAGTAATTTTGTATATAATCGTCTTAAGGGAAAGATTTCAGTCAACAATGCAGATGCAAGGCATATAAGCAGAGGGGCCTTTGAAGAAACCAAGCCACTTCGAGCAAGTGCTAATGAAAAACACTGCAGTAGAAAACTGTTTGTAAGATCATTACCTAAATTAGTAACACCACTTCTGGAAATAATATTTCTTGCAACAGATTCTATCCGATTCTCTGCAGAAATCCTTAGTCCGGAAACAGTCTCTAGTCCCAGACCACTCATTGTGGATTTATTGAGAGCCCTCAATGCTCCAGCCGCAGCCATGACAACAACAAACGGAACATAGTTTGCCTTTGAAGTCTCTAAAGCTTCATGGGCAAAAACATTAATTTTCTCAAAAGAACAGACATTGATCAAACCAGATAACACCCATTCAATCAAATGCAGAATCATGAGCCCACGAGACACACTACCATGAGGCCCACCTTCTCTCCCCCAAATTCCCAATAGAGAATCTAAAATCTTAACATAATGAACATTCACAGAAGAAGATAGAGCATATCCCATCCCCGCAAGGATATAAGAAATAAGATCTTCTGATGAACCAATCAACTGGTACTCCTCCCCCAACAGCCTACAGATCATATCCAAGCAGACTATTTTAGAGCTTTCAGACACAGAAGGCACCAAAGATAATGCACCAAGAAGGAGAACACCTTCACAGAAGAAGAGTGGACTCTTTATAGAATCAGACTGAGCATTGAAAAGTTGAGATATGATGCCCACAGTGGAATCAATTATAACCAGAGAGGGCTTGAAGGATTTCCTGACCCAGATATAAAGAAGCCTTAGAAAGAAAGGATATGATTCAGGCGGAAGAGAGAGGTTTGCAGAGGAAACGATGGAAAGGATAATCTTAGCTTGTGGGTCAGCGACATGAAGAGACGTTTGGGAGTTGAGAAGGGTTTTCAAAGACTGGAGGTGATGGGGACGAAATGATTGGTGTTGAAGGGAATCTCTAAGCTCAGCCCAAGCTTGAATAATAGCTCGGGCCGATGAGGGAGAGGAATATGAAGAGCCGACGTTGCTGCTACCGCCACTAATGCTTCTCAGCCATTCTTCAAGGAAAACGGTATTGGCTTGTTTTGCCATCTCACAATTTCCAACTGAAAAAAAAAAAAAAAAAAAAAATACTACATTACTCATCCCCACAAAAGAAAAAAGGGCTACAAATATCAAATTTAAAGATGTAAAAATCCCGAATGTTCGCTAGAGCTGGTTGAAGTTTTACAGCCAAGTGATCGTATTACTGAATAGCATACAAATTCGACATATTCAACGAAGCACGGTACAAAAATAACTGAATTTCTACCTTGTCTATAAAAGCACCCATAATAATGTCCTTGGAATCACTTTTATGTAACAGTGCTGGTGGAATACAGATATTACTTATTGGGTTTTTCCCATTCATCTCTTACTGAAAGTTCTATGATGATTAAAAAAAAAAACTCTTCAGAAGCATTTTAAATATTGTAGGATTTGAAAGCAGAAATATATGAACTGCATACCAGAGAAGAATACGCTCTCTTAATAAGAGATAGAAATAGAGAAGAATTACCCATCAGAACAACACGAAGGTGTAAAATCACCGCAAAATAGGAAAATTGAGAGAGAGAGAGAGAGAGAGAGAGAGAGACCTTTGAGATTATACTGGGTGAACTTCAGTTCTTTCTGGGCTTCGTCCGAATTGAGTCGATCGGGAGGGAATTTCTTTGAAAAGAGGGGGAGAAAGAGGTCGTGGAGAACTTCAGATGTTGGAGTAGAGTAGCGTTTAGAACTCGGAGGACCAGATTGCATAAATCGTCGACTCACCGGCTTGGGTTTCTCCTTTTAGTTTTTGCCAATGAACTAACGTTTTCTTCCTCAAGTAGTCTAATAGGCGACCTGATGTCCTGGTGAAGTTGGCAATCACGTCAATTAACTTACCGAAGGTCTCTGGTTCGAGACTGGGCGACGTCATTCTTGCTCACATTATGTATTTTTGTTCACATTATATATATATTTTCTTTTCTTTTGGGCTTTTTCCTCAAAGATGGGCAAAGCCTCTTGACATGTAATCGGTCCGGAACTTTAGCTATCAGTCTAGTGGTCTGATTCGATTAATGTGAGTTAAGAAATTTTTTTTTCCTTTTCTTTTTTTCTTTTTATAGATAAATTAATACAAAAAATTAATTAAATTAATAAAATAAATATTAAATAAATTCTTTAATGTGGATTATGTAATTAATTTATTAAAAAATAATTAATTATATTTATAATATTAATAGTTACTAACTTAATACTTTAGTAGAGTATATATATTTATATATAATAACATATATTATCATATGATTTATTGTATGATATATTAGTTAATTGTAACATATATTATTTTACATTTTATATGGTTAATAGTGACAGATTAGAAAAAGTACATAATAAACTTATACAAATACTATAAAATAATATTATATATATAAATATTTAAAAATTTTATATGTAAGTAATTTGGTTGGTTTCGGTCCAATCCAAAAAAACCACACCCCTGACCATATCAAATACTGAATTTTGGAAATATCATAAACCGAGACTGAGTAAGGGTGAATTTTGTCCGGACAAATCATTCGGTCAGGTAAGTTTTTCCTATCCAGACCGAAAAAGTTTAACCCTTATGACCATTAATCAAGTATTTCAAACATGAATGCACATATAATTGGTAATTTGGTACTTCATGTTATTAATTATAAATAAATAATATTTACAGTTATGGAATGTGTAAATGCCGTGCATTCTTTTTTAAAACAATAAGTATAAAACTCATATAAAAGAAATTATTTTTTAATGATAGATCCTACTATTTTCTTTAAAAATTACAAAGTACTCACACAACTTATAATTGTATCTAACATTATTCTTAATTATAACTTATCGTATAAATTGAGAATACGGGCTCAAAGTTCAACCGACACTTTAACAAAAATCGGGGGCACTGATAGTCTGGACTCTGGTACAACTTCAGATATAACTTTTTCGAGGAGTGATGTGTTGGGTTAGTTAATTTTAAAAGCTTTGCTTGGTATGGATAAATTGATTTAGTGCCTTAATTAAATGCGGGGAAATAGATCAAAACAGTTGGGGAAAATAAATGAGTATTAACTATATATCTTACCTAGCTAGCTACTTAAAGAAAATGCTTTTAGCATCTCTTTTGTAGTACCTGTGATCTTGTTATATGTTAATGCTTGATAATTGTTGATTAAGTAGGTGGCCGGCCATGCTAGTGATCACTGAGTAAACCGGAGGACCTACTTATTTCTTTTAAATTTTTCTATATTTCTTTGAAATGTTTCACCATATATATGATTATTGATTGCTAGCAATAGAGCAAGCAATGCTGCTGCCTCAATAGAAGATTCTCCTGACAAAGCCAAAACCGAAATACATAGCAGAAGATACAACTGTAGAATATTCAGGAATGATTCTTTGTAACTGAATGGGTGCAGATATGTAATTTCTCTTATCATGTATAGGCTTGAGAAATGCCTGTAAAACTGTATCAGCCTTTTGGTCATGAGTAATGCTACATACAGTAGTAGAGTATGCAAACGTCGCATAATCGCTTTGAAAAAGAGTAGAATCTACGATTAAAAAGCTAGTATTTTTTTTTTCATGTGGATCCCGTATTAATTCACTTTTTTCAAAGAGACTGCGCGCTGCTTGCATAATTACGATTGCAAATATCATTTTTCTTTGGCCATTTACTGTGAGAATATGAGACTAAAATAATACTCCGTGAAAACAAATATTGTCTGTGGCATTGCATCGAATATCTGTTGTGCATTGTCACTCTGTTGTTTTCTTCATGGTATCAGTAGACGTCTAGGACTCACGTTCCTTTCTTCTCTCGATCCTCATTTCCCACCCTTAATCCCATTTACTGTGAGAATATGAGACTAAAATAGTACTCTGTGAAAAACAAATACTCTCTGTGGCATTGTATCGAATATCTGTTGTGCATTGTCACTCAATTGTTTTCTTCAGCTCGAAACAATAATAAGAGAATTGGAACATGGAGTCTTGTCAGGAGTCTGTCAATTTTATGGAATTGATGTTTTTGAATTTGATATATAAACCTTGCTCAATCATGATGTTTTGGGGGGTATTTCTTGAGTTCGCTCTCTAATCTAAATTAAAAATAAAAAATTAGAACAAGTTAAGCTCCGGACCCTCTTGTTTTTTTCACACGAAAAACACAAGGAATATTTCATGGTCGACCCAAATATGAGGAGACAGACAATGCAGTAGTTGCTTCTCCTTTGATCAAAGTCATGAATGCTGCTAGTAGTACTTCTGGAGTACTGGGTCAAGACCAAGAAGAAAACTACTTTATGGAAAATATATATAGCTAGCTTTCTCCAAAACAGATTGTAATTTTTATTTTCATACGGAGAGAATTAATTATTTATAGGACAGCAAGATATCATGAATCATGATTACCTTCCCTAAATGAATGCATCAAAAGCTAAGCTAGCATATTTCCCTTCAATTTTATCATAAGTACAGCATGCACGCTCATCTGTCTTATGGGTCCTACGTACGTTCCTGATCTATTTTCACAGGCAATACTACTGCTGCACTCGGACTCAATAGATTCACGTATTATCTGCATTTTTCAAAATTTATTAACATTATTATTTTAATTTAAGTCATCTCTACTGTTTTGGAGTGATTTATTGAGACGACCCCAGCCATCGATCATGTATTTTGTTGTTCATGTGTCGATAAATAATGATTCATGTTAGGAGATTAATAAGATCAATGACATTGCATTACAAGAAAAATAGATTTTTGTGATTAAAATTTTGTAATCAAAATGATTATTTTCAACAAAAATGTGAAAACAAAAATAGTCATTTTGGTGGTAAAATTTTAGTCGTAAAAATCTATTTTTCTTGTAATCTCATCCTTTTAAAACAAATATTATCATGAATTGGTGATCCTCTATGTTTTTTTTTATGAAAGAATTAAAGGCAAATGAATCAGATGAAAAAAGTACATCTCTCGTGGATCAGTACTAGGATGTGATTTGATGAGATTTTCAAACTACCATGGTGTTCATTTTGGTGGTAGAGCATTGGATCAAGGATATTTGAGGAAGAACCAAAATGCATGGGTGGTTATGATTTTAGCTCGACGAATAAGAAACTTCATTTTGGTTGGTGACTAGACTCGTCGCGTACTTAATGCTGGTCGATATTGAGCTAATTTCTGTGTCTTTTTCAGTTTCCATTTTGGTGATTGTTGCCCAGATGACTAACACAAGAGGGGGGGTGAATTGAGTTGTATTTAAAAAAATAACAATTATAAATCAAATATACAATATAAAATATAAACAAAATATGAAACAACAATATAAAGAGTAAGGGTAAGAGAGAAGCAAACTCAGTATGTTAATGAGGTTCGACCCCACTGCCTACATCCTCGCCTCAAGCTACCCCTTGAGGATCCCCGAATTCACTATTCAATCTCCTTCAGGTGGAGATAGAAACCTATTACACCTTTGAACAACACCGCTACAAAGGATCCGTGTAGAACACCCTCTACACTTGCAATCACCTTACACGTGGTGATTCAACGATTCCCTGTGTAGAACACTTTCTACACGCACAAGGGTTGTACACACCCTTTTACTGATACAAGAATTGATAGTGGGTAGAATATCAGAAAACACTCCTCAATGAGTGAAATAAGAACAATACAGCACAACCTATATCTCTCAAAATGAAAAAGGATTAAGGCTCAATGCTTAGAGAAGAGAGAATGAAAGCTTTGAATGAGAGTTGTATGCTCTTGGTGTTGTGAATGTGAAGCTCTCAAATGATCTATTTATAGGCATATGAGACTTCATATTCAAATTTAAAAAGATTCACATGTCAAAGACATCATCATTCATTTTTCAAAAATTTCAAACCTAATCTTTTTACTTTTTGCATGTGACAAAATGAGCACACTTTACTTTTCAAAAAATTCAAACCTAATCTTTTACTTTTTGCATATGACAAAAGGAGCACACTTTACTTTTCAAAATTTTCAAACAAAGGCATCTTCCTTTTGCATAAGTCAAGAAAAGCATCAATCACTTTTGAAAATATTCAAATAAAACATGCACATGTGAAAGATGACAATCAATCATCTTTAATATTTTCAAAGTTCAACCCTTTAATCATGGCATGCACATGTGAAAGATGACAATCAATTATCTTTCAAAATTTTCAAATTTAATTTTCAAAATATTCATGCACATGTGGAAAATGTATTTTAATGCTTTATGATAAAATATTAATTTTTGAGCCTTAATCCTAATTTCGAATTTTAAAGAGATTTACAACATTATTCTATGACTTTAATGTGAACTTGCTCCCTTCTTGCTCATGCTTGGTTTCTTGATGTGCTTGACTCCATTGTGTAGATAACTTGAGCTTGAGACTCCTTTATTCTATGAATTCATTTGTTATCATCAAAATCCATGTGTAAATATATAATTACACAAAACTTGAAACCTTAGGTTTAACAATCTCCCCCTTTTTGATGATGACAAATACTTGATAGAACCTGAAGCCTGTATTAATACTTAAGCTCCCCCTGAGAATGTGCGTTAGTTTTTCAAAAAAAAAAAAATAAATATAATTCCAAGCATATATAACAAGTTTAACAATTTAAACAATATTAATGTTCTAGTCTAAAACTTCTCCCCCTTTTGGCATCATTAAAAAGGATCGACAGCAAGTAAATAGACTGAAGAAAACGGTGCGTTAAAAAACACTGTAGATAGTTGAAAAAGAGAGCCGTCCGTGACCCGACAAGTCCTGCAAAGCCTCGAGGCCTAACTCTATGAATTTAGTGCGGTTGAAGATAGAAACAAATCGCCTGATGTTGTTGACAAACGAGATTGAAGGCTCCGAGTTTCTAAAAAAAATGTCTTTTTCACTGATCGGGAAAAAACACATTGCTCTTTGACTTGGATGATAGCTCGTCTTGTTCTTTATACTATCTCTATAAAAACAGTCTTAAAGTTCATCCAATCCGCATCAAGTTTTCTTCTTATCTCTATAACTCATCTGCATTCCTTCAACATTCTCGCTTTAAGTTTTCAATTCCTTTCTCAATGGCTCATTCTTCTACATCTCAACCTCCTGTCCTTTCTGCAGCTGCCATTGGTGCTATGTTGCAGCAAGAAAATAATAGTATGGCAAATAAGTCAGACTCCGATGCTATCTACGACTTGGTGAGTCTCGGGACTCGCTACTCATCCTCTATTGTTGCTTTTTCCCAGCGGGTTCAAGCAAAAAACCATGAGGTTGAAAAGCTTAAGGAACAAATTGTTGTACTTCAACGAATTGTTCAAGAGTCTCACACAAGGGAAGGAATCCTTCGGCAGAAGAATAAAAAGTTGAAATCTCTATTGGATTCTTCATTCCGCTTGCCAGTTCCCATGAATAGGGATGACATGATATTGTATGAAGAGAATGAGCGTCTCAAACATGAGGCTAAGAACCTCAAGTTTATGTAAAAGTATTTAAGAAAAATCTATCTATTTTTATGAACTTTGATCTGTCTTTTAAGAGATATTCATAATATGCATCATACCTATTTCTCTTCTAATCATAGATAATCTATCTTCTGGTAAAGGTTTTGTGAATATATCTGCTAACTGATCGTGTGTGTTTGTGAACTCTAGTACTATATCGCCTTTCTGCACATGATCTCGAAGAAAATGATATCTTATTTCAATATGCTTAGTTCTAGAATGTTGTATTGGGTTTTTTGAAAGATTTATAGCACTTGTATTATCACATTTGATTGGAATGTGATTATACATGAGTTTAAAATCTTCAAGTTGTTGCTTCATGTAAAGAACTTGAGCACAACAACTACCCGCAGCAACATATTCTGCCTCAGCAGTAGATAGTGCAACAGAATTTTGTTTTTTACTAAACCAGGAAACTAATGCATGACCTAAGAAGTGACATGCTCCACTAGTGCTTTTTCGATCTATTTTACAACCAGCATAATCTGCATCTGTGTAGCTGATTAGATCGAAAGATGTGTGTTTAGGGTACCATAACCCTAGGTTAATTGTACCACTAAGATATCTAAGAATGCGCTTAACTGCAATTAAATGAGATTCTTTTGGAGATGATTGAAAACGTGCACATAAACACACACTGAACATAATATCTGGTCTACTGGCTGTCAAATATAATAAGCTACCAATCATACCTCGATATACTTTCGAGTCAACTGTCTTACCGGATTCATCTTTATCAAGTTTAGTAGATGGGCTCATTGGTGTTCCAGTTTCCTTAGCACCTTCCATCCCAAACTTCTTCAGCAATTCCTTAATATATTTTGATTGATTGATGAATGTCCCACTTTTTACTTGCTTAATTTGCAATCCGAGAAAGAATGTAAGTTCTCCCATCATGCTCATTTCAAATTCATCCTGCATAGTCTTAGCAAAAACTTGACACATATTTTCATTAGTAGCACCGAATATTATATCATCAACATAAATCTGAACCAAAAGAATATCATCATTTTCGTATTTAATGAAAAGAGTTGTGTCGATTTTTCCTCTTGAGAAACCTTTTTTAATCAAGAAACCACTGAGTCTCTCGTACCACGCTCTAGGAGCTTGTTTGAGTCCATATAGTGCTTTTGTGAGTTTGAAAACATGATTTGGAGAAATATGATTTTCAAAACCTGGAGGTTGCTCAACATATACCTCTTCATTTATAAAACCATTTAAGAAAGCACTTTTAACATCCATTTGAAAAAGTTTGAAATCTTTATAACAAGCATATGCAAGTAGCATTCGAATAGCTTCTAATCTTGCGACTGGTGCATATGTCTCATCATAATCAATTCCTTCTTCTTGATTGTAACCTTGGGCTACAAGTCGAGCCTTATTTCTAGTAATGACTCCGGACTCATCTTTCTTGTTTCTAAAAACCCATTTTGTTCCAATAATAGTATGATTTTTGGGTTTAGGAACAAGTGTCCAAACATCATTTCTTTCAAATTGATTAAGCTCTTCTTGCATAGCTAGAATCCAAGATTCATCAAGAAGTGCTTCATCAATATTTTTAGGTTCAATCTGAGATAAAAAAGCAGTATGATTGCAAATATTTCTAAGAGATGATCGAGTGCTTACACCTTGTGAAGGTTCTCCCAGAATTTGTTCCACTGGATGATCTTTCACAAATTTCCACTGTTTGGTTGCATCTCGTATTAAATTTTGATGATCTTTCCTGATGTCTCCATGTTGGACTTCCTCTATTGTGTTCTCTTTGTTGAGATTGAGACTTTCTGTATTATTTATACCTCCTGTTTCTTCATCAATGGATTTCTTGGAGAGTAGAGAATTAGATTCATCAAATACTACATGCATAGATTCTTGTACAGTTAAAGTCTTTTTATTGAATACTCTATAAGCTTTACTATTTGTAGAATACCCGAGAAAAATACCTTCATCCGATTTTGCATCAAATTTGCCTAAATTATCCCTGTCATTCAAAATAAAACATTTGCATCCAAATACATGAAAGTAACCAATGTTGGGCTTTTTCTCATTCCAAAGCTCATAGGGGGTTTTATCTAATTTAGACCTTAACATAACTCTATTTATAACATAACATGCAGTACTTACCGCTTCGGCCCAAAAATAACTAGGCAAGTTGTTCTCATTAAGCATTGTTCTTGCCATCTCTTGAAGAGATCTATTTTTCCTCTCTACTACCCCATTTTGTTGAGGAGTTCGAGGAGCAGAAAAATTATGCACAAAACCATTTTCATCACAAAATGTTTCAATATTTTTATTAACAAACTCTTTTCCCCTATCACTTCGGATACTTGAAATAGTATAGCCCTTTTCATTTTGAATTCTCTTGCATAACTTGGTAAAAGCATTATGTGCCTCATCTTTATGAGCAAGAAAGATGACCCAAGTATATCTAGAGAAATCATCAACAATAACAAAAGCATAATATTTTCCTCCTAGACTTGCAACTCTATTTGGTCCAAAAAGATCCATGTGTATCAGTTGCAGTGGTCTAGTAGTGGAAATATATTTCTTGGTTTTAAAAGAAGTTTTTGTTTGTTTACCAAATTGGCATGCATCACAAATTTTGTCTTTAAGAAAATTTGCCTTTGGTAAACCTCTCACAAGATCATTTTTTGAAAGTTTGGAAATAAGTTCCATGTTGGCATGACCTAGTCTTCTATGCCATAACCAATTAGTTTCATTTTGTACTGAAAAACAAATAGCATCTTGTGAGGTAATTTCTTCAAAATCGATTGTATAAACATTATTACTTCTAAAGGCAGTAAAACAAATGTTATAATCATGATCATTCAAAATAATGCACTTATCCATTTTGAAAGTAACTGTAAATCCTTTATCACATAATTGACTTATACTCAAAAGATTATGTTTTAGACCTTCAACAAGTAGAACATCTTCAATTATGAGAGAAGATTTATTACCAATTTTACCTATTCCCACGATCTTCCCTTTCGAGTTGTCTCCAAATGTCACGTGTCCTTCTTCTTTAGATCTAAGATCAAAGAACTTAGTCTTGTCTCCCGTCATGTGTCTTGAACATCCACTATCTAAAAACCATTTGTTTTTGCTTGTAGAGGACTTCATGCATACCTATAAAAACAATTAAAATGATTTTTCTTGGTACCCAAGTTCTTTGGGTCCTTTATTTATTAGTATTAGAAGAAACAAGATTTTTAGGTACCCATATGGCCCTAATAGTCATTGTATGTTTTCTTCTAATAGGACAAGTATGATAATTATGACCATTTCTATTACAAAAATTACAAATAGCATGTGACATATATGAAAATCTTGAATGATTATAATAGTATCCTTTTTTGACAAACTTATTATGAAAAGAATTTTGAATATTAGACTTTGATGTAGAAGGATTATCAAAGAAGTTTTTATAAGGTTTGAACTTTTGTTTTGGCATATATCCCAAGCCTGCCTTGTCAAAAACACATCTTTGACTACCAAGAAGTTTTTCAAAATTTCTTTTTCCATTCGTAAAGTTTTCAACAATATTTTCTAAATCAGTTTTCTTTTTCTTCAACTCAAGATTTTCGTCTTTCAAAACAATATTTTCTTTTCTTAAAATATCAATTTCGTTTGTTAAAGAAGAATTTTTCTTTTTCAAAGCAGTATATTTGATACCCAATTTTTCAAATTCTTCATATACCTCTTCTAAAACATTTTGCAATTCTTCATATGAAGGATTTTCAATATTATCAAAATTTGTTACCTCAATATCATCTTTAGCCATAAGACAGAGATTTGCTGATTCTTCATTGCTTGCTTCACTATCTGAGCTACTTGAATCATCATCCCATGTAGCTTTCATTGCTTTCTTGCCTTTGTTTCGATCTTTCTTTAGCAGGGGACAATCTGGCTTGATATGACCAGGCTTATTGCATTTATAACAAATTAAAGTATCATTTTTACCTGAATCTTTCTTGGAAAACTTTTTGAATGATTTCCTCGGAGGAGTTTTATTTTTCTTTAAGAATCTCTGAATTCTTCTTGTTATCATCGCAACTTCTTCATCTTTATCGTCATTTTCCTCATCTTCATCACTTTCACTTTCATGAGGAACAGCTTTAAGTGCCAAGCTCTTCTTTGGCTTTCCTTCTTCTTCTCCTCTTTTCAATGTGTACTCATGGGTGATAAGTGACCCGATGAGTTCATTCACTTCGAGCTTCTTGAGGTCTCTAGCTTCAAGAATCGCTGTCACTTTTGATTCCCAACGTTTTGGTAGAGAGTTGAGAATTTTTCTTACCATTTCCACTTTGGAATAAACTTTACCAAGAGCTGTCAAACTGTTTATGATGTTAGTAAAACGAGTGTGCATGCTAGAAATAGATTCATCATCATTCATCTTAAACATTTCATATTCATGAGTAAGAATATAAATTTTTGATTCCTTAACTTGAGAAGTTCCTTCATAAGTAACTTCCAAGTTATCCCAAATTTCTTTTGCCGTAGCACAAGTCATTACTCTATTAAACTCATTACCATTGAGAGCATTATATAATAAATTCATAGCAGTTAAATTCAAAGTATAAAGTCTATCGTCTTCACGATTAAACTCTTCTTCTTCCTTTTTGACCTTTACTCCATCAACCACTTTTGTTGGAATATAAGGTCCATTTACAATGCATTTCCAGATTTCTCGACCTTGAGCCTGAAGGAATATTCTCATTCTAACTTTCCAGAATGAGTAATTGTCTCCACAAAAGAGTGGAGGCCGACTGCTAGATTGACCTTCACCAAATGAAGCTGCAATGTTAGCCATAAGATCTTAACTCAAAAGATAGTTAATCTTATAATAGAGCTTTAGCTCTGATACCAATTGTTGCCCAGATGACTAACACAAGAGGGGGGGTGAATTGAGTTGTATTTAAAAAAAATAACAATTATAAATCAAATATACAATATAAAATATAAACAAAATATGAAACAGCAATAAATATAAAGAGTAAGGGTAAGAGAGAAGCAAACTCAGTATGTTAACGAGGTTCGGCCCCACTGCCTACGTCCTCGCCTCAAGCTACCCCTTGAGGATCCCCGAATTCACTATTCAATCTCCTTCAGGTGGAGATAGAAACCTATTACACCTTTGAACAACACCGCTACAAAGGATCCGTGTAGAACACCCTCTACACTTGCAATCACCTTACACGTGGTGATTCAACGATTCCCTGTGTAGAACACTTTCTACACGCACAAGGGTTGTACACACCCTTTTACTGATACAAGAATTGATAGTGGGTAGGATATCAGAAAACACTCCTCAATGAGTGAAATAAGAACAATACAAGCACAAACTATATCTCTCAAAATGAACAAGGGTTAAGGCTCAATGCTTAGAGAAGAGAGAATGAAAGCTTTGAATGAGAGTTGTATGCTCTTGGTGTTGTGAATGTGAAGCTCTCAAATGATCTATTTATAGGCATATGAGACTTCATATTCAAATTTAAAAAGATTCACATGTCAAAGACATCATCATTCACTTTTCAAAAATTCAAACCTAATCTTTTTACTTTTTGCATATGACAAAAGGAGCACACTTTGCTTTTAAAAAAAATCAAACCTAATCTTTTACTTTTTGCATATGACAAAAGGAGCACACTTTGCTTTTCAAAAATTTCAAACCTAATCTTTTACTTTTTGCATATGACAAAAGGAGCACACTTTACTTTTCAAATTTTTCAAACAAAGACATCTTCCTTTTGCATAAGTCAAGAAAAGCATCAATCACTTTTGAAATTATTCAAATAAAACATGCACATGTGAAAGATGACAATCAATCATCTTTAATATTTTCAAAGTTCAAACCTTTAATCATGGCATGCACATGTGAAAGATGACAATCAATTATCTTTCAAAATATTCAAATTTAATTTTCAAAAATATTCATGCACATGTGGAAAATGTATTTTAATGCTTTATGATAAAATATTAATTTTGAGCCTTAATCCTAATTTCGAATTTTAAGAGATTTACAACATTACTCTATGACTTTAATGTGAGCTTGTTCCCTTCTTGCTCATGCTTGGTTTCTTGATGTGCTTGACTCCATTGTGTAGATAACTTGAGCTTGAGACTCCTTTATTCTTTGAATTCATTTGTTATCATCAAAATCCATATGTAAATATATAATTACACAAAACTTGAAACCTTAGGTTCAACAGTGGTCACCCTCTAGAAATAGTTACAGGCCGATAACTTTATTCTACAAAGATCCCTACGGATGACCGAGAAATTAACCAAGAATTATTACACTTAGTTTGGTTATACAGATGATATAAGATGAGAAATTTGAAAATTGTAATCAGATTTATTAAACATCAATTGCAACCTATTTGTAAATAGTGGTGAAATGATTTGAATTAATATTTATATGAAATTTTGGGAAAGTAGAAAAAAAATTGAATAAAAAAATTATAAAGTTAAAGGAGGGTTATAATATAATTTTTTAATATAATTTTTGTTTTTGGACTTAAAAAAGTTGAATTGTTTTTTTTTCTAAGTTTGAATTTTAATGATTAGGTAATGATTAGATGAAAATGTTAAAAATTTAAAAATTTGAAATTAAAAAATGTACGTTTATGTTTAAATAGTATTTAAATATTGAGATGAGATGAGATGAGATAGAACAAGATGGTTTGAAAGGTGAAACCAAACCTCTTCCCATGTTTTTGGCTTGTTTTGTCCATTATAATTTTTTAATGAAAAAACTAGTAATATTTCAAAAATTAATAGTATTAATATATAAAATAAATAATAAAATCCATATATTTTCATTAACTTAGATTTTTGGGACATGTGATTTTATATGGCATCAAAATGGTGGTCCAGATCAAGCAAAACAACCTTTAACATTAGGTTATGTTTGGGTAATGATATGAAATGAGATGAGAATTATGTTAATAATAGTGAAATTATTTGTAAATAATAATGAAATTATTTAAATCAAGATATTTTATTGAGTTTTTTAAAAGGAGAAATAAAATATTATAAAGTTAAAATATTATTTAAATATAACCTTTGTTTAAAAATTTAAAAAAATTGTATTGTTTTTTGTGTTTTGTTTTAAAGTCTGGAAAAATTATAATGAATTCGGTAATGATTAAATGAAAATTTTGAAATTTAAAATAGAAAAATATTTTGTATTTGAATAATATTTGAGAAAGAAATAAAAAAATAAAAAAAATTGAAACAAATGTTTTCATCTCATCTAGTGTCCAAACATGGCCTAAATCTACACTTCAGTGAACAAGATCTTTAGATGAAATGAAAAAATAAAACGTCTCGAAAGATTTGAAGTTCTGATGTTCTTGCTTTAGTACTCATAAACCACTATTCCGCAATATATACAAAATAAGAGGATAGTATCATAGTAATTACCTCATTTCTCAAGAGTTAAAAATGCATTGAAGATTGTGATCCAAGAGAATAATTAATATAATCAACGTGCAGACATATATATGTACTAGTAGTACCAGTCATTCCGCGCGAGGATTTAGAAGAGATTATTCTAAATAGAATATTATAGTGAACAGATCAAGGTGACAATCATATATTGAGAGGATGAAATAAGACAACTACATGATTGATAAACACAGTGAAGCAACAAGAGAATATGATTACAAGCTTCTTCATTTTTTTCATACTTCTTACTCAATTTATATCCACTGTTGAAGAACAGATCTACATCGTGAGTAGGCTATGCAAATCCTCCATTTTCAGGATGGGTAGGAGGCGAAGGTCTTGGAATATGTGGCATGAGAGGAGTCCCGTGTTCGATAGGTCCATGTTTGAAGGAAGCCTTTGAACTTGGTACTGGATCAATCGGGTGGTAATCATCCAGATTTACATCACCTATTTGGCGGTGCTTCTTCTCATAGCGCGAATTGTGGCCATTTTCCTGCATTTCTTTGAAAAATAACAAATCCCATAATTTCAGTGGAAAAAAAAATAAGATCTGTGCCCGAAATATTGATTACGCCAAGAGGATTTCCGAGCCGCGCCCCAAGAGTTACAGTGAATGTACCTTCAGCCTCCTGCTCGCTGTGGTCATTGGCATAGCATCGCCGCCGACATGTTGGGCGAAGACCATTTCTGGAATAAAATCGAAATATATATATATATATATATTGTCAGCATTTAAAGTGGTAAGATCAGGAGAAATGAGATCCAATTTTTTAACACAGATCAATATTACCTCCTGCTGTCCATTGAAAGGCCAGGCTAGTAGGTTATGATCATGTTCATAGTTCCAATTATAGCCAGTGATTAACGTTGATGTTTTATACATGCATTATCATCAAACTAATTCCATGTTGTTGGAAATCTGACAGAGACAATGGTAAAAAAATACATATATATATATTTTTTTAGCACTAAAAAACATGCATCTTTGATTCTTTAAACAATAGCGAAATGAAACAGAGGGAACTGATAATCATGATAGTCCATATATTGGAGCCGGCCGGTGCAAACAACTCTTTGGTTAACTGAACCGATCTTGTCGTCATTAATAATAGAAAGAGTGTTCCATCCGATTCATGATTGATCTTCTTTGTCCAAGTTCAAATGATGAAAGACTAAATAGATTCTTAGTCATGCAGAACAGGACATGCAACCATCGAAATGAACAACGGAATAAAAATTGCATGCATTGCATTATAAAGTGGCCTGGGGACCAAAACAAATAAACAAGAGAAAAAAGCATCAACGAAATCATCTTAAAATCATGACACCAGAATTTCAGCAAAAAAGAAACAGAACAATGCAGAAAAACATAAGTAACATAAAGGGAAAGTATGTACCGTGAATAATAAAGGAATTAGTTCTTATACCACTCGAGAAGTTGAGAAACAAGAAAGCTGTCCCCAGTACCAACAACAAGACGCATAATCCAGAAACCTTCATAATGTCCAACTAAAGTGATCTCAACACACCAGAAAATACCAAATGAGAGAATGAGCTCAGAAAAAGTGCTCCAAAGGCTTAAGGACTACTAAAAACTCCCCCTTTTCAAGCAACTTAGCCCTCTCCAAAAAGTAGACTAGTAGAACGAGCTTCCACCACCTAAAGATTGAGAGAACTCCAAAGTCCACCAGAAAATCCGGGGAGGAAAAGGACGAAAGAACCGCCTAAAGACAATGAAAATGTATTAATATGTATGCGTGTTTTTAAATAGGAGCAGTAAGTGAGAAATAAATAGAGGAGACCATGTCATAAGGATTTCCTTTGTCTTTCATTGCCGTGAAGATGCAGAGAGAGGAGTTATTGGCGACGTTTAAAAAGCTGCAGAAACAGTGGGGAATGCAGCGACTTTAATTGCGCGGAGTCGTGGTGGAATGAGAGCCGTTGGGCACGTTACACGTATTTGAAGTTCTTACAGAAAAGCCCTCGCACCTCTGATAAAACTACACTAGTACTTTCATAAAACTTATATTTTTGGCCTCTTGGTTGTCACGGTCAAGGGGGTGTAGCTCATATGGTAGAGCGCTCGCTTCGCATGCGAGAGGCACGGGGTTCGATTCCCCGCACCTCCATCCCACCTCTCCATATTTTTGAATTTTCCATGCGGACCAGCACCCCCGTAGAAATGCTGAATGATGGGCGGACGCCTCTCGTTGCTTCGGGCTTTTTCGTGTTTCCTACCGTAAAGAAGAGAGGCGTCGGAGTATGGGATTGCAGCAAAGATGGGTTACATGTCTGATTTTTGTGTTTGAATTTTATGAATTTGGCACCGAAAAAGAAATATATATATATATATATATATATATATATATATATATATAAAGAGAAATGTTTAAATTTTGTTATTATAAGAAGATAAGAATTAATCTAATTGGTAATTTTTTATAATAGGATAAAAATATAATATAATTCAAAAGATAATAATTTCACACTCATCCAGCAGTTTCATAATATTACAAAAATTAATAATACCTAGTTACTAAAAATTAATTATTATTAATGATATTCAATGACAATCTCATTGTTAGGGCGGGTTTTTCTTGAAGGTGCGAGTCCAACCCAATTCATAGCGACGCTATCCAAGGATAGGCCGAAGCCTGCTTAACCTCTTGTCAGCTCACTCAGAAAGTCCCCAAGCCAGTATGATATGGATCGAGCTGACGAATCGGGTTGGCCAATATTCGGAGGACACCAAATCTTTCCATGTCCAGATATAAAGCACAGAACACGCCACATTGATGAGACTCAACATCCCAATGCCACCCCCAACTGCGGTGGCCATGTTATGTTAATTGCCCATGCCATGGAATCACACCACATTAAATGAACTCTGTCAATGAGCATTTTCCCACCCATTCGTAGGGCATGGGTCACTCATCCCAAGCACAAGTATAAGAGTGGCCTTCCAGCCACGAGATTGCAGGTTGGTTTTTCTGGAAACTCATGGGACTCTCTATAAAGACTTTCTACCCTTTAAAACCTCATGACTTAAGTATCGGAAGTTTCATTGTATGCATGAATAACTAAAAGACTCGAGTCGTCAATGACTCAATTCAAAGATATACGAAACACGTTGTAAACATTCGTACTATTGAAAATTAATATTTAGAAGGAGCTGAAGAATTCTAATGAAACGAGAATTTTATATAAAACAGAAAATCATATTTGTGACTAATAATTTTCCTTTTGTTTTACATAAACAGCTCTCTCTTCAGTCTACTGCTCTCATATTAAGCTCTTCGGACCCAGATTCACCCGATCGGGTGTCTGTGAGATTAACATTCCCAAGGAGAGTGGCGCATCAACAATATCATGGACCTTTCCATCATGAAGCTCCTCGAGGAAGGCGAGGTACTCTCTCTCTCTCTCTCTCTCTCTCTCTGGAATTTTGAAATTTTGAGTTTAGATTTCTTTACTTCGTTGAAATTTGGATATGCGCGCGCAGGAAGAGAGTATGCATTCGGGGGCGGACGTGGAGGCGTTCCAGGCTAACCTAAAGAGGGACATAGACGGAGATGCCTCCACTTCTAACAACACTGATTCAGATAAAGGTGCGTTCTCTCGGTTTCTCAATTTCTCTTGTATGCTATGCAATTTTCTCATGTTCTTAATTCGAAACGTAATTCATAAAATTTCAGGGTACGGTGCGCTATATACACGAACGTTTGGTTCTTTTTTATTTTTATTTTTTAAAAATCCAAGATTGCTCAAATTCCCTTCAGCACATGTTATCAGAGGAATTGAATATGATCAATGTTTGCTTAGAATTATTCCAGAGCTCACTTATCAAAAAAGAATTATTCCCGAGTTCAACCGACAAACTAAAAAAATAGTTTCCAAATACTTTAAAAATTGAGGATTACTGATATAAATTGAAGCCCGTTAATTAAGAACTATTAAATGAATATCACGTTAATTAAGAACTACATAGGTTTCAAATATTCTGTGGTGCAGATGATATATGCTCTGCCTGTGTTTAGTTGTTGGTTTTGAAAGAAGTCATGTTCAATTCAGCATTTTTTTGCCATCCACTGTTTGCTTTTAAAGGGAAATTCAGGCTTTAAGAAATCTAAATAATAAGTAATCTATAGAAGCAAAGGATGCACCTTTTGTAATTGTGCATCGCACAGGACGTTCTAGAGTTCCAGTCATTGTGAACTCTGTTCTTAATTTTTGTGCTAAATCTCCACCCCCCGCCTCTCTTTTCTGACAAGTTGATGTCGCAGGGACCCTTCGGAACTGAATTAAAAATTATTTGCATAGTGGACATCTTTTGCTTAATATATGATAGGAATAAGTAGATGACAGACTGTTCTGGTCTAGTTCCAGACAATCCAGTGATTCCCACTCATTTGCACAACTTCCTTGGAAGGGTGCTAGCTTCTTTGCGGATCCTCATGTTACCTCTTTAGTTGTTCAACTGCAGGCTCATTCAAGCTATCCAACTATAGAAAATAATGCGCAGAAACCTCAAGTGGTGAATTGCCAGTCATATTCTCTCGGAGTGCTAGCAAGTCGAGTGTCTTCTTCCAGTTAGAGCACTATCAATCAAGAAGGGGAGCGGTCCTCAATTCCTACTCAAGGACTCAATAAGCAGCAGCAACAGCATTTGCACTTTCCTCCCATGTATTGAAATACTGGTGGTAATTTTCACCCATATTCTGGGACAAGTGTCCATTCTTTGACATCATCTGTCAAACCACAACCTCATGATGCACAAGCAGGGAAAATCTCGCAGCATGAGATCATGAGTTAAACTCAGTTAAGTGGGACAACACAGGGCATTAACACAATGGACACGCCTAAGTTTCAAAGGCAAAACTCTATGATTGATCTAAAGAGAGCTCAGGGTGGATCTGCTTCTCGCTTGGAAAATAGTCAACATCACAACAGAATCTAGTTTCTCGGCAATCATCCACTACTAAAAAACAAATTTCTGCCCCTTAACCATCAATGGCCAGTGTAAAACAGGAATCACTTGATCAGGTAACTGAGCTGCAGCACATGCCCCCCATTTTTCTCATCTACATGGATTGTCTTCTCATGATGCTGCACAGCTTGAACAGGAAAATGCAGCTTCTGGAATTTTAATGGATGACGCTTTAGAAAAGCATCCTTCAAGGATGGGTCTGCCGACACAACGGATCCTTATGTCCTGGTAGTCTTGAGTTTTGTGTTTTTTATTTTCTGTGGTGCTTTAAATTAATGGGCTGCCACTATAGATCTTAATGGGCTGTGTTTCCATGATTTTTCTCACATCTTTTTTCTATTTATAACTAAGTGTTCCTCTTGTATACATTATGTGTACTTGGGCTACATTTTTTGCAGTTTTCAATAAAATATTCAATTACTTATAATAAAAAAATCTTTTTCTTTTACATTTTATCGGTTAGAATCTCACGTCACATCTGCAACCTCTCCTGCACGAACACCTTCCACAAAGCCTTCTATTGGCCAGAAGAAACCACTTGATACACTTGGTTTGTCACAACCTCTGCTAAGGTGGATAACTCTTTTTCTGTTGATTTACACATCCTGATGATGACTATCAATGCTTTCAAAGAGATTCTGTCATCCCCCATAGCAACCCTTTTATTGAATTCTTTGTTCATGTATGATTTATCTGATACCCTACAGTAAGAAGCAAAAAGTATCCAGGGCCGTTTGGGATCAAAGCATTGAACAACTAAATGATGTCACTGCTGTCAGTGGAGTAAATCTTAGGGTATGTTATTTTTCCACTTTCAGCTCTCCCTATTGGTATAAGCTAAATAAATTTAAAAAATTCAGTGTAAAGCAGACGACCTCAACACCTTCCTGATATTTTACTCTTAATAGGAAGACAAAGAACAGTTATTTTTTGTGACCAAGGAGGACAGTCAAGTTTCAGAAGCATCTCGAAGAATTGTGCAAGAAGAGGAAGAAAGAGTAATTTTGCAGAAAGCTCCCCTCCAGAAAAAACTGGTAGCGATCAGTTAGTACTCTAGTGAATACCTATTCTTTAGAGAAGTGTTACCCCTTTTTTTTATCTGTAAGCCCTTTGACTGCTTTTCAACAAAAATTGGGGAGCTTGAGATTTTGTCTGTATTCTCTGTATGGCAGTGGCCAAATGTGGCTTGAAGAGTGTACAGTGTGTGGAGGAAAGAGTGCGTGGACTAGTAAGTAATCTGATCAGACTGTCAAAACAGGCAAGTTTTCTTTTTCCTTTTTCCCACTTATGACTTGGGTTATCTGTAATTAAATAGCTCTGAATATTGGATCTCTATAGCGGGCTGATATTGAGAAACAGACACTGAACTGTTATAAACTCAGTTGTTCAACATCAAATAATGACAATGAACAAGAAGGCTAGGGAGGAATGGGGGAAAAAACAGGCTAAAGCAGAGAGGCTTCGGAGACTTGATGAAGTGAGTGCCACTGCATTATATGAGTCGATAAACTGAGGTCTTAAGAGTATGAATCTTTATAAATATGCATATCATAAAGCGCACAATATCTTTATTCTTGACCCATTTCTCTATGCTTTTGATAATATATTATATAATCTCCCAATGCAGCCTGAGGGTTATAATGGACTTGATGGCGAGAAGGATAAAGCTGAAGGTCGTGCTAAATCCATTAAGGTATGCGGGATAATTCAATTTGCTAGCCATTGTATATTAACAACTCGACCAAATATCCAAAATTCTGATTATGTGCTTTGGTGCAGGCAAACAAGGAGGAGGATGACAAAACGAGGACAACGGCTGCAAAGGTGGCTGTCCGCGCTGCTGTTGGTGGAGATGATATGCTGTCAAGATGGCAACTGCAAGCCCGGCAGAAGCGGGAAGGAGGGATGGATGCATCTGGCTCTCAGCCAGGCAAAGATGTGAGTCGCAAGCCTCCATCAACATCGGTTCCCCCACCCCAAAAAGCAGGGGCTGTTAAAAAATCTGGAAGGAAGCAAATTATTGTGGCTCGAAACATCTCAGTTAAGGATGTAATTGCGGTCCTGGAAAGGGAACCCCAGATTTCTCGGTCAAGCCTATATGATAGAATCGCTCTGATGGCATCGTTGAGTAAAGCAGGTGCAATGATCGTTCGTTTTTCAACTGTTAGCTAGTCTAATCCGCGTTGCTGTTTGGAATGCAAATATACGCTGGTGTTGAAGTCTGTAATAATTTAATATCTCTATTGAAGTCATTTTGAAGTTAGGCATCGACCGGGAAAATAGATTGATTGTGACCTCCTAACTCTAGAAGATGGTATCTTGTGTTTTTCTCCCCTTCTGATATTTCAAACTTGAGAATTTGTCTAACATTACTCTTACTTCGTTCCTTCTAAACTAAGCAAAGCCATTAATGTCGATCACGTCAACCCGAGAAGTTTCATAACAAAAGGCGGTGATCCTTGAACAATTCTAGTAAATTTCTAGCTCTTTTCCCCATATGTTCCAACTCACACATTGACAAATGCCATATTAAAGTTTTTTTTATTGTAAATTAAATCCGACATTCACATCAAACCTAGTCAATTTCTAAGTTTCCTCTTGTAAAATTATTTTTGAATCTAGCACTTCTCTTACGGTTTAATTAGTTTCAAGCATATCTAACATGCAGGTTGAACTAAGAAATTAGGGCAAATGCATCGATAATAATACAAGATATAAGATACTCCACAAACAGTTTAGTTTCACAAACAGATCACGCTTATGAATTGATATGGATGCAAAGCTTCGCGTTATTGGGATCTAGTTTAAAGCTTGTGAAAAGCGATCCTTCTGATTTGGGGTCTTTGATTTTGGTTTTTGGTCTTGATTATTCCCCCAACAAGTCTGGAAGACTGGAACGATTCTTTTGCACAAGCTTTGAACTTATAACAAAAGACATCTTAGATAGAGGCTTTGCACCCATGTCTACAAGTACTTCTCAATGCTATATCATTTCTTAAGATGAGGAAAACAAGTATGCACATCAGATTTGGGGTGTTTTGCTTCAGCATGCTCCCTGCACTTCACCTCAGACGTGGTGCAGATGAACGTCTGCATGCAGACCTTGCACTGCAATCAACAACAACCACACATCAGAAACAAAAATGAAGATGGGAAAAACGTGTTTTGTCTTAATGTAAATCACCTTAAAAGCTTCTCGGTCATCAATGCTACATCAATGAATTCAATACTGTTGTATCAATATCTTCATGTTGTAAAAGAGATAGCTATCCGCTGATTTGTTAAACAGAACATATAAAATTAAGAATTCTGCTAATAATCACCGCATTACATGTAATTAGGAGTTAAAAGGGCTTTGTGCACAAAGCATAATTTTCAAACTAACATTTTATCCCATTTTGAGACATTACCCCTAAAGTTAATGGGAATTAATGCCGAAATGCTAAGAACGACAACAAAACTGCATTCTGAAGAAATAATCTCTCACGGCAAGTAGGATCATAGGATCACGGCAATTATCAACCACAGCCAACAGATTTGCATATTCTAACACTTTCCCCCCCTTGAAAGAGGCCTAGAATGTAGCCCTGCATGTGTGGAAGGTTTTAACCTGACTAGATCCATCACTGTCAGAGGGCTCTTATTGTGTTTGAGTGACATGATCTATCAAATATTGAATATATTTTTTCAGAACATAAGAGTTGATCTAATGGTTAATAGGTAATGCCACAACAACCCAGTGTGCTGGAACTGAGACAACGAAAATAGCGCAACTCTTCAATAAATTGACAAAAAGGGATAAATTTAACCCAATCCTTATCAAAAAGCCTTCAGATTAGGACATAGACATGGCCAATGCGAATGATTATTTGTTTTTGGGATAATTATCATGCCGTGCCAAATTCGATTTAGTAGAGATTAATTAAGAAAAAAAATCTGCTACTGTTTCTGTTGAAATGAATTTTTCTGCACGAACTACGAAGATAGTAACGAGCGGAGACATGGATTTCACAAAAATCATAACGAGAAATGAAGTCCCATTAGAAGATCCATAGCTGATATATATGTCCGAAACCGAATCTTAGAAATCTAATAACAACATCATAATAAACCTCGAAAAGCAGGGTGACCGAGTATTTTTACCTGTATCGTCATGGCCTTCTTGTTCGATTCAATCTGGCTTCCTGCGCAGAGATCCGACCAGTTACTAATAAAATACGATGTAAGACTATAATTATAAAAACAAAAAAACACAAAACATAGTTGTGTACCTTTAGCAGCTTTTTGCTTCTCCATGTTCTTTTCACGGGCCATCTTGGATTTCTGCCCATTGCCTCCTCCCATTGCTACTTGTGCTTCTTCTTCTTTCCGATCTAGGGATATACACGGGCGAAGCTAAGAAACCAAAAGAAAAGAAAAAGACCCTGTCTCAGGAGTTACCAAGAAATTTCGTAGTGGAACCCATTTATATGAATCCCACGGCCCCCGGCCCCTCCAAGACTCGGTGGAAGCCAGCAAACAAAATAAAATAGTGTGAAAAATTAAAAAAGAAATCAATGAAAATAAAATTATAAAAATATATATATGAATTACATCATATATATATACTTTATAATAAAAGAATTATAAAAATAAAAACGTGAGCTTTTATTCTAATTAATATTTGATGAAAACTGTGAGGCTTGTCTAGAAGCCATCGCATTATTTAAAACACAGACGTATAAAATTCAGAGATCATTTTCGTTTCCGCCATTATCGTAAAGAGTGGTTGGTGGTTGGAGATAAGAGCATAATTCTCATGTCACTCTCATCCTGTCTTCTATTGTCAGAACTCTTTGCCCATAAATAAGTTTTATTACTGAATTTATACAAACCTTAATTATATTATTCATTTTAATGCATATTATTTATTTTAA
This sequence comes from Carya cathayensis, assembly GCA_011037825.1. Lineage (NCBI taxonomy): Eukaryota > Viridiplantae > Streptophyta > Magnoliopsida > Fagales > Juglandaceae > Carya > Carya cathayensis. Next base: position 952,191 of record QGSO01000429.1, read on the forward strand.
TTATTTTTTAAAAATCCTTATTCATTAAAAAAAATTAAAAACTACACTAATAATTACTTCTTTAACTATTAAGTAAAAAAATTATAAATAAAAAAATAAAAAGAATAATAAAAGAGTATTAATACGATAATAAGTCTATCATTATTCTTATTTATTAGTTATTTTTTAAAAAACAAAAACTAGTACCAGTACGGCCGCGATGTCTATCTAACAATGTATAATAGATTTACACATGATTCTTATATAAATAAATTTATAATGTGATATATCTAATCTAATTTACAATCTAATATATAACATCAAAATGTTAAATTATAATTATAAATGTATTGTCACTCACTTTGAAAACATGTAACCTATTTCGATAAAAATATATATATATATATTATTTGGTTATTTAAACTTATCTTATAGATGATTTTCTTGACGTGACACCATTATATGATACCACGCTGTTTATTAAAAAAATTAAAAATATAAATATAAAATAATAAAAAGAACCTAAAATTTTAATCTTGCTTTTTGTATTTCAAAGTCTCTTTGGGTTTGAATATATTCTTTACAATTTTTCTTTAGTAGCAATACTCTTCAAGAAATAAATAGCTGGAGATCACTGCGTGGCAATATCAGGCTGCTAGTCTCCGGTCGGCGGCCAGCATAAATTAGAAAACATGTGGTGGACCCATTACAGCTGACGCATAAATCACAAAATAAATGTTGCAAAGAAAGCAAATACATTATCCTATCTTACAACGTCACCCTTCCATTTTAATGAAGAAGAGTCGTTGTTGGTTAGATGGTTGTTTTGGACTTTAGAGACTTCTACAATAAATAGCCGAATGCCGTGGACGTGACACTAGGGATATGTACAGATACTATTGTGAAAGAAAATAAAATTGATAGACCACATTCTATCATTAATTAAAAATAGAGAATAAATTAAACATTTTTTCATGCCATTGAAATTATTAAAAATTGTATCAGAAAAACTTACTATGCATGTCTGAAGTATTAGTCGTTGTCGAAAGGATTATCAAAGGCCCACCCACAAGTTGCCCATGTTCGGCGTGGAGGCCCATAGTCCAAACATCGAATCCAATTTCTTCCATGACGTAATGTCACCAAAAAAAAAGATAAAAGGTAATAGTTAATGTGAGCTTGGGGCCAATAAGAAAACGACCGTCTATGGAGGGAAGTGAACCGAGAAACTAATGCGAGAAAATGAAGCTACAAACCCACCTACTCGATATTCACTACTGTGTCTGTCAGTGTCCCGTGAAATGTTAGGTATAAGTTTGATACGATAAATTTTGTGTAAATCTTAGGACTGGACAAGAACTAGGCAAATCTATTGAGACTGACTCAGACCACCTGTCCGAGCTCAGAACCGATCAAAAACAGCGTAGAACCTATCGGTAAGAGGATGTCGAGCAATTCGGTCTTGGTTTGAGGTTAGATCAAATCGTTGAACTGACCAATAGAATAATATATATATTTTTAAATTATACAGATATAAAACGATGTTATTTCACTTAAATAAGTGAAACGGCGTCGTTTTAAAATTATATATTTGAAAAAAAAAATGGAGTGGCATTGTTTCACTCTACGGTTTATTTTTCTTCCTCATTCTTTTTTTTTTTTCTCATTTTGGAATCACTTTTCATTTTTCCTCAACAGTTAGAAATGACTATCTCTCTCTCCATGGCATCATCGCACTTAGGGCCACCTCTATCACCACCGAAGACACCAACGAACCAATTGGAGTTGCTCTGAGACCGATGTCGACAATTTTCTCCATTTTCACTTGTCAGTTTTAGTCGAGATTTATAGCTTTCCAATGTTTTGGTTGTGTTTCAATTTCGTTTAAAAACCACACCTAATGATTTGGTTTCCTCCCTAGTAAATCTTTTATAAAATAGCAAGTCTGATTAATAAAAAATAGTTTTTTTTTACACTTTTTAAGATGCAGCCTATTTTTTTACAAAAACTTACTCGAAATTTATCTATTTAAAATTTGTATAAATTATTTGTCAAATTATAATATGGTTTTCCCGGTGACCAAAAGTCTAATGGTGATGAATATTTTCATGTAAGTGAGGAGCAGATGTTTTACATAAATAATAGTAGCTAGCCAAAACACATGAAGAGAGGGCTTCTCTTTGAAACCCAAACACCCACCACCAAATACAAGTAGTTCAAAGTCACTCCCACCGCCGATGCATGAATCACGTGTGGATGTTACTTTTAATTTTATTGGCCTTTCTAACTTTAGAGTCGACGTATTCTACTATGTGTGGAGACAAAGTACTGAAATTCTAATTCATTTTTTATTGTAAGTCTAATTCAATCTCGTAACTCTCCAATAAATTTTCCTTGCCCGCGTGATTCATTAATTAGCCTCATATTCTTTTAACTTTTAGACTAGGACGTGAGAATTACACAATTCTCCTTAGAGAAGTCTAGAATCTATGCAATGTCATGTTGCGCGATGAATCCTATTCATTTTGCTCACCATCCTCTCCTACCAGTCATCAAAAGGCTATGAAACATGAAATCTTCTTCAATCACTACCACTCATTCAGAATCTGTACAATTCTATTTATTGCAGTTTATCATTTGGGGATTATTGTATAGAAACTCTCGGCAATCTTTTTGTTGATCTGCAAACCTCAAAACGGGCCTGTGTAGCAGTTTAGTTCCAGATTTTTTTTAATTATTCTTTTCATAATTATTTGGCTGCTGAAAAAAATCCCCCGATGTTTGGTAGCCTAAAGAGCGAGTCAGGAGATGATGGAGTACAATCTACGCAAAGAGGAGAGAGGACGATAGGGATACGAAACAGCATGGCTTTGGCAGTCAAGAATTATTTTTATAGAATTTCTTTATAACTATAGCCATTCTAATTTTAACCCAATAAAACATGTGCAGATCAATTAACATGCAGAGAGAGAGAGAGAGAGAGAGGCAAAGACGCCCACCATCATCAACGTGAGACTTGAGCGACAGTTTGCTGAGCGAAGTTCCGGATGCACTCAACCGTCAGCTCCTAGCTGGAACTGGCCACCGTGTCTCTCTAATTTTATTTTTCATTTTTACGATCGGCCATAGCAAATCAATTAATACACAAATAAATAAATAAAGGCGGAAAAAAGCGAATATGCTTTGCTCTCTTCGTCTGCCAAAAGCTCAACTATCCCTTCCTCTCTATCTCTCTCTCTCTCTCTCTGCTCTTGCTTTTTCTTTCTTTGATCATCCATCTTCTTCGCCAACTCAATTTTCTTTCCTTTTCCTACTCCTGTTGCGATTTTTTCTAGTTTGTTTTTTTCTTCCAATGGAGCTGCTTCACCTGCTCTTCCTGACTGCCTCTCTTGCTCTTCTCCTCCCTTTCCTCGTCGCTAAGCTTCTTTCCATTGCTTTTCCCCATGACGCCGGTACCCCCCACTCGCTCTCTAAATCTTCTCCAATCGTTGATGAGCGGATTTTTATGGATGATATACGATCATCCCGAGATAGATTGACCGTTCCAGTTTCCGAGAGCGTTACGAAGAACGTCCAAGAATTCCTCGACGAAGCGCCTCCGGTGAAGGTCGCTGAATTTGAAGGACTGCAGGTTCCGGTCGAGGAGATCGTGGAAATTACACATCGCTGTCATGACTTGCCGGAAAAGTTACCCGAGTGTGGTTTGCAGGAAGAACCCGACGTCGACAAGTTCCCGGAGAGCGTTGGATTCCCGGATAATCTATCGGAGGAAAATATAGAGGATTCGGCTAGTGTAAAACAGATCTTAGAGAACAGAGTGGGCTTCGAGTCGGCAGCAAACAATGAAGTTGTTGCTGAATCTGAGGAGATTAATTGGGTTGAGGAGTGTGAAGTAAAGGAAACAAATGAAGAGAAGCAGGTGAGGTTTGATAGCGACGAGGATGATTGGGAAGGGATTGAAAGGACTGATTTGGAGAAGGCTTTCGCGGCGGCCGCCACTTTCGTTCTTGAGTCGTCATCAGGGTATAATGAGGATCCTTTGGCGATGGCAGGTGTTGGGACTGATTTGCAGATGGAATTGTACGGGCTTCACAAGATTGCCACCGAAGGGCCTTGCCGCGACCCTCAGCCTATGGCTCTCAAGCTCTCTGCCCGTGCCAAGTGGTTCTAAACTTTCCTCTGCTCCCTGCTCTTTCATTTTTAAATTGAAATTAGATTTCTTAGATGTTGATTTGTATCTATGCCTGTTGAATCATGTCAACCAATAGAAAATGCTTGACTGAGGCCGAGAATGAGTTGTGTTCTTCTCAATCGGCATTATATCATATCTATGCTCGATGAATTGTCCGAAAACAATAGAAATTCATTAGATCTAAGGAAAAGAATGGAAACAATTAATTAGGAGTTTTGAAAATACTTGTATCTATAATTGAAGTGAAAGACTAGGATAAATTAGGAAGTGATACAGCAGAAAACACTAATCAATCTGCAATTAACATGATTAACTAGTTCACTAGCCCGCTAAAACCAAGGAGACAAAATCAGTGTTTTGGCTCAGTCCTACACATTCTTTTCCTCTCTTTCAACTTCTTAGCAGTTATGTTCCCAAGTAACTCGCACAAGATCTATCACATTTCATCTAGTGCTCAAAAAGAGTCTGACACAATAGCACGTAAAATCTTTTACCGGAAACCTTTATCAAAGTTTTTTTTTTTTTTTTAAAAAACTGAATAAGGAAAACACACTAGGGAGTACCATAAACCAAATTACACGGTATAGCTTGATTGGTAGTCATAATAACAGGGTTGAAAGCTGCTATGTGTGAGTGATCGAGGGCACTGGTTACGTTGTGCAAGGAATGCTTGGCAAAGGCTGGGGCGAATGAGTCCAGAGGTGGCAATGGAACAGTATATCAAAATTCTCTCTGATAAAGTTCCTGCCTGGATGGAAGGCGAATTTGCAGTGAGTCTTTTGCTGTATATCAATGTGTATCTCTGGATTTCTCAATGATGCTCCTATGGAATGTTTGGCGCAATTAATTTGTATCTAATTATTTATGCAGGGTGGCATTAGACCTGTACCCTCAGAAGCAGGAATATCCACCGTTGCTGTTGACTTGAGCACATTTTCATTTCATCAAACTTGTGATGTTGATGAAAGGTAGTCTACTAGACTTGATGCCTCATCTGCTTTAACGTCTCGTCATTGTTTATTTTAACTCTGTTTTCTGCACATTCTTCTCCCACTTGCAGGAAGCCAGAACAGAAGGCTGGAGCTGAGGAAGGTTGTAGTAGTGGGGGCCCAAACTCTGATTACAAGGTATAATTGTGAAGTTTAGCACACTTTAGTTACCTATCCCGCATTTTATGCATCTGCTTCTCGGCCGCCTCAAAGTACCATTCAGAATGTTAGGTTCTCTGTAGAAAAGTGCATAATTTGCATAAGTTCATTTCACAGCATATACAATACAGAGAGAATTTTTTATGCTTTTGTGGCTAGGCTGGGAGTTTTCTTTTTAAAAAAAAACAAAAAACAAAAAACAAAAATATACTAAAAAAGAACCAGATTAGGAGCTAACTATGTTAATATTGAACCAGTACATGAATATTTCAGAACTGAACTCTAAAGAAAATATCGCGATGTTTTAGGAATCTTCTGAAATAGGCAGCTGTTGTACTCCAAAGATATGATTCCAATTTTATCACTACCAAATGATTGTAGTTTTGGTGTATATATGTAAAAATTATATGCCCACGTGACCGTTCTTAGAAAAATGAAGTATGCCTGCTAATCATGTTGATTGTACTCTGAAGAATATGATACAGAGCAACAAAACTAAAAGGAACAGAGCTTTTACGTTACTTGTGCTTCTTTAGCTACTGGGTTCTAGCTAAATGAAATAAATGGACGGCCAACCATTTAAGTAATGAGCCAATGGTTCTACCAGCATATGATTTCACATAGTATCATATTAAAGGTCATGATTTTGAATTCTGACTCCACACTCTATCCTATTTAATTAAATATTCCACGTATTGGACTCACTCATTGAGAGAGAGTTTGACTCACACGTGAAGAGTATTAAAGACATAAATACAAATAATAAAATTTACCCATTTCCATTAACTTAAACTTTTTAGGATAAGTAGTGATTTTATACTGTATAGTTTTTCTAGCCTTGAGGATGTCAGTTCATAATTTATGCCTCCCAGCATCAGTAATCTTTGATTTGTCCCATGTCCCTATCTAATCTCCCGGTTTCTGACATTTCTTGATGCGTATGTAGAGTTATTTTGATAGTATAAAATCATGTATAAAACAATATATACTTATTAACTACAAAAAAAAAAATGTATAAGACAATTTATAACATCGCCTAGTGTGAAAATTCCAGGCCAAAGAATGACAGATTTGCTCTGACCTCCCCAACCACAGTGGTCATTCTCTTGGATTTGCTTGACTAGATGCAGGTCTGATTTTAATCTCCAAGTCTAGAATAAGCTTACAGTCTGAGAGGTTCTTCATTCTTGTGCTGTTTCCTCTTTCCATTTATGTGTCCTGGGTTCATCATGATGTTGTGTTATTATAAAACATCTTATGAATGTATTGTGCATATGTTATGGGTGTGAATATAATTATCTGGGGTTCCTAAGATTCATTACATGCTGATCTATATAGAATTGACATGAAGTTATTGCTGATCTACTGACTTTACGTGGAAGTTTTTCCGTGGAAGTTTGTTTTGACTTTTTTTCCTTTTTTGATTGACGCGGCTTTTGGATAATGAAACAGAACGATAGTGTTCTTGATAGCAAAACAACATAGGGTACGGCTTCTAATTTATTCCCATTTTATGAGGCATATAAACTAGGGTAGCTTGACGTGTTTATCTTTCTTACAACTTATCATCCAAAGAACTAGAACGATATTTGGCAGAGATGAGTTTTCCAAAAAAGAGCAAAAAAGAAAAAACACACACACACACACACAAGTATTCTCTGCGAAAGCAGGTTTGCAATTGATAATGATGAAGGCAGCTGGCATTAGCAAATTAATAAGAGACAGTTACTTGATTTATTACATAATATAGCTAAAGCTTTATACTTGGACGGCAAGCTAATTAAAACCCAAAGAGAATTGAAACATTGTTTGGGCCTTTATATCCTAGAGAAAAGTCATCCTTATTATCCGATTTGAAATCAGAAAATTCATTTAGTTTGTTCCAGGAGGATTGTAGGATCCCCCACCATAGCCTGAGCCATATTTACCTCCACCACCATTACCGCCCCCATTCCCAAACCCAAAGCCACCACCTCCTCCCCCTCCCGAACCAGACCCACCATTACCCCATCCACTACCAAAACCACCACCATTGCCACCATTACCACCGCCTGAACCATACCCTCCACCTTGGCCAGCACCGCTGCCATCACCCGAGCCCCCTCCATTACCAACCCCTCCGCCGCTACCACCAATGCCCGACCCATTACCACCACCACCACCACCACCACCACCATTACCATAGCCGCTCCCACCGCCGTATCCTCCGTCGTAACCACCAGCTGTAATCCCTAGATGGCCAGCCTCTTCATTAAACCTACTCCGTACCCCATTGCCCAAACCATATCTCTCACTACTCGTGAACCTCCCTTCTCTGCTAGCTTCGACCAGTACGTAGCTAAAGAGCCCCAAAACCAAGAAACTGAGATTCCATGAAGCCACGTTATTTCTTCCCATGGCTGCTCTCGCTCGAAATGCAACTGCACTTTTGCAAAGCAACGAAAGAATCTCTCAAATAAAAATGGACATAGATGGAAAAAACGTAGCAAATTGAATTAAAATTAAATGCTTCTCTATATTGGATACATATTTCAGAAAAGATAGAATCAAAGGTCAGTGCTTACCACTTAATTAATATTCCTCGCGCGCGGTCTTATCCTTATCGCTACGTGTATGTAGTAGGCTGAGAGTTGAAACTCGGAATTATATCTATAAATATATATAGGTACTAGTAAATATAGGTCCGGAGGTGTTGCAGGCTTGCAGCAAATTAGAAGACGGGGAATCCCCACGGAAAGCGGGCGCCATGAGCCGGCGCGTGTGAGATGATTCTGGTGACGAGAGCGATCTGCATGATTCCAAAGGGTGCCAAGTTGGTGAGCAAGCCAGTTGGTAGTCTTAGATGAAAAGTGAATATCTGGAAAAGTAAATTTGTGATGAAGGTAACTAATTATATAAAATTATGTAAATTTATAAATTTATTTTTATGAGATGTTTTTATAATTAAAATATTTATGTTTTGAGATATTAACTTCGAGAAATGATAAAAGAAAAATATCAAAGTATTTCGTGGTAAATTTTGTTACCCTAAATCATACTAGTTCATATAATATATCATAAATAATTTTTTATGTTAATTATTTAAATAAAAAAATCATCTAGATGTATAATATCTGCAAATATGGCTGATATAATAAAATCTTAAAACAGAGAGTAACATTATTTTTAAAATAATATCAAGATAATATCATATAAAGTTTCTAATGGAGAACATATAAAGATTAAATATGACTATTGTATTGTTTTGACTTCCTATATAAAGATTGGCCTAGAAGGTCAAAACAATCTAAAATATAATTTTAATGAATTTAAATTCTTTTTGTATTAATAAATTTAAATTTATCATTTTAATTATATTATAATTTAAGTCCAAAAAATAGTTTTAAAACCTAATGAAATGGCCTTTGCCGATGACGTTTTCAACCCCGCCTCGCACCATGGGGATGTTACCCTAAATTACCTTAATAGCTCTAGTAGAAGTTAGCAAGTAGCTACTCCACAGAGTGGATTGTGAACGGCAAGGCTTTGAACCTACATAATGGACCGAGCAGAGTTATTTTCGGCCTTTTTGAACAGTGAAGGCCCATATAGCAAACGAGTTGGGCTCGCTGAAAGTTTCAACGTTTCTTGGGTAGTTCCAGTTTAGTATTTCTTTAAAATCCAGTGATCGGTATACTGTATACATACTACTTTATTTAGTTATTCGGCTTATGACAGCCTGTCCGACCAAACTATATTATATATTTATAGCAATAACGTGACTACGCATTGGATATGTAAAACCGCCCCCCAAGTGAGAGAAAAGATACATCTAAAGCATTTTATAGCAAACATTTCTGACACTATAAATTATAAAATAAATAATATAAAAAAATATTTTAGATTTAGATTTAGATTCTTTAACCTTAATATTAAAAGTCTTAAAGCGATAGATAATATTTATAATTATTTTAAGTGAATTTTATAAAATTCATTTCATTAGTTCTTTTTTTTGTAAAGATAGTTAATCAAAAAAACAAAAAAATGATGAGTGGGATTCCACCTCCAAGTGCTTTAATAATGGACGCGATGTTCAAATCAGATACAAGTTGTCCAATCAGACTTGACGACTCCAAGACTTCGTTGAAATTATTCAGATCGACAATCTTCATTCATGGGACAGGGACTATTATTTCACTTTTAATATTGCCTAGATTGTGTTGGCCATACAAAATTTTAACCCTAAATATAAATTTTTTATTTTATTATTATAATTTTATTAAATTTTTATATAAAATATAATAAATTATTCAAATTTTTTTAATTTTTTCAAATTTTAAAATATAAAATTTTCACCTACAAATTTTCAGTGCTCAAGGACGACCTTAAATTTAATAAATGTGAAGGGGAGGGATAAAGACACATGAGCAACTGCCAATAACTCTAGCAACCGATCCTAATCATTCTATCCATCTTAGCCTCAGCCTCAAAACAAGCGCCATCTGTTACAAGGCAACCGGCAACTACTTAATACTCTCGCAGAGTCGGAACAACTATCAATAATCCCATACACGAACTCATTATCTCATTTATATTTTATTATATATAATATGATATATTTATTATTATTTAATAATTAAAAAATATATAATAAATAATTATTTAATAATAATAAATATGACACATCTTATTTAATAAGATATAAGTAAGATGATATTATAGTGTATAAAATTTTTTATTTCTATTAAATTAATCATATACATCACACCATTATTCTACTTGCATCTCACTATATATTATGTAACATATTTATCACCATTTAATGACAAAAAAACATGTAATAAATAATCATTCAATAGTAGTAAATGTGTCACATCTTATTTAATAGAATTACTTAATAGAATGTAAGTAAGATGATAATATGATATATAGAATTATACTTTCTATTATATTAAATGACTATCTAACTATTAATAGTAATTTTTTTTTATTTTTCCGTTAAGTTCGTTGAGTCCTATTTTATCAAAAGCCCCTTAACACTCTTAACCGTTAGATGTGTAGTTTCATTATAAAATTTAATGAATGATTATTTTACTATTATTACACACACACACACATATATATATATATATATATATATGTATATACCCCTTAGTGTTTAAGACACTACTGAATTGTTTCTAGACTAATGGTTTACGTGGGCTTGATTTCTTTGATGATTATTAAAAATAATTATTTTATCCAATTAAATAAACGTGCTTTACACATTAATCATATATACGTATATTGTGAAGGGTCTAAAAGTTTTAAGACATTGATCATATATACGTATATTGTGAAGGGTCTAAAAGTTTTAAGACAATCGGATATTGATTTGGTTAAATTTCTAATCCTAATATAAAATCACGGTCACCGTTAAAAATCATTTTGTTTACAAATAAAGGTTCAAGATTATCTTTAAAATGAAGCCGTTCAAATTTTCAAAACAATATTTGTATATTTTATAGTTTTAATATACCAAAAATCTAAATATTACAAACCATATCTTTATCTATTCGAATGATGAAAAATGTTTCAATTAAAAATTTATAAAATTATTACGCGTCATCAATTTATTCCCCTGCTAGATTCCATCAAGACATTATTAAGCAATGGAGACATCGGAGAGTGCTCTCTCATTTCATAATCATCAATTATTAGTAGGGCGGCCCCATCCAACTAATTTCCATGAGGATAGCCGATATAGTGGAAGAAATCTTGCACTTTCGACCTAACTCATGATGAAAACAGCAAACATAATTAATTAAATCCTTAATAAAAGTGTTACATGGATATAGATATCCGGTTTACAAATTATTAAAATTTTGTATAATACGTTAGATTTATTTTATAATAAAAATAATTTTATAATATAACGTACTGCATCAAATCACGTTAATATGTAAATTTATTGTAGTATAATTTTTTAATGATTAAAACATTTTTCATTATTTAACTAAAATTTGAATAGAAAACTTTAATCATCTTTACTTAATCATCTAGTCACGGAATACAATATGTTTGTTGTTATTATTTTTATTATTATATATTTAATCACTGATTGATTTATGGATGCCGACAATAGGCACAATTATTTGTTTTTAGAAAAGATGTGTTTTTAAGTGTACATTTATTGGGTAATTTACATTACGAAGGCATGGCACCTCAATGATTATGGGATGGCCATTAGGTATAAGGGTATGGAAAATTCTATACACCATCCAACGTTTCATTTTCATCTTATTATATAAGATGCGATATATTTATTATTATTAAATAATCTTTTATTAGATAATTTTTTATTATTAATAGTGATAAATATGTCACATCTTATATAATAAGATGAAAATAAAACGGTAATATAATGTATAGTAGTACTCATAAGATAATTAGTTTACGGATGGGGTAAAGAGTGTCCTAAAAAAGGACCAAAAGCCTTCTTTCCCCATCATTCCTATTACCTAAGATCAAATAATTAATTCCACTAAACTCTTTATGGATAAGAGTTTTTAAGTGGTTTTTAAGTGAGTGGGTGGTTGACGGAAAGGCACAATCGATTAACCCAAAAGGAAGCATAACACTTTCCATTCATCACTGAAATTGAGTTAATTGCAACTTGTGATTTCAATNAAACCATATCTTTATCTCTTCGAATGATGAAAAATGTTTCAATTAAAAATTTATAAAATTATTACGCGTCATCAATTTATTCCCCTGCGAGATTCCATCAAGACATTATTAAGCAATGGAGACATCGGAGAGTGCTCTCTCATTTCATAATCATCAATTATTAGTAGGGCGGCCCCATCCAACTAATTTCCATGAGGATAGCCGATATAGTGGAAGAAATCTTGCACTTTCGACCTAACTCATGATGAAAACAGCAAACATAATTAATTAAATCCTTAATAAAAGTGTTACATGGATATAGATATCTGGTTTACAAATTAATAAAATTTCGTATAATACGTCATATTTATTTTATAATAAAAATAATTTTATAATATAACGTACTGTATCAAATCATGTCAATATGTAAATTTATTTTAATATAAAAGAGTAAAACATTTCTCATTATTTAAATAAAATTTGAATAGAAAACTTTAATCATCTTTACTTAATCATCTAGTCACGGAATACAATATGTTTGTTGTTATTATTTTTATTATCATATATTTAATCACTGATTGAATTATGGATGCCGACAAGAGGCACAATTATTTGTTTTTAGAAAAGATGTGTTTTTAAGTGTACATTTATTGGGTAATTTACATTACGAAGGAATGCCACCTCAATGATTATGGGATGGCCATTAGGTATAAGGGTATAGAAAATTCTATACAACACCCTACTATTTTATTTTTATCATATTATATAAGATGTGACATATTTATTATTATTGAATGATCTTTTATTAGATAATTTTTTATTATTAATAATGATAAATATGTCACATCTTATATAATAAGATAAAAATAAAACGGTGATATAATGTATAGTAGTACTCATAAGATAATTGGTTTACGGATGGGGTAAAGAGTGTCCTAAAAAAGGACCAAAAGCCTTCTTTCCCCATCATTCCTATTACCTAAGATCAAATAATTAATTCCACTAAACTCTTTATGGATAAGAGTTTTTAAGTGGTTTTTAAGTGAGTGGGTGGTTGACGGAAAGGCACAATCGATTAACCCAAAAGGAAGCATAACACTTTCCATTCATCACTGAAATTGAGTTAATTGCAACTTGTGATTTCAATTCAGCTACTTTGTGACTTTATTTCCTCCTCAAAATTCGGTTTTTCCCCCTTTGTGAAACATGATGACGAGAAGACAGATTGCCTTTAGGTTTTCACTGTCTTTTGGTGTCAATTTATTAAAAAAAAAATCATGATTAAGTTAAGTAATTTAAGTTAGTCATATTATTCGTCAATTTAATCATTTTGAAAATACACATTTTATTCGTACGTCAAGGGCTGCAGAATGGCACCTTCTTTGGACATGCGGAGAGCCATGAATTGAGTCGAATACTGTGACTGGCTGAGATTTTTCGTTTTCACACCGTCCTGTCGATGATATGAAGTATTTACGTACACAACCCCACACGTGTCACGATCCAAAAGCTTAATCAATTACCATGTAGTATTAAGAAGTGATTGAAATCTTCGATGCATAATTATAGCATTGGAATTGTAAGTAACAAGCAACCTAATGCCATTGGCTCATCCAGACACTGACCTGTAAAGTTTATGTCTGTAGCTGGGTGCGATTCTCCATGTACCATTAAAACAAGTGCCTTCTTCTGCGCCTTGTCAAAAAGATTTTGACCTCCGAATATATTCTAGATTTTGTCTGTGTTAACACTAAACCCAGTATTTTTCAATGGATGATTCATGACTAGCCAATCTTTGTCTTGACCTGTCGCGTCTATGTTCATATTCATTTCCGTATTGCATTTCAGAAACAGAAATAGGCAAACATCTATACTCTCTGAATAGCCTGAAACTCCACCTCACTCTCACAAAGACACTGCGAGAGGATGAAGATTATGGCTTTCAGGTTTCTACATATGGTTCTTGCTCGTAA
>QGSO01000430.1:0-171906 GCA_011037825.1 Carya cathayensis
TTATTTTCATTTAGCATCTTTGATTTTCTTCTAGGTTGTAACTTTAATTCTTCTTTTTTTTTTTTACTCTTTTCGTTTACATTGTAGCTTACATTTGGTTTTTGTAGCAGGCGGCTAGGTAGCTTATTGAATTTTATTTTCATAGTTTTATTTTAATTTGCTTGCTATAGTTGTTCGGCTAGTGGGCAACTATGATTTTTCTCATTATATGTTAATTTCTTCTATTGTTAGTTTAGAGATGGCAGCTTCATTTTAGTTTTCTTAGTTTATTTATTTATATAGTCTGGTTTGATTTATTGTTTAGTAGAGTGAGGAAAGAACGGAGAGAGAGTTTTTAACTTTTATCTCCTCTTTCAATTTTATGTTCTCATGCCATTTTTGTGTATTTTATTTTTAATGTTTATTTAATTTTCATAACTTTGTGTTGAATCTTTAATTTGGAGTTTTTCAATATTTAGTGCATACTTGTTATTTACTTTCTAATCTAGTTTAAATTCTTAATTTAGTTTTAGTAATTTCTGAATTTAATCTATTAGTCAATTACATTCCAATCCGACAATCAAAAATCTAAAAACATGAATCTAGTCCATGACTAGTAAAATTTCCATCCATTGCACATACCATCCAATTATTTTCTCTTTGTGAAGTTTTTCACAATTTTTCAACGAGTTTAAATTTTGAGTAACTTTCCCTGAGGAGACGATCTAGGAATTATTCCTAATTATTACACGACATCCTCCTGCACTTGGGATAGCATTATTGCTACTCATTTTTGAGTGAGTCAACACACATATATGAGTTCTAAGACATTTGCCCCAATTCTATGTGAATAATTGTTGAGACTTTTCTTGTGGATACAACTCCTGGTGTTGAGTAGTCATGAATCGATTTTTTTTGTGAGAATTCAGAATTATGCTTGATTGTTTTCGTTTGAATTTCGAGCTTTATGCAATGTTCATCTCAATTAATTTTCACTATTTTGCTCAAAGATTAGCAAAAAGCTAGTTGGGGGGTGTGTTTGAGCTGTAAAATTGCATATTTTAGTTATTTAAAACCAATTTATTTCAACTGTTTCGTGACATTATTATTGGTTTTAGATGGAAAAATAGTTAATAAGCATAAAATCGAGTTGTAATTTTTAATTGATTAATATCATGTTTATGCTTAATTTTATAACTATGATTTAATTGAAAAATATTTCCTCACATATATAATATATTTTTAATAATCTATTTTCTTTTTAATTTATCTTGAGTGTTATTTTTATTTTTTTATTTCCAGCATAAATAAAATTCAAAGGAGATCTGATTCTGAGCCACGACGCATGCTATATGAGTTTTTCAAAGCGGTGGATTTGGGCAGCTGAAAATATTGAAAGAATTGTCGGCAAAGAATGAAAATCATGGAGCACGTCGAATGAAGAAAAAAAGCTGCTATTTTACGGAACGATTTTGTTCGGTCGGCAATTGTTATTTTTTTATCCTTTGGGATAAATTCTTACCAAAAAGAGGAGCCGAAAAATAAAAACGTGGAAAGAAAGGAGGTGGCTTGAGAGAGTTGACGTGGGAGAGTTCGGACGGAAGAAAAATAAAAAAAAATATCTAGAAGAGACGTGGTTTCTTTCTTTCTTCAACGTGGGAGAGCTGGACGTGGCTTGCAATTGGACAGCGACAAGATTTTCAACATTAACAGAAAGCAAGAAGGAAGACACCAAACCGAAAGAAAAGAGGGAGAAAAAGAGGTAGGCTGGCCGAAATGGGAGAGAGGCAAGATTGACGGAGGAAAGTTGAGAAAAAAAAGAAAGAAGAAAACAAAAGAGGAAGCAAGTTGTCAATTTTGACGGAAAGGAGAGCAGTTTACGGAGGGAGGATTTTTCGGAAGAGGGGGGTCTGTACGTAAAAGAAAAAGCTAGACGTGAGGGAGATAGCTGGACGTACGGGGGGTGAGAGTTGGTTTTGACGTTAAAAAAATATATATATACAAACGGAGAATTTATGTAGACTCCGGTAGCCTTGGACGGAGAGAACTGGGGGGGGGGGAAGGTATTCTTCTAGCTTGGGACAACCGGACTGGAAAGGAAGTTGAAGAGAGGAAGTGAGTTCATATTTGCTCTGTTTTTGAGAGGGAAAAACAGAGACTTTTTGATTGTAGAGAGAGACTTAGAAGGCTGGAAGGAGTATATAAAAAATAGGAGAGTTTACGTGGGCTGGAAGGGCAGAAGAAGGGGTTGAAAACAGGTGGCTGTGAGAGTTTAAACGAGAGAAACGTGAGAGAGAGGGGCTTTCTTCCTTGCTGGGACTGACGAACGAGGAGAACCTGGAAGGAGAGTTGGCTTGTGACTCTCGGTAGTTGGATGTTTACGGAGAGAGGATGGGTCAGTTCATTTGAGCTTTACAGAAAGTGAATGGACATGAGAAGGAGGACGTTTACGTAAAAACTGGAAGTTTGACGGGAGTGAAGGAATTCTTTCTCTGGTTTCAGACGGAGAAAAAGAAAGGAACTGAACGACGAAAATGAGGTGGGAGCTTCGTCTGGCTCTTGGAGGAGTTTCGGACGGACTGAGGTAAGGAGAGAAAGAAAGGAAGTGGACGTAGAGATGAGGGGTGGCTTCGGATGGAAGGGCCATTTCGCTTGGAGTTCTCGGCAGGGTTGGACTTGAGCATCGAACGGACGAACCAAGCGTAGAGGTGATTTTACGTTTGGAGCTGGCTTGGGACGAACTGAGCACCTGAGGGAGCTAGAGACACTGGGCTGAGAAGGAGGGCGTTTACGGAGAAGCTGGAAGGAGTTTCAAGCTGCAGTGGTAGACACCGAACGGAGCTTACGGAACGGAGAGAGAGTTTTATTTTTTTCTTTTAACTCTTATTTTCTCTTCACTTTTCTTGTGTTGTTTTATTGTGTTTTATTTTAATATTATCATGGAGAATATTTATTTAATTTTTACAGTATTTGTGATGAACATGGTTGGCTAATTTTCATACTAAGGTTAGAGGTGAAGTTTAATAATTTGAAAATTGTTTTCGGATCGACGACAAATTTATTTTGTGAGTTTAATCGATTGAATGATTTTATTATTGGATAATTTGATTATCTATATATTTTTCTTGACTTATTGTGATTTCTGAATACAATGAATGCTTGAGAAATCCCTGTGATAGTCAAATAAATTTGTAAGTGTTTTAATCATCAATCGTTCATGCTCGATCATTCGTAACTATTTTTTCTTGATCTTAAATGCTAAATCTTCCAATTAAACGGAATTATTATTCTAGTTTAATTGAAGTAATTCGATCGGAAACAATATTTTAAATTATTAAACGGATCCTCGAAACCTTAATCTTTTTCCATATGAACACAGCTTATCATTTTAGTCTTATTTTGTTACGTCAAAAAAATCATTATCTCGATAACTTCATTTTAGTTTCAATCGCGCATCTCTTTTAGTATTTTATTTTCATTTGTTTGAGAGAATTTTTCACATTAGTCAATCCCTGTGGATTCGATCCTGTAAGGTACTACAACACCTGTATACTTGCGGGTAAAACTGCACTAAATTTTGGTTCATTAATTTGAGTTAAAGTTTAGGCGCAACATTAGTCAACAGGCGTACAGCTTCAACTAATCCTCCATCCAACGGGGGACTCTGATTTTCCAGATTAATGTCTCTCTAAAGGTTCCAAGGTATCCTACCACGAGTCATGTGTCACTTCTCGAAACACACGAGTGCACTTATAAAAACCACGTACTATCTCTTATACTTCAAGAAATTCAAGCCTAATGAAGACTAAAATTTCAAGCCTAGTATTTGGTGCATTTCCTAAGGACATGGGGATTTACAACCCAGAGACGTATTGCTCTGATACCACCCTGTGACGCCCCCAAATTCCACTTGGGATCGGACGGACATATGAAGCGTTGAGACATGTAACACAAGGTTACCTACCCCCGTTCATGACATATAAGATGCAATGTTCCTAACATGCATATAGCATTATGCAATATTCGCAGCGGATAATTTTTTTTTTTCTTGAAAATTCCAAGCACCAAACTTATAATATCCCATATAGTTAAATCATAACCAAGCATACTTAATAAAATAAACATCCACGATTTTAGTACTAGTTTTAGGAGACTATAACCTCAAAAACATGGGAGACCAAACTCCATATTTACATTACCATAATACACTATTGAGAAAGTTCGTCGAGTAACTCATGTAATTCGACTAACGAGGCCAAAATACTGTCCAAAATCTAACTATGGAAGCTGTAAGCTCTGCGTTGTGTCTGCGGCGTCAAGTCAACCTCCTTCAGTCTACCAAAGTCCGCTCCCTGCTCTGATCCTGACATATCGCTTACCATTCGGGAGAAATGGTTGTTGGGATTACAACGGTGAGATTTGATTACAAATCTCAGTAAGTTAACAAGAAACTCCCACACAGGTTAAAGATGCATGCATGGCAGTAAAAGCATGAATGCATAATTAAAGTCGTAAGTAAGCAAAGCATAACTTGACATATAGCATGACATAACCTGAACTTAAATGTGAATTGAACTTGACTTAACATGACATGAACTTGAGCTTAAAACATAACATGGACTAGCAACATAACATGAACGTGAAACTTAAAACATAACATGGACTTGAAATATAGCATGAACGTGAACATGCATAACATAAATATGAACTTGAACTTAACATAAACCTAAGCATAACATGACATAAACGTGAACATGAGACATAATGTGAACATGAACTTGAAAATAACATGTACGTGAACATAACATGACAGAAACATGAACTTGAAACATAACATGAACATGAACATAACATAACATGAACGTGAGCTTGAACATATCATAAACATGAACATAACATGATATGAACATGAACTTGAAACTTAACGTGAACATGAACATAACTTGTACGTGAGCATAACATAACATAACATGAACTTGATCTGAAACTTGTCTTAACGTGGACTTGATCTGAAACTTATTCTTATCTCATGGGGTCACCATGATTGCTTATTCTTAACTTCTTGACATGAACTTGGAATCTTATTCAATTGACTTGATTAATAACGTGACCATATGGGTGCTACACGGGTCCCCTAGAGCCGTGTGTCCCTGCCGATTACCGCATCACAACACAGGTATCTACACCAGCTGTGAATGCGTTAATACGTACTCCACAGTTGTTGTGGCCCCACGTATTCTACGTGTCACAATTGCTGTGTCTCACGTAGTGTATGCTCCACAGTTGTTGTGGCCCCATACTTCATGCTCCACAGTTGTTGTGGCCCCATGAATACACGTAACATAAAATATGGCACCATCGGCGTTAGTGCCTGGCGCGCTCCGGTGACCAGTTACTTAGGCCCCATTCGCAACCTGTTGACTGTACTTCGTCAACCCAGGGAATTTCACACCTATTTAGACACTCCAGCGTGAACAAAGGAGTTCCACTAGGATATTACCCCATCCTAGCATTTAGGGTCGTGATTGACATGAATAACTTAACTTGAACATGATCTGAAACTTATATGAACTTTACATAAGGTGAACCACGCTTGAGTCCGTGGCACCGCATAACATAACTTGTGGTGAACATGCTTAGATCCGTGTCACCCTTAACATAACTTGTGATGAACACGCTTAGGTCCGTGCCATCCTTAACATAACTTGTGGTGAACACGCTTAGGTCCGTGTCACTCTTAAATATCTTATCTTTCTTAATACATGAGATATTATTTAATATCATGAACTTTTCTAACATGGCGTATACTTGTAAATGGCACAATATGATTTAAACATAAACATTCCATGACATACATGTAACATATGACATACTTAACATGGCATACTTATAACATACAACATTGCATGACATAAAAGATTTTGTAACAGATAAATATTCATAAAAGAATAAATCATGCGTAACAGATAAACATGTAATGACATGACATATATGATAACATACATACATAAATTGTAGTTCCCTTACCCATCATACATACACAATAAACTGATAGTAAGTTAGAAGCTAACTTACCTCGATTGTCACGTTCTACGAGAATAAAGTGCGATATACGAGAAACTGTAAAAGGTCATTCTAAAAGTTAGAAATTTAATTACTAACAATTAGAAACATGGAAACAAGTTATCTTAGAGTAAAATTATCATTTTACCCTCTACATGTGGGAAAACGACCATTTTACCCATAACTTAAGGATTTCATATCCTAACTCCAAAAATTTCCAAAATTTACATTCCTCATGTAAATTTTGTTCTAAACTCAAATATCAACTCAGAAAAAAATTTAAAACAAAACAACACTATGGAAAACACACTATGGCCGAAACATCCATAGGCCATTTCTCTTGATTTTTGTTACAATTCCTTCCAACTTCAAAACTCATGCTTAATCCAAATTTTTGCAACAAGGATCTTTCTATCCTAAGCTTAAAACCATTCTTAAAACATCCATTTAGAAAATGCTAATAATCAACACCAAACTTTTTGTAACAATATCCAAAACACTTGAATCACAAGCTTTGTCCTTAAATCAAAACATCTCCAAGAATTCCAAAAAATCTAATCTTACTTCTAACATATTCATAACATCATCCTCAGATAAACCATGCTTTAAATCATCAAACTAAAGTCACCAAAATCACAAAATAACACTTGGAGTTTTTGGTTTTACACTTAGTCCAAAAACAGAAACTTTTTCCTCAACTAGTTTTGATAAATCTCTTGATCAATGGCTTAACAATGTGAGATCTTCGAAATAAAGCATCACATGGTTTAAGAATGTGTCTTAAATAGGATCCAACCATCAAACTTGAAATCACATGGCTAAAAATCAATAAAACATAGATCTAACCCAAACACATCAAATCTTAGGCCTAACCGGAATCCTCTTGCATAGAAAAATCATATCTTTGAAACTAATACTAAATATCTTCAAAATAACATCCTAACATGAAAATAAGAGACTTAGGATCATCATATAAAAATATCAAAGCCTTTAGAGTAAGATCAAACCTGAAATATTCAAACTTTCTCCAAATAAAAACTGTTTTGCCACTTCCAGTTTTCAAGTTTCTAGATCTAAGAAAATCTATCATCAAAAGCTTTAGTCATGAACAAAACCTCAATTAACACTCTTAAAAACATGGTAAAAATACTCCATAAAATTTTCGGACCAAGATATGTCCATTAGCTTGGTCAAAAACTCCAAAACATAACATACTCTCCAGATTCAGGCCCAGAATGACCTTTTCATGGTTACAAATACTTTTGACCAACAAAATGACAATGGAATGATACGAATAATATATCTACGGAAACTAGACTCAAATAGGAACAAGTTTTATAAAGGAGTCATTGTGTGAAAATACTTACAAAGGGTCAAAATGCTCCACGTAAGAATTTGAGAAATTAATAGCATGTGAAAGTGATTTAATGAAGTGATTAAGCACAATGTTAGAAATTGGATCAAAAAGGGTTTAAAGGCTAACTTTAGGGTTTGGGGAAACCGTTTAGGGTTTCGGTTTCAACCAAGTTTTTGGGGTTTCAATTGGATTCTAACCATTTAGGGTTTCAATAGGGTTGAAACCCTCTTTGATCTGGCTCAATTTGGTTGATCAGATGAAAAAGGTTTTGCTTAAGTGGCATGATCTTACACCTTAATTTCCTTCACAAATCCATCTAATGGTTCCTCTTTATGCCAAGTATCTAATATCATTCATTATGTGTGGTTAAGATCTTGCCAAGTATCCAAATAAAACTTCTCTAATCTAATTTGGACATTCCACACTGTGATTTTGAAAATACTGTACTTAGTACGTTTATCGAGGTTACTATTCACTCCAAAAAAAGGCACAATAAACTTAGTACTGAAAAATTCTAAATATTCGTATTAACCTACAGTGAAAACCGTTTACTAAAACTCAACCCCGAAGTGCCCCTATAAATAAATTCACAGTTTCGAACAGCCGTTTGTCCGAAATTATGAAAATGGGTTATTGCGCTATAAAATCCTAAATATTATATTGAGTCTAGTGGTGTAGAATATAACGTATTCTGACACTTCTAACTACCTCAAACAATTAAAATCGCATTTCTGGCACCACAGTGAGTGATAACACTGACTATGTTGATAGACTAAAACCTGTGTGATTGATCGATTCGTGAAAACTTATGGGGCATTCACGAGGTTTCTAATGTCTATAGAAATTTCACTGTTGAATTTCTAGCGGGCTGTTACACATGGTCTACCATCATTTAACCCGTCCAGATTCCATCATCATCTATCCTCCAAATTATCCAACCAACTCATGTCTCATCATCCATCAACAAGTTCTAATTCCATCAACAAGTTACAACTTACAACAAAAGAACCAGTATAAATTATAATGAATGTCAGTCCAACTTGTGCCTGAAGAAAAAGAACAAAATTAGTGAAGAAATAAGATACCATATAAATTTATAAAAATAAAGAAAACAAAATTGAAATAAGATACCATAAACATCATTGTCAATCATCTTCACAAAGTACGCTGGCCATAGAAGTGGCTAATTCTACATTAAGATGTTAAAGTATAGGAGATTAGTATCACAAAATGTTAAAATCAACTTATATAACTTAAAAAAATCTCTAAATACATTACCTGAGTCTGGCTTATAGCTCTCTACATCATCAATGGCTTCCGAATAATTTTGACTCAAGCAATAGGGGTGAACTTCAACCAGTTTTGCGAGCATACAAGAGCCTCTACAGTTCTAGGAGCCAAAGAACTCGTGAAAAGCAACAAATGGATCATCCTCACTAAGAGGGGGGAAACACCTATAAATGGATCTTCATGTAGTACTGAGTGGATCCAAAGAATAGCAACATATTTACCCTAGAACTCCTAGCCATTGGGATTCTATGAGACTATATTTTCATTAAGAGATCAGCTTTAAATTTTTTTGCTATGAGACTATGTTTTTGTTATTTTTTTGAGAATTTATTTTTGATAAATTAGGAATTTTTATTATGTTAGGTCTCTTTACTGGGCATAGTTATGAAAGTACGTAACACTCCTAACCTATGGGAAGGGGGTGTTATACAAAACTACCTTTTTATCAGTACAACCAAATTTTTATTCATTAATTAATAACATTAAGTCTTCATTAAAATACTTCTTGTACAAGTATTACCAGTTGTTTTCAGTGAACATGTAAAATGACTTCGGATGGCACCTCAACCTTTCCCCTCATGCTTATTTGTACATTAGCCATCTTAATCTCACATTTTTCAAGTACTTTTTTTGCTTTTATTTAATAACAAGTATAAACCTAGTCAATATATTGTCATCATTTAGATGTTCTGTATTTCACTGGTAAGTTCTTTAGTTTCTTATCGAGTAACCTCTCTCTCCCACTCTCACACACAAATGCACACACAAACATAAATACACATGAGCACGCGATCACTCATACAAAAACAAAAGCACACAAACAGATGTCATAAGAACCCACAAAACTTTAGAAAAGCCACAATCTATAATAGGAGAATTCAATCTAAAAGATTTTTTCTACAAACTACCATACTGAATCCATATTGGGTTAACTTTTAAGTGAATAAATTTGTTTAACAAACTAAGCTCTTACAATAAAAAAATTAACATCAGTATTTAAAGTGTGTTTTGTTTCAAAGTTGGAATCACTTGTTTTCTACGTATTGGGTTAACTTTTAAGTGAATAAATTTGTTTAACAAATTAAGCTCTTATAATAAAAAAATTTACAAAATGATATAGCTTCTTGACATTGTACTAATGAAGTAAACATACACTACAAGAAAAATTAAATTGAAAG
The DNA here is from genome assembly GCA_011037825.1 of Carya cathayensis. Lineage (NCBI taxonomy): Eukaryota > Viridiplantae > Streptophyta > Magnoliopsida > Fagales > Juglandaceae > Carya > Carya cathayensis. Next base: position 9,868 of record QGSO01000430.1, read on the forward strand.
AAAAATGAACTAAGAACTTACCAAAAGAGAGAGAAGTCGTTCAGTGGGACCGTGGGAGGGCACCGTACGATGACCCAGATCTGCGACAGTGTCAACTTTTGGTTGACTGTGACGGCACCGTGCGATGACAGACTTGCCTTCTTTGCTGATTTGGGAAGTTGGGAACTGGGTCTGGGACTGGCCGACTAGGAGTGGGGAGTGGGGACTCGGGGCAATGGGGACTGGGGAGAAAACACATAAAATAAATGCTTTAACTTACCAAGTTAGAGCTGCAGGGCATAATGCATCAAGGGAAATAGATCCTACGACGCCATTTTGGTCAATTTAAGGAGCAATGGGCTGGGTTTTGATCTTTTGGTTGTAGAAGTGGCCCAGTGGGCTGGCTGGCCTGCTTCTATACATATTTTGGACTTTTTAATTTTTATATTCCCATATCCTAAACTAAACCCTATTTTAAAAAATATTAAATTAAATTTTAATCTTAAAGTTTGTTATCAACTTATCAATTATCATTCTATTTATGATTTTTATAATTATAATTTTTTCCATCACTCAATTTAATTGTTAGTATTGATTAATGAAAGTTTTTAATCTTGTAGTTGTACTATAGTATTATTTAGGAACAATAAATAGTTAATACTATTATTGAAATTAAATAACTATATAAGTTAAGTTATACTTATATAGAATATATATAATGAATGTTTTATTAGTCATACACTATTATTAGTCAATTTATATTATTTAGGAAACAAACTAGGTTATAATAATTAACCCATGGGACCATGCTAGTATATTATTGAATTTAACTAATTACTAATGATGTTACTGTATAAGATATAGTTATATAAAATCTATATTAATATAATCAATACTTTAGTTATTATAAATTAGTATTACATGTTATTATAAATTTATTATTTATATATTAGTGTTTATCCATTAGTGTTACATGTTATTATACATTAGTATTACAATGTTACATGTTATTATGCATTTTAGTATCTATACATTATTATTACATGTAAGACACATATTTATACATTAGTAATTTAGTTTTACTGTGTTACATGGTATTAATATTGAAACATCATGAGCCATGATGTGATGTTTACATACACTAAACTATTATTAGTCAATTTAGTCTATACATTATAGTATAAATATATTATTTATAATATTTAACTCATGTAGCCATGCTAGTATATTATTAAATTTAACTAACTATATAATCTATAGTTATATAAAATCTATATAATCAACTTTAGTTATTATACATTAGTATTACATGTTATTATAAATTTATTATTTATATATTAGTGTTACATGTTATATTATACATTAGTATTACAATGTTACATGTTATTAAAGATTTTAGTATTTATACATTATTATTACATGTTATTATATTTATATTTATATGATTAATATAAAGAAAAACACATATATTTTTATAAAATATGTACATTATCGGATGTGGAGTCGGAGTCGGAGTCGGAATGAGGTGTCAGAGTCAGAGTCAGAGTCAGAGCATCGGAGCCGGCACCGCCTGGCCTCTGACTCTGACTTCCCCACAGAGAAAAACTCCAACTCCGACTCTGAATTTTCGGGGCCAGAGCGGAGTCGGGGTCGGTGTCAGAGTTTCAGATTTTTGCTCAGCCCTAAATTCATGTGTCCAAAAAGATTTTTGAGTAACTCTAGGTTGATTTGGACATCCTATATGGTGCTTTGATGGTTATTTGGAGGGCTCTCCCTATGATCTACTATTCATTCGAAAAACTTGAGACTTTTTATTGCATTATAAGATCTTAAATATTTATACCATTCTAATAATGCCATTTTTTTTTTCGCCAAATTATACTCTTAAGTACCTCGAATAAATCAAAAAGGCAATTCATCTCCGTAGCGGATCACAATTTGATTGGAAAAAGACTAAAACTGAATCGAGCTATAAATTCATGAGATCCTTTTGTGATTTCATGACATTTCTAAGGCGTAAAGAAATTCTTTTGTCAAATTTCTTTCAGAATATTACGAACACCACCCTACTTCTCACTTAGAATGAATCAATATCACAATGTAAGGCTTGGTACCTGGATTCTAGTGCAAGCAATCACATGTATGGGAAGAGAGATCTATTTGTAGAACTCACAAAATGAGTTTGTGGGAACGTGAACTTGGGAGACTCATCCATTCTCCTAGCTGAAGGCAAAGGGAAGATAGAAATTTATCAAAGGGATGGTAAAATAGAATACATCACCAATATTTATTATGTGCCAAACATGGAAAGCAATATTCTTAGGCTTGAACAATTGCTCGAGAAGGGATACATGATACGCATGGAAGACAATTCTCTTACTTTGAGAGATGGATGTGGAAGGAATGTGGCTCGTGTTCCATTCACTAGTAATCGCATGTTCCACTTGCAACTTACAACAAAGTTTGAGAATATCTTTTACAAACCAAATAAAATAAGCCATATAAGTGGCATCTTCACTTTAGCCATCTATATTTCCATGGTCTTAAGCTACTATATTCATCAAGCATTGTGCATATATTACCAATGATAGAGGCACCTAGCAATGTTTGTGAATGATGCATACTTGGCAAGCAATCATGACAATCCTTTCCCGATGGAAAGTCCTGGAGAGCCACACAGCCACCACAACTTGTTCACACTGACATATGTGGACCAATAGCAGCATGTGTTTTGGAGACCTTCGTTGATGTTTTAAACATAAAACTTTAGGTTTATTTTCTTAAAGAAAAGTCCGCTATTTTCATTGTATTTAAAAGTTTTTAGGCTCTTGTTGAAAATAAAAGTGGTCACAAGCTTGTAAATCTTTGCCTTGATCGAGGTGATGAGTATTGCAGAGAAAATGGCATAAAGTTTCAATTTACTACTGGTTACAGTCCATAGCAAAATGGAATTGTTGAAAGAGAAAACCATACTATCCTCAATATGAAAGAATTTTGGGCAGTCTGTGGCATGCTCAACTTATCTATTCAATAGATGTCCTACTAAAAGTGTCAAGAATATGACACCTCAAGAGGTGTGGAGCAGTTACAAGCCAAGTGTGATACACTGTATAATTTTTGGGTACGTTGCTTATTCCCAAGTTTCAAAAGCCAAGAGAAAGAAACTTGATGATCATGGTGAGAAATGCGTTTTTATTGGATATAGCGAAGAGTCAAAGGCATATAAACTCTACAATCAATGAACAAAAAATAATAGTGGTTAGTAAAGATGTTATCTTTGTTGAAAAAGGAGTATGGAGATGTAAAGGTGAAGATATTGCAAAAGAGCAGTACATACTGGAGGAACTGGAAGATATCTCAATGGAAGTTCCACCAAGTATCCCAGCATCTTCTAAACTTGCCACTCAATCCATCACACATAAAACCTCTCCATCTTATATGGGAGACAAAACAATAGATGTTCTAAAAATCAAAGCAAAACCAAGATGAGAAGTACTAGGAAATTCTATGAGCAAATAGAAGATGGAGCGACTAATTTTTTCTATCTAGATAATGATCATAAGCCTCTCACCTTCCAAGAGGCTGTAGAAGAAGATTGTTGGCAATGAATAATGGTGGAAGAGATCCATGCCATCCAAAAGAATAAAACATGGGAGCTTACAACACTCCTACCAAACCAAATGTCTATTAGTGTCAAGTGGGTGTACAAGATCAATCACATTGCAGGAGATGAAGTTGAACAGTACAAGATTAGATTAGTAGCTAAAGACTACAAACAAAAGTATGATGTCGACTCTAAAGAATTTTATGCTCCAGTTGTAAGACTTGATACTATGAGATTGTTGATCTCACATGCTGCTCACCATAGATGAAAGATATACCAACTTAGCATCAAATTTTCCTTCTTCAATGGCATCCTTGAAGAAGAAGTGTATGTACAACAACCAGAATTATTCATATAGAAAGGAGAAGAAAACAAGGTGTAATGCCTAAAGAAGACATTGTATGGTTTAAAACAATCACCAAAGGCTTGGAATGCCCATATTGATAGTTACCACCATTAGAATGGCTTTACCAAATGCACATATGAGCATCTAGTCCATATGAAGAAAAATCATCATTGTGAATTTCTAATCATTTACCTTTATGTTGATGATATTTTATATACAAGAAATAGTAAGGAGATAATTAAGGAATTCAAGCAATCAATATTTAAGGAGTTTGAGATGACTGACAATGGGCTGATGTTCTACTTCATTTGTTTTAAAGTGAAGCAACAAAATCATGAAATTTTTATATCCCAAAAGAAGTACACAAAGCAGAATTTAGAAAAATTCAAAATGGATGGTTGTAATCCTTTAAATATCCCAGTTGCAACATGTACAAAAGTTTTAACAAAATGAGATGTGCGAGTCATTGAAACTACTCTTTATAGAAGTTTGATTAGAAGCTTGAGGTACTTGACTATCACAAGGCCTGGTATTGTCTATGGAGTTGGACTCTTGAGTCGAAATATGGAGAGGCCAATGGAGACTCATTATTTAACTACAAAAAGAATATTGAGATACATGAAAGGAACCCTAGGTTTTCTTTTATTTTATGCTTATGATGAAGAAGCAAAATTAGTTAGATATTTAGATGGTAATTGGGAAAGTGATCAAGATGAGAGGAAAAGTACTACTAGCTATGTGTTCTATCTCAATTCAACAATATTAGCTTGGACATCCAAGAAACGAGGAATTGTAGTTTTGTATGCCTATGAAGCAAGAATATGTGGCGGCCACCACTACATAAGTTCGTGAAGCTATATGACTGGCTAAGGAATTTCTTCAAGAATTAGAGGATTCACAAGAAGAACAAAAAATAGTTCATGTGGATAACAAATTGGCTATAAAGCTAGCAAAACACCCAGTTCAACTTGGGAGGAGCAAACATGTGATGCCCTCGACTCCCACGTATGAAAATGCAGGAATCGTGACGTCGAGATGCTGACAACACAGGTTACGCACCCCCAACGACAAGTGCTAAGTGTGTGTACATGTAGCAAGTGTAAAAACAAAAATCGTAGCGGATAAATTGAATTTAGTCAACTAAGTACAAGAATTTTAAATACAAGTCTCCCAAAATAAAATGCCTTCAAAAGCTATACAGTAATCTGATAAAAGTATAATACAAACCAAAGGTACACAGCAAAATAGGTAACAAATCCCCAAACCACGAAGAAGCAACCCCAGGTCACTACTTTGGCAGAGCCAAAGCCTCAAGTTCGACGTCCTCATCTGCATCAAAACCTACGGTACCATCAATGGTACCGCAAGGTATCAAATACCACGTGAGATATGAGTCTCAGTAAGTAATCAACCAAACAATCCACGAGATAAAAACACATTTATATAACCAACAAGTATGCATGCACATGCTGAAATATGCATGAGCTTAAAATCATCATTTTCCCAAAATTATTATTTCCAAGGCAAGCCAAAATTCTCATTTGGTTAAAAAATAAATCAACTAAAATATCAATCGACATTTTTCCAGAAAATGACCCAAGAAATAAACCACAATTTTTCCAGAAAATTGTCCATATATCTATGTATCAAAATCTGCCATTTTTGAAAAAAATTGCCCATTATCCAATTATTCCGGATGCACCATGATCTCCCCTAAGGACCATCCACACACCCTAACTCCCTTCATCACATCACAGGTAACGACCATGTGTGTTACTTCGTAACAAGTGATGCCTAGTTCTGCACCCAGTGCGTTCGTGGCAAAGCATCCTCTAGTCCTTGCCTGTAGAGGAGCCATGGAGTCAACACGAGAGTGTTACCATTCCGTCTGATCTTGACAACCCATGGGACGTAATTCAGTATATTACGCTCTCGAATGACCAGAGGAGCTCCACTGAAATAATGTCTCAACTCGGCTTGGGGTCATTATATGGAATCACCCAAAAATCCTTTCTCACATAAAAAATAAGTTTTCATTTACAACAGATGAGCATGCATGCAATAATGCAATGAATAACATGACACCAAACACAACAGATAACAACCGAAACACAGTCCAATTTCACAGGCAAACCTATCCTCCTATCCAACCTGGCCCCTATACTCCTTAAACTCAAAGTCCGACACAACCAAACAGACATGCAAAAAAAATGTTATTGTAAAAATATATTTAAATCTCAAAAGTTCTTTGGAAAATTACTTACGATATTAAAAAGGTAAAATCTAGAAGATCAAGCATCCAAGCACCAGGTCTAATGCCAAAAGCAAGCCCGAAATGAAATCACCAAAAATCACGATTTTTGGGACTGAAAATGGGTTTCGAAAATAAGGAAATTCGAGGGAAAGATGGGCTGATTTACAAGAGGTGAAATCCAGAAGATGGTGGCTGGAAAATGAGGTTCACAACATGAGGAAAATAACCAGGCAACCAACATGAAGCTCACGTTTTTAGGCTAAAAACAAAGCACAAAAAGGAGCCAAAAAGGGGGCACGGGTAGAAGAAAAACGAGGCACGAAAATGGAGCTAAGAACAACTGAAATGCATGAGTTTCACAAGCATAAATTTTGGAAATACTAAGGGAAAAATAGAGAGAGGAACAGCATGGAGGCTCACGACAATGACCTACAAAATGTAGAAAAACAGTGATCAAATAATTGAAAGAGAGAAGAAGAAAGGTTCGGCTTTGCTCAAAAATAGATACCAAATGTGACGCCCCCAAATCCCCACGTACGGATACGGGGAATTCGAGACGTCCGGATGGTGACAACCCGGGTCACCATCCTATCGACGAGTGCCAAGTGTGTGCAAGCGACAATTGTGCACGGAGAAATACGCAGCGGATAGCAAAGACATATACTAAGTACCAGAATTTTTCTTAAATAAAATACAAAGCTGTTCAAAACATACATAATAAAATAATAACAATACAAATATTGTTTTCAAGCCCAAAACCAAAACATAACTTCAACTCAGATCTCCGGCGGAGCCGCATCCTCGGGCTCAGCCTCCTCCTCCTCCTCGAACTCTGCACCAAAATCTACGGTACCAAAATGGTGCCGCAGGTAAGTAAAATCCAAACACCACTAGATAAAAGCATATTAAACTCAAACAATATGCATGAATAAATGCCAATGCACAAAACTCACAAACCATATTTTTTTCCACGCACGCCAAAAACCCATTTGGCTCAAAAACATATCCTTTAAACAAACCTCGCCATATCCCCGATAACGGCCCACACATACCGTTTAAAACCAAGCCTCGCCATTATCCCAGATAATGGCCCAAACCACCATTTTCCCAGAAAATGGATCACAAGTCCTCAACACATCCTTGCCATTTTCCCAGAAAATGGCCCGTATCCGAAAACCATAAAAACCAATCCGATTATGCATGCACCATGATCTCCCCTAGGGATCATCCGCACACTCTGGCTCTGTGCCACACCGCAGGTAACGTCTACGCGTATGACACCTACACGAGTGATGCCCAGACTCGCACCTCGCGCGTACCTGGCCAGGCCATCCTCTAGTCCCCGCCACTCTAGGGACCACGGAGTCGACACGACAGCATTACCGTATCGTGCGATCCGGTCGTCGCCCGGCGACAACCCAGGGGATGTCACTCAGTATTATCCACTCCCGAGTGACCAGAGGAGCTCCACCGAGATAATAACCTATCCCAGCTTGGGCTCGTGATACGCACACTCCCAAAAAATCCATTTACGCCAATAAAAAAGGATCTTCTCAATTAAAATAAAATACACGTGCATGCACCATGTAAATGCAAATCTCAATGCTCGACAAATACAACCAACCATAAAACAACAATTCAAGCAACTCCGTCCTCCATCAATCCGACCCCCGAACTCCTCGGACTCAGTCCGGAATCAGCAAACCAACCAAATAAATTATTGTAAGAGCAAAATATAATTAAATCTAAAAGTAGAGTTTGGAAAATACTTACAGAGCTATATATGATTTTTAGAAAGTTCGGCGCGCGGCAAACGAGGGGTGGAAAGCAACGTAACAGTGCAAATGCACTGTAGCCGTGGGTCGCAAAATACCCACTTTTGAAACGGGGACAAACCAAGACACCAAATTGATAGGGAATGGTCTTGAGATATTTATGAAGCTAAAGGAAGTGAGTTTTGGCCGTGGGTGGTGGTGGAAACGGCGGTCAAAGGCCAAGAAGGGGCTGGTCGGAGTTCAGCTCTTGCGAGCTGCTCCGGCAACGGATCGGGGCTGAAATTAGGTGGGTTAGGACGGCAAGAGGTAGGGGAAGAAGTGGTGAAAAGACGGTGGCCGGAAATGGTGCGACGGCGCCGGAAACGGTGACAAACCGTGCTGCTTAGATGCGCTTTTCCGGCCAAACGGCGGCACGGTTGGGGGAGATCTTTGGCGGGGTGGTGCACCGGAGGGAGGGGAAGTTTTCTGGGTGGGTGGTGGAGGCCACGCCGCCGGCAAGTGGCGGTTCTGGCGCGGAGGAAGAAAAACGGTAACAGGGGAAAAACTGGGTTGGTGACCCGACTTTGAGCGGCTCGTGGCTGCTAACGGTGGCTCCGATGGTCCTGAAAATTGGAGGGGTTGTAGCCTGATGTGAGGGAAAGAGAATGGTCGGGGTGGTGTATGACACTTCCACCGGACGGCGGAGATATGGGCAGTCGAAGGAGGCTGCGCGGAAAGGAAAAACAGAGGAGAAAACTGGGCTGGGGCAGCAACTTTAGGCCGTGCGTGGCGGCTAACGGTGAGTCCGATGGCTCTGAAAATTGGTGGGGATGCAGTCTGGTGGGAGGGGAAGAGAATGGCGGGGGTGGTGTACGACACCTCCACCTGACGGCGGAGATATGGCTGGCCGGAGATATGGCTGGCCAAAAGTGGCTGCGCGGTAAGGAGAAATGGAGAGGAGCGCGCGGGGAGAGAGAAAACGGGAAGAAAGAAGAAGAAAAAGGAAGAAAAGGAATGAAAAGGAGAAAAAGGAAAAGGAAAAAGGGAAAAAGAAAAAGAAAAGAGAAAGGAAATGAGATCCAATCCTCACTTCCGGGATCCAAAAACTGTTCCGCCGAAAACGATATAAAAACATAAAACGACTAAAATAAATTAAACACTACATCAAATAAATAAATAAAAACCAAGAAAATATTTTAAACACAACGTCAAGCTAAAATATATTAAATAACTAGTAAAAACCTACTATTAAATTTTAAATCCAAAAACGAGCTAAAATAAATTAAACAGCAAATTTTAAACTCAACAGCAAATAAAATCTAATTAAAATCCAATAATTAAAATAAAAGCACTATAATATTAATTAAATTAAAACCACTCCTTCAGTGAAAATACACGTAAAAACGGGGTGTCACACCAAAACATAGAAATAAAAATGGCAAGCTATACTTGAAAAAAAATGGAGGGGGAGCTTCGGCAGTCCAGATTTGCAGATGAAAAACACGAGAATGAGAGGAAAAAGAAATGGAACTGTGCGGCAACAAGATTGTAGAAGAAAGAAAGAAGGAAACCGAAAAGAAGAAGGAGAAGAAAACTAAAATAGAGATGGAGTGTTTGGTGCAGCAGGAGGAAGAAGAAGAAAAGAAATTGAAGAAAGTCCTAAGGGTTGGCACAAAACGGTGCCTTTTGGGGGAGAAAGGGGGCTAGGTTGAAGGCTCAAGGGTTTGGCTTCCAAAACCAAATGGGCTGGCCCATAAGAGAAGAAAAACCTACTAAATAAATTTAACAATTTAGAAATCATAAAATAATATAACGAAAATTATGTTAAATTAAAAACAAGAGAGTCACTACTAATAATAATTTAAATATATATTTAATTAAAATACAAGTTAATATGAGATATCACAAAACATATTCATACGAGGTTTCATTTATTTAGAGACCATTATAAACAAAAGGCAATAGAGCTCAAATATTACCACACCACTGAACAAATAGCATATATTTTTACCGAGCCATTATTTAGTAAACCTTTCATGAGGCTAAAAGACATGCTTGGTATAATGATGTTTTTATATGAGGGACCGTGTTGGAAGTTCAAACAAATCTAACGTGCGTAGACTTTTGGGCCGGTATTCTACAAATAAGACATTTCAGTTTTTAACATTATCTTTTAGTTTCTCAAAGTTATCTTTTTATTTCTGAATAATGTCCTTTTAACTTTTCAAAAGTAACTTTATGAACTTTAGGGTCATCACTTACTATGAGTCGTATCCATCTATGTAGATCTGAAAAAAAACCGATGAATGATGGGTTTGGTTCGGTTCAAAATAGGTTATTCTGATATCGATTTCATTTTTCTTAAAATCGGTCTAATTTTGATTTTAATTTTTTTAATATATTTAATTTTTATATAATTTTTATATATAATTATATATGAAATAATTTTATATTATATGCTAAATTACTAATTAATGTAACATTAAATCTTAAAATACTATATTATAATATAAATTAATATAACATAAAATTTTAATCTTAAACATGAAGTTTTGATCATTATATGTTATTAATATAAAACTATATATATATAAAGGATAAATACATTTTCTAGCATAATAAATTGTAATATATATATTTTCTGTAAATGCATAATTCTATATATTTGATCATAATCACTCAATATAAAAAGTGTATGTAACCGGCCATCATATTATCACTAAAAGATATGTAACTAAGCATATTATCACTAACATATATAATCAAATAAATAAATAAGTTAAACACTAACATAAATAATCAAATGCAGTATGGCAGTTCAACAGGTAGTACTAAGTCTCCTCTCGTTTTCTCTCTAGCTTTGCTCTGAGAGAATAGAGGTGGTGGTGAGCTTTTTTCATTCGGGTTCAATAGTTGGTGTGTTTCATCGTTTATGTTCCATCGTTGGTAGTTGGCGTGCTACAGTCCTTCCAATGGAAAGTTTACATACCATGTGGGGTAATCTCCATTTGAATGAAGAGGAAGATGCGGCTATCATTATTGATGATAATGCATGTTCTGAGGTATAACGTAAAGGAGATCGCAGCTTGATAGGCAAAATTTGGAGTGATAGACAGGTGGGAAAAAATGTAGTCAAAACTACACTTGCAAAGATTTGGCGCCTTAGTAAACCTGTTGTTTTGAGGGAGGTTGGTCGTAACACCTTCATTCTGATCTTTGATACTCATGCTGATAAACATAGAGTAGAGAGTGGGAGGCCGTGGTTTTTTGACGGCCAACTGTTTGTTATCAATTCATTTGATGGAGCCACACTAGTTCAAGAATTAAAGTTTGATCGTGCGTCTTTTTGGGTGCAATTCCATAATTTACCGTTGTTTGAGATGAATAAAGAATGTGGGGAAAAGTTGGGTAGTACAATCGGAGTAGTGGAGGAGGTAGAGGTTGATGAAGATGATGTAGGATGGGGTAGTAGTCTCAGAGTTTAAATTCTGCTAGATCTGAAAAATCCTCTGGCTAGAGGAAGAACTATTATCCTGCATGGTGTCAAAGTATGGAGTCCTTTAAAGTATGAGAAACTCCCTCGGTTTTGCTTTACGTGTGGCAGAATAATACATGAGAATGTAAGTTGTCAGATTGAGAGAGATTCATCACCCCAATTTGGGCCTTGGCTAAGTGCATAATCATCTATGAAGAAGAGGTGGGAAATCAAGAAGGAAAATTCATTTGATAGAGGCAATAGTTCAGGAGTAGTTTTGGAGCAAAACATGGTGGATGATGGCAGAGCAGCTGATCATGGTGGTGCAAGGAAGAAGAACTGTAACGTAGTATCACCATCAATGCATAATGATGGTGGTATTTATGCTTACGATTTTGTTGCTGATAAAGATGAGATGAATGGTAAAACTGTTACTGACTGTTACGAGGTGGAAGGTGTAAATCCAGTTGTAACGGATAAAATAGATATGTTATCAACTGAAGACAATATGGGAAGGAAGGAAAGACTTGACTCTGAGGTACCTATTGGGTCTGTTGGTGGGCCTGCTGTTTCACAAGAGGGGAGGGTAGCTATAGGTGGGCCTATTGAAATTGATCTTGCACAAAAAGGCCTTGAGGTGGTGACAGTGAGGGAACACAGTGAAGCCCATCAACTTCCTTTACAACAGCATGCAAGAAACACTAGAAGTACATGGAAGAAGAAAGCAAGAGGGAGCTCTATCCTTCTGACTCATTGGCGGGGCCATCAAGTAAAAAAAGATCAGGGGAAGAGCTGTCTATGGATCCATCACATCTCTCTGCACCTAAGAGAGGTAAGTTAAATAATTTTCCTAATGATCAAGTTTGTTGTACTAAGAAGGGTAACAATGCTTTGGGATCGGCAGTGGCTGTTCAACAGCCCTGCCGGGATCAATGAGTTGCATAAGTTGGAACTCCCGTGGGCTTGGGAACCCACTGGGAGTTCAGGCACTTTCTGACTTGTTCAGAAAAGAAGCTCCTGACATTTTGTTTCTTCAAGAGACAAAATTACATGCACGAGTAATGGAAAAGTTGAAATTTAAGTTGGGATTTTATGGTTGTCTAGCTGTTAGTTGTGAAAGGAAGAGTGGAGGGATTGCTCTTCTTTGGAAAAAGCAGTTCAAAGTGGAAGTTCAGTCCTTTTCTAAATTTCACATTCATGTAAAAGTAACTGAGGAAGATGAGAATGTTGATCCATGGTGGTTAACTGGCTTTTATGGTAACCCAGATATGAGTAAGAGATATGAGTCGTGGAACTTATTGAGATAATTAAAGGTATCTGATGATAAAGGATGGTTAGTCTTGGGAGATTTTAATGAGGTTATAAGTAATGCTGAAAAGAGTGGAGGAAGAGACAAACCAGACAGATAGATGAAGGCTTTTAGAGATGTTATTGATGAGTGTTGTTTACATGATTTGGGTTTTAATGGTAAACCTTTCACTTGGTGTAATAGAAGAGAAATGGAGCATTGGATTAGTGAAAGATTGGATAGGTTCTTATCAAATCTAAAGTGGCATTCTTGTTATCCAATGGCTTCTGTTACTCATGGTCTCACAGCTTACTCTGATAATTTGCCCATAATTTTGAAGCTTATAGCAGGGATTGAAAGGGTACCAAGGAAGAAACTTTTTAGATTTGAAGCAATGTGGGTTGATGCTGCTGACTGTAAACAGGTTATCCAAAAGGCATGGAGGGGCTATGAAGGCAGGCAAGAGTTGAGAATTGTGATGAGAAAAATAGATCAATGTGTTGAGAAGCTTACAATTTGGAATAAAAACTGCTTTGGACATGTGCAAAGGAGTTTAAGCAAAGCAAAAGAACAACTTGTTATGGCACACCAGGCAGATCCTCTTTTTCATGATAGACAGAAGATTCAAGAGGCTAGAAAAGAAGTTCAAAAATGGTTGGCAAGAAGTGAGGTAATGTGGAGACAGAGATCAAAGGCTCTGTGGCTAGCTGAGGGGGACAAGAATTCAAGGTTTTTCCATCATAAAGCAACACATAGAAAGAAGAAAAACTGGATTAAAGGGGTGAAGGATTCGAATGGAGTTTGGCAGAATAATGAAGGCAGAGATACAACTATTCTTGATTATTTTAACACTCTCTTTACAGGTGCAGATAATGTTGGAAGCACTGACTTTCTGCAAGGTTTGGAAGGCAGAATAATAGTTGATATGATGGAACAGATGAACATGCCTTTTACAGAAGAAGAGGTTAAGAAGGCTTTAAATGAGATGCACCCAACTAAGGCACCTGGTCTAGATGGTATGAGTCCTCTTTTTTATCAAAAATTCTGGTCTGTAGTTGGCAAGGATGTAACTGATTCTATGCTTCATGCTTTAAATAATGGCCATTTCCCATCTGCCATTAATCACACTTATGTTACTTTGATTCCAAAGAGGAAGAATCCTGATCTAGTTTCTGATTATAGACCAATAAGCCTCTGTAATGTGATTTATAAGTTGATTTCAAAGATCCTAGCTAATAGAATGAAGATGTTTTTGCCTGCTATCATCTCACCATCACAAACAGCTTTTGTTCCCGGGAGACTTATAACTGATAGTGTCTTAGTTGCTTATGAGATGGTCCATTTTTTAAGAAGGAAAAGAAAAGGAAAGGATGGTTTTATGTCTCTAAAATTAGATATGAGTAAGGCCTATGACAGGGTAGAGTGGAGCTTTCTGCAGAAAGTGATGGAACACATGGGATTCAGTGATAAATGGGTGAATCTGATTATGTTTTGTGTCAAGACAGTTTCTTTCTTTATTCTTGTGAATGGAGAGCCAAAGGGTCCTATTTTTCCTTCTCGTGGTTTGAGACAAGGGGACCCTATTTCCCCCTATCTGTTTCTTCTTTGCATTGAGGGTGTTGGAGCAGGCTAATACTCATAATCAGGTGGAGGGAATTAGAGTTTGTAGAGGAGCCCCTAAGCTTAATCATCTGTTATTTGCAGATGATGTTGTTCTGTTCTACAGAGTTAATATGCAAACTTGCTTAACTCTCCAAAATAAGCTGGATATTTATGAGAAAGCTTCTGGTCAGAAGATTAGCCGTGAGAAAACATCCATGGTATTCAATCAGAATGTCAATCAGTATCAAAAAGAGGAGGTTATGCAGTTCTGGGGAGTACATCAACTTCAACAATATGATAAATATTTGGGCTTACCACCAATGGTTGGAAGAGGTAAATATCAAGCTTTCTCAGCCTTAAAGCATTGAGTTTGGGCCAAATTGCAAGGGTGGAAGGAGAAGCTTTTATCACAAGAGGGTAAGGAAATTTTGTTAAAAGCTGTGGCTTTATCAATACCAACATACACTATGAGTTGTTTTAAGCTACCAAGATCTTTGTGTTCTGATTTGGAAGGGATGATGGCCAGATTTTGGTGGGGATAGAAATCTGATGAAAGAAAAATATGTTGGATAAGCTGAAAGAAAATGTGTGTTTCAAAGCTAAGTGGTGGATTGGGGTTCAAGAATCTGCAGATGTTTAATATGGCCCTTTTAGCAAAGCAAGGGTGGAGGATTATGACACAGGAATCCTCTCTATTTCATAGAATTTTTAAAGCTAGATATTTTCCAACTTCTAGTTTTAAGGATTCAGAATTAGGTGGTGCCCCTTCTTTTGTTTGGAGAGGAATTTGGGAAGCTAAAAAAAGTTTATTCAAAGGTTGTAGGTGGCATGTTGGGAATGGTCTATCTATCAATGTTTGGACTGATTATTGGCTTCCAAACCATAAGTTGGTTCCTGTTTCTACTACAACTGCAACAAATACAGTTGATAAGTATGGAAGCTAAGGATACCTCAACTAGTTAAAGTCTTTGCATGGAGGGTATGTAAAAATATACTTCCTACACTGCATAATCTGAAAGTTAGGAAAGTTATTGATAATGCTAGCTGCCAATGGTGTCAAATAGAAGAGGAAGATTTAAATCATGCACTATTTTACTGCCCTCTCATTAGAGTTAAGTGGATCCAGTTATTTCCTTCCATAACAGATTCAAACTTTAGAGTGGACTGCTTACATTTAGTTCATTCAGTGATGTACAGAAAAAAGGCAGGGGAGTTAGAGAAGTTTTTTATAATGGCTTGGGGCTTATGGTACAGGCGAAACCAAAAGATGTTTGAGACTAACATATTGACACCTAATCAGGTCATTCAACATGCTTTGACTCTATATGAAGAGCACAATGCAGTAAAAGAAGCACAAAAGAAGAAATTGAAATATAGTTGCTGTTGGAAGCCACCTCTTGCAGGGTTCTTAAAACTTAATGCGGATGGAGTTACTTTTAGTGATCAATGTAGATTTGGTGTTGGTGTGGTACTAAGAGATGACAAGGGACAAGTGATTTTTGCTGCAAGTAAACCAAAAAATGCCCTTGCTAATCCAATGGAAATAGAGTTGATTGCTATTTTGAGAGGGATACAATTGTGTATTCCTCTAGGTATTGCTGAGCTCCAAATTGAAAGTGATGCACTACTAGTAGTTGAAGAACTGAAAAAGGAAGGAAGGTCAACAACCTTGTGGAGTACGCTTATTCAAGATATCAAAGCTCTTCTATCCACCCTTCCCAACTGGTCTATTTAGTNGAAGAGGAAGATTTAAATCATGCACTATTTTACTGCCCTCTCATTAGAGTTAAGTGGATCCAGTTATTTCCTTCCATAACAGATTCAAACTTTAGAGTGGACTGCTTACATTTAGTTCATTCAGTGATGTACAGAAAAAAGGCAGGGGAGTTAGAGAAGTTTTTTATAATGGCTTGGGGCTTATGGTACAGGCGAAACCAAAAGATGTTTGAGACTAACATATTGACACCTAATCAGGTCATTCAACATGCTTTGACTCTATATGAAGAGCACAATGCAGTAAAAGAAGCACAAAAGAAGAAATTGAAATATAGTTGCTGTTGGAAGCCACCTCTTGCAGGGTTCTTAAAACTTAATGCGGATGGAGTTACTTTTAGTGATCAATGTAGATTTGGTGTTGGTGTGGTACTAAGAGATGACAAGGGACAAGTGATTTTTGCTGCAAGTAAACCAAAAAATGCCCTTGCTAATCCAATGGAAATAGAGTTGATTGCTATTTTGAGAGGGATACAATTGTGTATTCCTCTAAGTATTGCTGAGCTCCAAATTGAAAGTGATGCACTACTAGTAGTTGAAGAACTGAAAAAGGAAGGAAGGTCAACAACCTTGTGGAGTACGCTTATTCAAGATATCAAAGCTCTTCTATCCACCCTTCCCAACTGGTCTATTTAGTATAGAGGGCGGGAATCAAATGGTGTTGCACATGCTTTAGCCAAATTTGCATGGCATCTTGATGATATAATCCTATGGTGGGTTTCTATTCCTGAATGTATATCCCAAGCTATTTGGGTTGATTTATCTTTGTAATGCAGTTTTTATGAATGAAGTTGCTCATTTTCCTATAAAAAAAAAACATAAATAATCAAATAATATATCCCTATATGATACTAATATATATATATATATATATTCTAATACTAATACTATTAGTAATACACTATATTGAAATAACTATATAAATCACTATAGTATACTATATCACTATATTATAGTTATACCAACTATATAATCCACTAATGCTATAGTAAAATTGGAAAAACTAGATCGGAATCGATAAAATTGGAAGTACCTGTGATGACCCGTTTTTACGTGTATTTTCACTGAAGGAATAATTTAAATTAATTATTATTATAATGCTTTTATTTTAAATTTTCGGATTTTAATTGGATTTTATTGGCTGTTGAATTTAAATTGCTGTTTAATTGATTTTAGCTCGTTGTTGGTTTTAAAAAAATTTAACAGTTGGTTTTTGCTAGTTATTTATTTTATTTTAGCTTCTCGATGTGATTAAAATATTTTCTTGGTGTTTATTTATTTATTTGATGTAGTGTTTAATTTATTTTAGTCGATTTATGTTTTTAATATCGTTTTCGGCGGATCAGTTTCTGGATCCCGGAAGTGAAGTTTGGACTTCATTTCTTTTCCCTTCTTTTCTTTTTCTCTTTTTTCTTTTTCCTTCTTTTCCTTTTCTTTTCTTCTTTTCCTTCTTTCTTTCCTTTCTTTTTCTTTTTCCCGTTTCTTTCCCTCCCGTGCGTCGTTTTCTCTCTCTCTCCCCTGCACTTTTCCTATTCCGTGCAGCCACCTTTGGCCAGCCGTATCTCCGCCGTCCGGTGGAGGTGTCGTACACCACCCCCGCCATTCTCTTCCTCTCACGGCAGACTACAACCCCTCCAATTTTCAGAGTCATCGGAGCCACCGTTAGCCGCCACGAGCCGCTCAAAGTAGCGGCACCAACCCAGATTTTTACACTGTAGCCGAAAATTTCCTCCGCCCAGAACCGCCGTTTGCCGGCGGCGTGGCCTCCACCACCCACCCAGAAAACTTCCCCTCCCTCCGGTGTACCACCCCTCCGAAGATCTCCCCCAACCGGCCGGCCGTTTGGCCGGAAAAGCGCATCTAAGCCGCACGGTGTGTCACCGTTTCCGGCGCCGTCGCACCACCTCCGGCCACCATCTTTTCACCACTTCTTCCCCTACCTCTTGCCGACCTAACCCACCCATTTCCGGCCTAGATCGGCCACCGGAGCAGCTCCCACGAGCTCAACTCCGATTTGCTCGTTTTTCACTTCTACCGGCGTTTTCGCCGCCACCCACGGCCAAAACTCACTTCCACTAGCTTCATAAACATCCCTAGACCATTCCCTATCAATTTGGTGTCTTGGTTTGTCCCCGGTCAAAAGTGGGTATTTTGCGACCCACGGGAACAGTG
The DNA here is from genome assembly GCA_011037825.1 of Carya cathayensis. Lineage (NCBI taxonomy): Eukaryota > Viridiplantae > Streptophyta > Magnoliopsida > Fagales > Juglandaceae > Carya > Carya cathayensis. Next base: position 28,115 of record QGSO01000430.1, read on the forward strand.
CATTTGCACTGTTACGTTGCTTTCGCATCGCCGTTCGCTTCGCGCCGAACCTTCTAAAAATCATTTATAGCATTGTAAGTATTTTCCAAACTCTACTTTTAGATTTAAATGTATTTTACTCTTTCAATAATTTATTTGGTTGGTTTGCTGATTCCGGACTGAGTCCGAGGAGTTCGGGGGTCGGATGGATGGAGGACGGAGTTGCTTGTTTTGTTGTGCTATGGTTGATTGTATTTGTCGAGCATTGAAATTTGCATTTACATGGTGCATGCACGTGTATTTTATTTTAATTGAGAAAATCCTATTTTATTGGCGTAAATGGATTTTTGGGAGTGTGCGTATCACGAGCCCAAGCCGGGATGGGTTATTATCTCGGTGGAGCTCCTCTGGTCACTCGGGAGTGGATAATACTGAGTGACATCCCCTGGGTTGTCGCTGGGCGACGACCGGATCGCACGATACGGTAACGCTGTCGTGTCGACTCCGTGGTCCTTAGAGTGGCGGGGACTAGAGGATGGCCTGGCCAGGTACGCGCGAGATGGAGGCGCGAGTCTGGGCATCACTCGTGTAGGTGTCACATGCGTAGACGTTACCTGCGGTGTGGCACAGAGCCAGAGTGTGCGGATGATCCCTAGGGGAGATCATGGTGCATGCATAATCGGTTGGTTTTTTATGGTTTTCGGATACGGGCCATTTTCTGGGAAAAATGGTGGTTTGGGCCATTATCTGGGATAATGGCGAGGCGTTGGTTTTAAACGGTATGTGTGGGCCGTTATCGGGGATAACGGCGAGGTTTGTTTAAAGGATATGTTTTTAGCCAAATGGGTTTTTGGCGTGCGTGGAAAAATATGGTTTGTGAGTTTGTGCATTGGCATTTATTCATGCATATTGTTTGAGTTTAATATGCTTTTATCTAGTGGTGTTTGGATTTTACTTACCTGCGGCACCATTTTTGGTACCGTAGATTTTGGTGCAGAGTTCGAGGAGGAGGAGGAGGCTGAGCCCGAGGATGCGGCTCCGCCGGAGTTCTGAGTTGAAGTTTGTGTTTGTAGTTGGCTTTGAAACAATATTTATGTCTTGTGATATTTTATTATGTACCTTTGAACCGCTTTGTATTTTATTTAAGAAAAAAATTCTGGTACTTAATTTTATGACTTTGCTATCCGCTGCGTATTTCCTTGTGCACATGTGTCGCTTGCACACACTTAGGCACTACGTCGATAGGATGGTGACCCGGGTTGTCACCATCCGGACGTCTCGAATTCCCCGTGTTGGTACGTGGGGATTTGGGGGCGTCATAGTACCAGTTTAGGGTGTAACCGGTGCGGTATTGGTTATTCACATCTCAAAACCTATGTATATCGGTTCGATATACACAGGTATACAAAGTCTAGGGCATACTTGATTTATCCCTTCACAAATCAAGTATGACGTAGACTTTCTGGCTAAAAATATTCTTGACTCCTCATATGCTATTCATCAAATGCTTTCAACATTGATTTTCCTGTGATTATATATTCTCTTTGCAGATATATATAAATGACAAATTAATAATTTTCTTACAAGATTGCCCATCATATAAAACTAAAAGATATTTCTTCTACTTGACGAAATTTTATGATCATCATTACAAGGTGAGGCCTGTTCCAAAATAAGTGGTGTGGATGCTGCTGGTTTTCAGATGATGTGGATGAAGGGCTTGCTAGTCTTTGTTGATTTGTTGGTTTTCTGATGATGCAGATATCTCCGGCTTTGTTGTTGGATGGCTGGGATCAACTAAAAGGTGTCAGTGGTGGTTGATCGAAGAACTGTAATGGAGTGCACACCTCAATGTGTATATATAGGGGTTAAGTGGATTTTTAATTTGTTTATGCTATAATTCGGGGGGGTTTAGTTTCTTTAGTTTTACTCACTTTTTTTTTTTTTTTTAAGAGGAGGGAGGGAGGGGGGGGGGGGGGGGGGGGGGNGGTGGTGCAAGCCATGAAATATAGAAATTACAAATGGAGGGTCGATTATATGGGAGATTTCAAAACAGTTTGAAATGAAGAACAGTTAAGAAGTTTACTTATAGACGTGATGTATTTTGATTAACTTCTATATATTCTTTAAGAATGTTTATCTTTGGTGATCCCTATAGCCACACCATTCGGAGAGTATAATATTGAGAAATTATTACTTGTCTTAAAAGTTTAAGCAAATAGGAAAATGTAGATTTTATTTTATATCTTAACACTCTCCAACCCTCATGACATGTGGGCTAGACTCCCCTTCAGTGAGTGGGTCGAATATATGAAATATTTAATTAAATGAGTGGAGTGTAGAGTCAGAGTTTGAACTCAAGATCTCTGCTCTGATACTATGTAAATTCACCACTTATCTCAAAAGTATAAACTGGTGTGAAGACATAGATTTTATTTTATATCTTAACAATATATGGCTACCTTATTATCTGCTACATGACTACTAACTACACTACAGTAAAAATTTCAAAGACTTGGGATTAAAGACAATTAGCCAATCTCTATCAAAGCAAGCCATCTCAACGAATGGAATATTAGTTATCAATATTTAGATATATCCCATGTGAGAAAACAGTTCAGCGATTAACACTAACACTTCTATAGATGTGATACCTTATTCTCATAAGGGTAGGCAGGCATATATGACATTCAAATTGATTGTGAATGAGAAATTTTTGCTCTTTATAATATTTCAATAGAGCTCCAATTATATCATTAACTAGTCTTTTTGGAATATAGACAATATAGCTTACTCCTTTCATTGGGATACTACAAATTCATATAAGAGCATATTCCAATAAGAAATGTGACTTCAACTGTGCGGGGAGATCTTCTATTGAATACCAATGTTTCACTGAAGCAATTTGTAATATAGGCCAGGTGACTCTTTTGTTCGATACGAAAGTTTGTGGACAAGGACATCCCAGTCTTACGCAGTCAAGGTGAATAACATCAACACAATATGTAGGCAATTACAACAATCGGGAAAGAGAAAGATAGCCAGCTAGCCAGAGGACAAGAAAAAAGATAAGGGATGGGTGTAGTAGTGGCCACTAAGGGTTTAGCTGGAGATATGAGGATTGAGGACCTTCGGGGCCAGAAAGTAAAGGCTGCCCAAAGCATATCCGTACGCTCTGATCTCCAGCTTAACTGAAACAGAACTTACAGCATTAATGGAGATTTCTTCCACCATTAATAAAAAATGGAGGTTCTGCATATTTGCATGCTTCGTGGGCTCCATTATCCTGCTTTACTGTCTGAATCATAACCAAGACGGCGTACACCTTTTGGTTTCGGGGAACACTGCCATATCCACGACATCATCCAATGAATCACAGCATTCAGCAGCTGACATGGCTTTCGCTGCTTCCGGAAACATTGCCATAACCATGACATCGTCCAACGACTCAAATCAACATCCAGCAGCCGACATGCAATTCTTGCAACCATCAAACATAACAGAAAATGAAACAAACGCAAACGAGAAGGAAGATAGCTGCAATATCTTTGATGGTAAATGGACTTATGACCCAACAACAAGTCCTCTGTATCATGCATCATATTGTCCATTTCTTAGTGACCAAGTTAGTTGCCAAAGGAATGGCAGACCAGATTTTGAATACGAAAATTGGAGCTGGGAAGCCAAGAGGTGTCAGATTCCTAGGTAATAAGTTAAAAGCTTGCCAACACACACACACACACATACATACATACATACATACATACATACATACATATGTATATAGATATATATTACGTCCAATTTTTACAAGGCTGGATTTCCCAGGTTTAATGGTACAGATATGTTAGAGAGACTTAAAGGGAAGAGATTGATTATGGTTGGGGACTCCATCAACAGAAATCAATATGAGTCTCTTGTTTGCCTTCTTTACTCTGCTATTCCTTCCTCGCAAGCCGACGTTTCCATGAAGGGACGCTCCAAGTTTTTTAGAGCGAAGGTAAGAGAGAACATGTACTTTCATATATATGCATTTCAGCCGCACCACTGTTGATTTTATTTCTTCATTGAAGTGACTATAAGCCTCACTATAATAGCCAACGATCTTAACAACAGCAATACAATTGTTCTGTGGAGTTCTATTGGAGCCCTTTTCTAGTGCAATTGAAACGAAGGCAAGAACTTGGTGGCGGAATTCTAAGCCTAGACAAACTTTCTGACTGGGAAAGGAGATGTCGGGGTGCTAATATTATGCTATTTAACACTGGTCATTGGTGGCTTCATGGTGGGAGTTTCAAAAGGTAAGCTTTAAAATCAACAGGGATATGCCAGCGTAGGTTCACGTTCTAGCTTCTTGATACTAATTTCTAGGTAATGTTTGGTGTCATTTTGCAAGGTATGTACATATATTGTGAAATCACAGTTGTCACATAAGCTTAAGTTGATAAAAATAGATATATTTTATTATTTATTTTATATTTTAAAATTCCTACACTTGTAGGTCAGACTCTCTCTCATTAAATGACTCCAATACGTGAAATATTTAATTAAATGAGATAGAGTGTAGAGTTAGGATTCAAACTAATCTGGAGTACTTCTACTTTGATATCATGTAAAATCACTACTTGTAAAAAAAAAATTAAACTAATGGAAAGAAGTATATTTATTATTTATTTTATATCTTAATATAAATTGGGTCCCAAATCTTTGGAATGAAATTTATATCTAATACGAAAGACCTGCAGATGGGACTTCAAGTTTCTGTATAAAGGAAAGGTGGTGGAGGAGATGGAGATCCAATCAGCATTTGGGAAGGCAATAAAGACCTGGTCTCGTTGGATTGATCGCAAGGTAGACAGGACCACTACAAAGGTTTTTTTTCGAAGCTTCTCACCAACACACCATGGGAAGGAATGGTGCTACAATCAAACCCAACCCATCAAGGATGAGTCCTATGCAGCAAAAGTTCCCAATCCGATTGAAGAGGTCATTGAGAAAACAATTGGAGGTATGAGGACACCAGTGAGGTATTTGAACATCACAAAACTAACTCAGTATCGAAAAGATGCGCATACGTCGGTTTACACAGTAAGACAAGGGAAACTTCTTACGGCAACGCAAAGAAGACAACCGAAGTCCTATGCTGATTGCAGGCACTGGTGTTTGCCTGGAGTGCCGGATACATGGAACAGACTATTGTATGCATCTTTGGTCATGGACATTCACCCGTGAGTTAACTAGCAAGGATACTTAGTAATACTAGTGGATTTATTCTATACCACTTATCCATTATCATATTCTGACATGTATAGGGTGTTTAGCGACAGTTGAAAAATCACTCTCTACTCAAGCGCCCAGCCTTCATTAGATTTTCAAATAGTGCTTTTATGGTCTCTGCATCAAAACCGCCTGCAAACCGAACGTTATGATGATGAAGAGTGACTCAAGGCTTATGGTTGCACATGGTGGCCATGTTAACTGATTCAAGAACAATTATATTGTTGCTGTCATTTTGTGCGCTTCTTATTCACAATTTGTAAAGATTTACTGTTATTGTATGGTTTTATTTTTTAATTTGTACTATTTTTATGATAATTGTACGGGGTGGGTGATAAAACTAATAAAACAGTTCAAAAAATATTAAAAGCAGTGGTTTACCACGAATATAGTGCTCACATGATGGGTAAAAAAAAAAAAAAACTCCGACCCGAATGGGTCGGTTCGGACCGAAAAGTGACTTGGGTGGATCAGACCTACCCGTGACACTTCTACTTTTAACATCTGCCTCTTTGGTTTACATACAACATAAATCCAGAATGCTGCCCGATGCAGAATGAGGTTAGGCGAGAATTTAGATCAAGAACTTCATTCTAGTTTCTTGTGATAATTAAATTAAATTGTTTTTATACATTAGTTTTTTAGAGATGAAATTTACTTATCAAATTTTTGTATTCAAGATTTGTTAATTTATCATTTTCAATAAACCATATCATGATCATGACTTATCCATTTTTAATCTTTCATTAGTCAGGGTAAAACGGATATCATCACCTTTTGTTTTATAACTTATCTTTGCATAAGTTATTGTCCCAACTATTGTTAACAAATTATTTTTATGAGCAATTAATGCATCTGAAAAATTTATATTTATATATATACTTAATGCTTCATTGGGAGTATTAGTTTTGTTTGCGGATAATCTTTTAGCACCTTTAAATTTGAAAACAAATTCCATACAATCAATGCGATAATTTCATCATGGTTTAGAAACTTCTAATTGACTATAAGAAAATAGGATTTTTTAGACGGTTTTCATTTCCCCGAAAAAGAAATCGCTGATATTAATTACAAAGTTTGTCATTTTGCCACTGAATTCCAGTGCGAAGTTGGGAAATATTGATGGAAATTCACTGTGTAATCTTTTACGGTGACTTTATACCTATTGTGACTATATTTGTACTAAAACAAATTTTACTTTCATGGACAAAATTTAAATTTCATCTCGAAATATGGAAAACTTTCTAAAATTGTTCGAATAGAAGAATATCCGTTCGAACAGGATATTCTAGGATGAATTAAATCGTCTCAAAAAGTATAAACTGTTTAAACTAATCAAATTATATATATTCGACCAAATAATTAAGCCTATTTGAAGGGTGAATAATCGATTCGAACGAAACATAAATGTTGGAACGGTGGTTACCTTGTTCGAATGCATTCGAACGGGATTGTTTAATTGTAATAATATATTGTTAAAGAGGCCCAAAATATTAAAGTAATACAAATTTATTCCATTAATTTATGATCATTTTCAAAATAAAAAAAAATGTGTATATATTATATTTTATATATTTCATTTACAATGAATTAAAATATTTACGAATTCATAAATTAATTTTATGTACTTAATTTAAAAATATTTTAGTTAAATAAATTTTACTTTAAAGGTAGTGTCATATTTTTCATTATCTTGAATGTTAAATATAATGAAAAGAAAACATAATTAACAATAAAGAGGCTAGCAAACAATAAAAATAAAAACTATACATTAATTACATCCCAAAACTCTAATGTTTGATACAACATTAAAAAGTAAAATAATAACTAACAATATATATTTGTTCAATACAATACCAGATCAATTGACTCCCCCTATGCTATCTGTAACAAATAGGTGTCCATCCCCGATCGGTGATGATGTCGTATATGCTCCGCCCTTTCAATGAAAGATCACGAAAGTCATCCAGATTGATCTCACGCTCAACTAGTATAGGCCCCGCGGCCTGCAGAGCAGCTGCTGCTCTGCTACTTTGGCCTGTTTGATCTCGGCGATGTTTTCTAGCGCTGCTTGCCATTAGTATACTGTTGATCCACAAAACAACAAGGGAAGTAAGTGTGACGCCCCCAGATTTCCGTTTGGGATCAGATGGACATCCGAAGCATCGGGACATGCAACACAAGGTTACCTACCCCCGTTCATGACATATAAGATGCAATGTTCCTAACATGCATATAGCATTATTCAATATTCGCAACGGATAATTTTTTTTTTCTTGAGCAATACTATGTACCAAACTTATAATATCCCAAATAGTTAAATCATAATCCAATCATTCTTAACAAAATAAACATCCACGATTTTAGTATAAGTCTCAGAAGACTGTAATCTCAAAAACATGGGAGGCTAGATTCCATATTTACATTATCAAAATACACTATTGAGCAAGCTCGTCGAGTAACTCGTGTAACTCGACTAACGAGGACAGAATACTATCCAAGAACTAACTATGGAAGTTGTAAGCTCTGCGTCGTGTCTGCGGCATCTAGTCAACCTCCTTCAATCTATCAAAGTCCACTCCCTGCTCTGATCCTGACATATCGCCTACCATTCAGGGGGAATGGTAGTTGGGACTACCACGGTGAGATTTGATTACAAATCTCAGTAAGTTAACAAGAAACTCTCACATAGGTTAATGATGCATGCATGGCAGTAAAAGCATGAATGTATAATTAAAGTCGTAAGTAAGCATATCATAACTTGACATATAGCATGACATAACCTGAACTTAAATGTGAACTGAACTTGACTTAACATGACATGAACTTGAGTTTAAAAACATAACATGGACTAGCAACATAACATGAACGTGAAACTTGAAACATAACATGAACTTGAAATATAGCATGAACGTGAACATGCATAACATAAATATGAACCTGAACTTAACATAAACCTGAGCATAACATAACATAAACGTGAATTTGAGACATAATGTGAATGTGAACATAACATAACATAAACGTGAAATTGAAAATAGCATGTACGTGAACATAACATGACAGAAACGTGAACTTGAAACATAATATGAACATGAACATAACATAACAAGAACGCGAGCTTGAACATATCATAAACATGAACATAACATGATATGAGCATGAACTTGAAACTTAACGTGAACATGAACATAACTTGTACGTGAGCATAACATAACATAACATGAACTTGATCTGAAACTTGTCTTAACGTAGACTTGATTAGAAACTTATTCTTATCTCATGGGGTCACCATGATTGCTTATTCTTAACTTCTTGATATGAACTTGGAATCTTATTCAATAGACTTAATTAATAACGTGACCATATAGGTGCTACATGGGTCCCCTAGAGCCGTGTGTCCTTGCCGATTACCGCATCACAACACAGGTATCTACACCAGATGTGAATGCATTAATACGTACTCTACAGTTGTTGTTGCCCCACGTATTCTACGTATCACAATTGCTGTGTCTCACGTAGTTTATGCTCAACAGTTGTTGTGGCCCCATACTTCATGCTCCATAATTGTTGTGGCCCCATGAATACACGTAAAATAAAATATGGCACCATCGGCATTAGTGCCTGGCGCAGCACGGTGACCAGCTAATTTGGCCTCATTCGGAACCTGTTGACTGTACTTTGTCAACCCAGGGAATTTCATACCTATTTAGACACTCCAGCATAAAGGAGTTCCACTAGGATATTACCCCATCCTAACACTTAGGGTCGTGATTGACATGAATAACTTAACTTGAACGTGATCTGAAACATGACTTAACATAAACTTGATCTAACTTCTTTACATAACATGACATACTTGCAATGGTGAATATTACATGATATGTAATACATGTAATATATGGCATACTTAACATAGCATTCTTATAACATATAGCAATATGTGATAGAATAAATCATGCATAACAGATAAAAATGTAATGGCGTGGCATGGCATGGCATATATGATAACATACATACATAAATTGTAGTTCCCTTACCCATCATATATACATAGTAAACTGATAATAAGTTAGAAACTAACTTACCTCGATCGTCGTGTTCTACTAGAATAAAGTGCGAAATACGAGGAACTGTAAGAAGGGTATTGGAAAAGTTAGAAATTTAATTACTAACAATTAGAAACATGAGAACAAGCTAACTTAGAGTAAAATTACCATTTTACCCTCTATATGTGTAAAAATGACTATTTTACCCCTAACTTAAGAATTTCACATTCTATCTTCAAAAATTTTCAAAATTTACATTCCTCATCCAAATTTTATCCTAAACTCAAATATCAACTTAGAAAAAATTTAAAACAAAATACAACTATGGAAAACACACTCTGGTGGAAACATCCATAGGCCATTTCTCTTGATTTTTGTTGCAATTCCTTCCAACTTCAAAACTCATGCTTAAACCAAAATTTTGCAACAAAGATCTTCCTATTCTAAGTTTACAACCATACTTAAAACATCAATTTAGATAAAGCTAATAATTAACACCAAACTTTTTGTAAAAAGATCCAAACACTTAATCACAAGCTTTGACCCTAAATCAAAATATCTCCAAGAATTCCAAAAATCAAATCTTACTTCTAACATGTTCATAACATAATTCTAAGATCAACCATACTTTAAATCATCAAACTAAAGTCGCCAAGATCACAGAATAACACTTGAAGTTTTTGGTTTTACACTTAGTCCTAAAACAGAAACTTTTTCCTCAACTAGATTTGATAAATCTCTTGATCAATGGCTTAAGAAGGTGAGCTCTTCGAAATAAAGCATCACATGGTTTAAGAATGTGTCTTAAATAGGATCCAACCATCAAACTTAAAATCACACAGCTAAAAATCAATAAAACATGGATCTAATCCAAAAACATCAAATCTTAGGCGTAACCAAAATCCTTTTGTATAGAAAAACCATATCTTTGAAACTAATACTAAATATCTTCAAAATAACATCCTAACATGAAAATAAGAGACTTAGGATCATCATATAAAAATATCAAAGCCTTTACAGTAAGATCGAACCTCGAAATATTCAAACTTTCTCCAAATAAAAACTGTTTTGCCACTTCCAGTTTTCAAGTTTCTAGATCTAAGAAAATATATCATCAAAAGTTTTAGTCATGCAACAAAACCTCAATGAATACTCTTAAAAACATGCTAAAAACACTCCATAAATTTTTCGGACCAAGATATGTCCATGAGCTTGGTCAAAAACTCCAAAACATAACATACTTTCCAGATTCACGCCCAGAATGATCTTTCCATGGTTAAAAATACTTTTGACTGACCAAATGACCATGGAATGATACAAATAATATATATATATATATGGAAACTATACTTAAAGAGAAACAATTTTTATGAAGGATTTATCATGTGAAAATACTTACAAAGGGTCAAAAATCTCCATACAATAACACCTAGAAATCTGCCCGAGAGAGCTCTTTTGGGTTTCTCACTAAGAACGAGGCGAAGAAGTGATTAAAGTGAAAGAAGTGTGGCTTGCATGACTCTAGACTTCTGGAGGGGGAAGATATGGGCTTGAAAGACCCTTGATTGGAGGTGGCTATGTGACATAAAGTGGAGAATAGTGAAGGGAGAGGACAGCCTGCAGAAGCTGTGAGTTATGGACGTTGATGGGGTGGGTTTCTCCATCTCATCATGTCACTATTGGGTGCAACCAAAGGCAATGGATGGTCTGCCATGTGGGGGAGAAAACTTCTCCAAGAAGCCTTGTGAAGGTGGCCAAAATCGTGGGCCTTGGTGGGCCTCAACCAAGTGGGCTTTAATTTGGGGTTTAAAGGGGGTTTGGTTAGGGTTTGAGATGCTATCAATCTCAAATCTAATTTTTCTTGGCCCAATCAAATTTCCAAGGTTTAAAAAGTTGGATAATGATTTCATAACAAGAATTTGAGAAATTAATAGCATATGGAAGTGATTTAATCAAATGATTAAACACAATGCTAGAAATTGAATCAAAAAGGGTTTGAAGGCCAACTTTAGGGTTTGGGGAAACCGTTTAGGGTTTTGGTTTCAACCAATTTTTTGAGGTTTCAATTGGATTCCAACCATTTAGGGTTTCACTAGGGTTGAAACCCTCTTTGATCTGGCTCAAATGGTTGATCAGATGAAAAGGGTTTTACTTAGGTGACATGATCTCACGCCTTGATTTCCTTCACAAATCCATTTTGATGGTTCCTCTTTGTGCCAAGTGTCTAATACTATTCATTATGTGTGGCTAAGATCTTGCCAAGTGTCCAAATAAAACTTCTCTAATCTAATTTGGACATTCTACACTGTGATTTTGAAAACACTACACTTATTCCACTTATCGAGGTTACTATTCACTCCAAAAAAAAGTGTAATAAACTTAGTACTAAAAAATTCTAAATATTCATATTAACTTACAGTAAAAACCATTTACCAAAACTCAACCCCGAAGTATCCCTATAAATAAATTCACAGTTTCGAACAGTCGTTTCGTCCAAAATTAGAAAATGGTTTATTGCTTCATAAAATCCTAAAGATTCAACTAAGTCTAGTGGCGTAGAGTATAACGTATTCTGACACTTCTAACTATCCCAAACAAATAAAATTGCATTTTTGGCACCATAATGAGTGATAACACTAACTATGTTGGCAGACTAAAACCTATACAATTAGCCGATTCGTGAAAACTTACAGAGTTTTCACGAGATTGCTCAAGTCTATAGAAATTCTACCATTGAATTTCTAGTAGGCTGTTACACCGCGAGCATTTTTTATTGGATTTTAGTCCGTTGTAAGCATTGTTTGAAACCCCAAATTCACTTTTGGCTTTTCAATTTTTGTTCTATAGTTGACTAAGGCCATATGTAGCCCAATTTTAGTCATAGTTCCATATTTGATATTCTAGCTAGGGGTGTAAGTGATTTGGTCAAGACCGAAAAAAGTAACTGGGCTGAATGGTTTGGTTCGAACTGATAAGGGGTTTGGTTGGTTTCGATCCTTACCCGTTGGAAAAATCAATAATCAGTCTAGTCCTGGGGTGTGGTTTTATTGGACTGGATCGGATTGAAACCAACTGAATCATTTATATATAAGTATTTTAAATATTTGTTATATATATAATATATTATTTTATATAGTAGTTGTATAACTTAATTATTTAATTATTATCTAATCTATCACCATTGACCAAATAAAATGTAAAATAATATATGTTATCAATTAATTAATATATCATATATGTTATTATATGTAGATACATACTCTACTATTTACAACTAATTAAAGTGGGTAATTTTTTTTAAGATACCTAAGTTGCAAATAAATATAAATAATCTATGGACAATTTCAATTTAATATTCATTAACCATATATAAAATGTTAGAATTTTAATATAGGGAATTATGAATACTCACGTACTAAGTTAGTAACAATTAACATCATAAATAGAATTATAATTTATTAGTTTTTTAATGAGTTAGTTACACAATCCACATTAAATAGCTCACTTCATTTTAATTTTACTAATTTAACTATTTTTTGTACTAATTTATCTACTAAAAAATGAAAGAGGAAAAAAATGTTAATGAATTGAATCAGATTGATTGGACCAACCAAGCCGATAGTCAACGGTTTGGCCCAATCCCTAGGGGTAACGGGGGCCGGTCTAGTCCAGCCAAAAGGGTAGAGCGAAATTTTCGATCTGTGACTCCTTTGAACCGGACCGGGTTGGTTACACCCCTAGTTCAAACTAACAGCCAATTCATCACCTATGCTATTTTCATATTCTCATCAATGGTCAATCAATAGATATATAGACAACACTCAAATTTCAAACTCAAGATTTTAAAGCTCTACCCCCTTGAGTTTGAGAGGGGACATTGGAGATAATATCAAATCAAAAGATTTGATTTTCGTTATGATAAATATATTTGCCTTATCTCATCTCTATGTGATTTCACTATAAATAGGAACCAATGATTTGTATTCAATTACACTAAAAAATAAGAAAGATTACTCCTCAAGATCTTATTTTCCTCTCGCTCTCTCTTCTCTATTTCAATTTCCTTTATATTTTCTATCAAGGCATTTCACAATTATTAGGTAACGTATGAGTATCTCAATGTAAATATTTAATTTGGAGGACTCTTCCTTGGGAGCACCTTGTTTGACAACCATGTTTGGCAATCATGAACAAAAATATTTTTTATTCCAAATTTTTGAAAGTTTGACTTTTCCTAAAGTAAAAAAATTGAAGCTTTTCTAGAAAGATTTTTGAAAAAAAAATAATGAGTAATAAATGTGCCTAGGCAAACAATGGGCAACCATACGCCTAAAGTTTCCCAACAATGGCCCAAAAAAAAAAAAAACCAAAAGAAGCCCTAGTGGTCACGATTTGGCACATCAAAATTCAAATCACGCTCAAAACTGACAAAAATTAAACCAAAAGTTCGTCTCTATTCACTTTCACAAAACTTTGCATCTCATATGATCTAATCATTATAAATTTTTTAAATTTCTATACAAAATAAAATAAACAATTCAACTTTTTTCAAATTCTGATACAAAAATAAAATTAAAATAATATATTCTAATAATATTTTATTCAACTTTCAACTTTAATCTCAAATCATTTCATCTTCTCTCATCTCATCTATGAAAACAAACGAGTTGTAACGAAATGAAACAATGTCAAATCATTTGAAGTTCACATTTTTTAAACCATTAATGCGTATCGGTGCCTAGGTATTGAGCAAGCAAGCACGAAGAGTAGTATGGAAGGCAAAATATGACTAAACGATAGTCAAGAACTTGTGAGAGAGATGGCTAGAGAATTCCACCGGACTAGTTGAATTATGATCTAATAGCGAGTGCTCTGATCCATGATAGAATTTAAAATATAATAGAAGACAAACTATATTTATAGTCGTGAAGTATGCAAGTGCCACGTAATTACTTTGAAACTAAAGTGAGTAAATATGGAATGATGTGAACCCCAATTGACTCGCTTTGAGACCCAATAACAATATTGGAAAAACAAACCCAAGAAAGCCAAACTCAAGTCTATGAATGAAGAATGTGATATCCGCTCCTTCTTTCTTCTTCTTTACGTATGAGCCTCGATCTACGTGTTGAACTTCGGTCAACATGCCGAGCCTCATTCCACGTGCCGAGCTTCTATCTATATGATGGACCTTATCCTAAGTGCTGTACCTCGATGGTGTATTCTGAAAGTTATCCACCAGATTTCAAAGTAAGATAGATATTTTAAAGCTTACGGATATTTTAAAGTATTATGGAAATATCTATAGGAGATATTTCCAGTATTATTAGATAAGCTTGCTTTTAAAGTAACACAATTATAATTGTGGATAATTATTTAGATTAAATAGTTTAGTTGTTTTAAAATATTAAGAGGTTTAACTTTACGTTGAAAACTCTTATTTGAATTAAATTGTTTTATCCTCTATGAGTAATTAACGATACTTTATTATTTTAAAAAATGATGAAGAAATATTATTTTATAAACTTTAGTTTATAAAATAATATTATATCTTAATTCCTCACAATGTTTTATTTAAGTGTTTTATTGAAAATAAAACACTTACGCATTTTCAAATCAGTGTTTAAACTCATCGTTAGATCGTTTGAGGATCCCAAAGCGTATGACTGAGGTTAAATACCTAGGCCCCTACCCTTTTTCCTCCACTTTTTCCTTTCTTCCCTTTCTCTCTTCTCTTTCCTCTCTCTCTCCTATGCACGTCCAGCCCGAACACGGTTTCCCTCCACCGTTCGATTCAAGCTTTCTAGCCGACGCCACCTCCAGCCGCCGTGCCCCACCTTCCACACCGGCCTGTTCTCCTGCCACCGGCGAGCACTACCCCACCAATGGTGAGCTACACCAGCANGTGCGTATAGGAGGTCGGATGCCCGTCTGCATGAGGTGTAATAGAGCTCATACGGGTGAGTGCACTTTGGGTGGAGCTCGATGCTATAATTGTGGCCAGCAGGGACACTTTGCCCGTGAGTGTCCTAATACAGTTCAAGGAAGCCGTGGAGGTCGACGTGGTGGAAGAGCTAATCAGAGGCAAGTAGCACAGGCTCGAGTGTATGCTCTTACCCCTGGAGAGGTGGATGATGAGGCACCAGCGACCCACGATGCTGGAGTGATTACAGGTATGGTTCTAAATTAATTAATTTTTGGATTTGATGTTTGGTGTGGTTTGATGTTTCTTGGTTTCGGATTTTGTGGGTGTATGTGTTTGGTTCAGGAAGAGTCCGGTTGTATGACTTTTATGCTTGCACATTGTTTGATTCGGGTGCATCTCAATCATTTGTGTCTTCTACGTTCGCTCGGATATGTAATTTGGTTACGGGACCCCTACCAGGATCGTTGGTGGTGAGTCTTCCAAATGGTGAGATGGTTTGTTGTTCTAAAGTTGCGTTGGGTTGTCCCTTGGATTTTGGTGGTAGGACCCTTGATGCCGACTTGGTGGTGTTCAAGTTGTTGGGATTTGATATTATTCTCGGCATGGATTGGTTATATCGGTATTGTGCAAGTATAAATTGCAGAAGTCGGGTAATCAGTTTTCAACTCCCAGATGGTGATTGTTTAGAGTTTATGGGAAGTAAATTAAAAGAGAAGCCGATGGTTATATCGGCAATTCAAGCGAAGAAAGATATTGCTTGTGGGGCGGATGCCTTTTTGGTTCAAGTGGCGTCTACGCCAATTGGGAACAAGTCCTTGGCAGATTTTCCAGTGGTAGGAGAATTTCCCGATGTGTTCGTAGATGATTTGCCGGGGTTACCTCCAGTCCGCGAGTTGGAGTTCGCTATCGATCTAGAACCCGGGGCGGCTCCTGTGCATAAAGCCCCTTACCGTATGGCACCAGCCGAGTTGAAAGAGTTGAAAGCCCAGTTGCAAGAGTTGGTCGACAAGGGGTTTATCCAGCCAAGTACTTCGCCATGGGGTGCACCAGTTTTGTTTGTTAAAAAGAAAGATGGCACTCTTAGAATGTGTATTGATTATCGAGAGCTTAATAAAGTGACAATAAAGAATAAGTACCCTCTTCCAAGAATTGACGACTTATTTGATCAGCTTCAAGGAGCGGCTATCTTCTCGAAGATTGACTTGAGATCGGGATATTATCAGCTGCGAATAAGAGATAGAGATGTCCCCAAGACTGCTTTTAGATCAAGATATGGGCATTACGAGTTCAAAGTGATGCCTTTTGGGTTGGCTAACGCTCCTGCAGCTTTCATGGATCTGATGAACCGAGTTTTTCGACCTTATCTGGATTCTTTCGTAGTGGTTTTTATTGATGATATTTTAGTTTATTCCCAGAATGTTGACGAGCATGCTTATCACCTTCGCTTAGTGCTTGGGAAGTTACGAGAGCACCAGTTGTACGCGAAGCTTAGCAAATGTGAATTTTGGCTGGAAGAAGTCAGATTTCTCGGGCATGTAATTTCCCAGGACGGTGTGGCAGTTGATCCCAGTAAGGTGGAAGCTATTTTATCATGGCAGCGTCCATCGACTGTGCGTGAGATCCGAAGTTTCTTGGGACTTGCTGGATACTATAGAAGATTCGTAGAGGGATTTTCCCGATTATCCGGTCCTCTCACCGCTTTGACTAGAAAGAATGCAGAGTTTGTTTGGTCAGACAAGTGCGAGCGGAGTTTCCAAGAATTGAAGAACAGATTGACAACTGCGCCAGTTTTAGCACTTCCAAAACCGCTTGAGCCGTTTGTTGTTTTTAGTGATGCATCTAAATTTGGTTTGGGGTGTGTTCTCATGCAAGGAGGACGGGTCGTGGCTTATGCGTCTCGTCAACTGAAAGACCACGAGAAGAATTACCCGACACATGATTTGGAATTGGCCGCCATAGTGTTTGCCCTTAAGATTTGGCGACACTTTTTATATGGAGCAGTTTGCGAGATCTACACCGATCACAAGAGTCTGAAGCATTTATTTTCTCAGAAGAATCTCAACATGAGGCAAAGGAGATGGTTAGAGCTAATAAGCGACTATCAGTGCGAGATTAAATACCACCCAGGAAAAGCAAATGTAGTTGCAGATGCCTTGAGCCGGAAATCACACTTAGAGGATGAAGCTGAATCTTCTGGAGTGGATTCTTTACTTTGCGGGTTGAGAAGGCTCCTTATTGGAAGTTCGCAGCAAGAGGAAGTGATATCTTCAATTCTTGATATTCGGGTAATTGATTTTGAAGAATTGAAGACTCTTCAGAGAAAAGATCCGAAGCTGTTGGACATTAGAAAAAGGGTCAGAAAATCTAGAGGGCCGTTGCACTACAGTTTGGATAAAGATGGGATTCTTCGATTCCGAGATCGTAGAGTAATTCCTAAGGACTCGGAATTTAAGGAGCGAATTATGACGGAGGCTCACGCAGCTCCCTATTCCGTTCATCCGGGTAGCACCAAAATGTATCGGGACTTAAGGAAAAATTATTGGTGGGAAGGAATGAAGAGGGATATTGCCTTGTATATTGAGAGATGTGGCACTTGCCGTCAAGTCAAGGCCGAGCATCAAAGACCAGCAGGTTTGCTCCAGCCTCTACCTGTTCCTGAATGGAAATGGGATGACGTCTCTATGGATTTTGTAGTGGGCTTACCGAGGACTCCCAGTGGAAAGAACTCAGTTTGGGTAATTGTTGATCGACTGACTAAGTGTGCTCATTTCTTACCGGTCAATAATGCGGATTCTCTGGGAAAATTGACCCGCTTGTATGTAAAGGAAATAGTGAGACTACATGGGATACCCAAGAGCATAGTGTCGGACAGAGATCCAAGGTTCACCTCCCATTTTTGGAAGAGTTTGCAGGCGGCTTTAGGTACTAAATTAAAGTTTAGTACTGCTTATCACCCCCAGACAGACGGCCAATCAGAGCGCACGATTCAAACTCTTGAAGATATGTTGCGAGCGTGTGCTTTAGATTTTCAAGGAAGTTGGGAGAATCACGTGCCACTCATAGAATTCGCGTATAATAACAGCTTCCATGCATCCATCCAAATGGCTCCTTATGAAGCTCTGTATGGTAGAAAATGCAGATCACCCTTATGTTGGGATGAAGTCGGGGAGAAGAAAATAATTGGACCCGAGATAATACAGGATATGCAAAATCAGATTCAGATTATAAGAGATAACATGGCTGCAGCGCAAAGTCGTCAAAAGAGTTACGCGGATACCAGGAGGAGAGAATTGTCTTTCGAACAAGGCGATTGGGTTTATCTTAAGGTCTCTCCCATGAAAGGAGTTAAGCGTTTTGGGAAGAAGAGAAAGCTGGATCCAAGATATGTTGGACCTTTTCAGATTTTGGAGAAGGTAGGGTCCGTCGCTTACAGAGTTGCTTTACCAGAATATTTTGGGGATATACACAATGTCTTCCATGTATCGTCTTTAAAGAAGAGTTTTGGACAACAAGAGCCACGTTTTGTCGACCCAGAGAATATTCAGTTGCAACCGGACCTTACTTATGAGGTTGTTCCATCGCAGATCATGGATTGGAAGGAGCAACAGTTAAGGTCTAAAACGATATATCTGGTTAAGGTGGCCTGGGGAGATCCGTTAGCTCAAGATTTCTCCTGGGAGCGAGTAGTGGACATGAGGGAGCAGTACCCCTACTTGTTCGAGTGATGACGGTACGTTTTTTTTATCTTGGTTGCAGTTGGTTTTATGTGGAATTTTATGGCTTGTTTCAAGTTGGTGTTCGGTCCTGTAAATTTCGAGGACGAAATTTGTTTTAAGGGGGGGAGGATGTGATGACCCGCTTTTATGTGTATTTTCACTGAAGGAATATTTTAATTTAATTAAATATTTTATAGTGCTTTTATTTTAAATTATCGAGTTTTAAATGGATTTTATAGGCTGTCAGATTTAAATTGTGATTTAATTTATTTTGGCTTGTTTTTGGTTTTAAAAATTTAAATAGTTGGTTTTTACTATTTATTTATTTTATTTTAGTTTATTGATGTGTTTAAAATATTTTATTGGGGTTTATTTATTTATTTGATGTAGTGTTAATTTATTTTAATCGTTTTATGTTTTTATACCGTTTTCGGCTGATCAGTCTTTGGACTTCCGACGTGAGGACTGGACCTCATTAATTTCCTTCATCTTTTTCTTTTTTCTTTTCTTTTCCTCTTCTTTTTCTTTTTTCCCTTTTTTCTTTTTTCTTTTTCCTTTTTTTTCCCTCTCCCGTTCGGTTCTCTCTCTCTCCCCGCGTTCCTCTCTTTCTCTCTCTCTCCTCACCCACGCGTCCGCCGGCCTCCAGCCCAGCCCCGCCGTTCGCCGGCGTCGTGCCTGACGCCACACCCACCGGTCGACTCCCCTCCGGCCGGTGATCATCCCCTCCAACTCCCAGCCCCAACCGGCCGGCCGTTTGGCCGGAAAACGCCCAACAAGCCGCACGGCTTTAAGCCCGATCCGCCGCCGTCGCTCCACCTCCGGCCACCACCTCTTCACCACTTCTTCCCCTACTCCTTGCCGACCTAACCCACCCATCCCCGGCCTCAAACGGTCACCGGAGCGGCTCCCACGAGCTCAACTCCGATTTGCCCTTTTTCCGCCCCTACCGGCGTTTTCGCCGCCACCCACGGCCAAAACTCACTTCCACTAGCTTCATAAACATCTCTAGACCATTCCCTATCAATTTGGTGTCTTGGTTTGTCCCCGGTCAAAAGTGGGTATTTTGCGACCCACGGGAACAGTGCATTTGCACTGTTACGTTGCTTTCGCATCGCCGTTCGCTTCGCGCCGAAGCTTCTAAAAATCCTATATAGCGCTGTAAGTATTTTCCAAATGCTACTTTTAGATTTAAATGTATTTTACTCTTTCAATAAATTATTTGGTTGGTTCGCTGATTCCGGACTGAGTCCGAGGAGTTCGGGGGTCGGATGGATGGAGGACGGAGTTGCTTGTTTTGTTGTGCTATGGTTGAATTTATTTGTCGAGCATTGAAATTGGCATTTACATGATGCATGCACTTGTATTTTATTTTATTGGATAAAATCATGTTTTTGGCGTAAATGGTTTTTGGGAGTGTGCGTATCACGAGCCCAAGCCGGGATGGGTTATTATCTCGGTGGAGCTCCTCTGGTCACTCGGGAGTGGATAATACTGAGTGACATCCCCTGGGTTGTCGCCGGGCGACGACCGGATCGCACGATACGGTAACGCTGTCGTGTCGACTCCGTGGTCCTTTTAGTGGCGGGGACTAGAGGATGGCCTGGCCAGGTACGCGCGAGTTGGAGGCGCGAGTCTGGGCATCGCTCGTGTAGGTGTCACACGCGTAGACGTTACCTGCGGTGTGGCACAGAGCCAGAGTGTGCGGATGATCCCTAGGGGAGATCATGGTGCATGCATAATTGGTTGGTTTTCATGGTTTTCGGATATGGGCCATTTTCTGGGAAAATGGCGATGGTCTTGTGATCCATTTTCGGGGAAAATGGTGGTTTGGGCCATTATCTGGGATAATGGCGAGGCTTGGTTTTTAAGGTTATGTTTTTAAGCCAAATGGGTTTTTGGCGTGCGTGGAAAATTATGATTTATGAGTTTTGGAGCATTGACATTCATTCATGCATATTGTTTGAGTTTAATATGCTTTTATCTAGTGGTGTTTGGATTTTACTTACCTGCGGCACCATTTTTGGTACCGTAGATTTTGATGCAGCGTTCGAGGAGGAGGAGGAGGCTGAGCCCGAGGATACGGCTCCGCCGGAGTTCTGATTTGAAGTTATGCTTTGTACTTAGTTTTAAAACAATATTTATATCATGTAATATTTTATTCTGTACCTTTGAACCGTTTGTATTGTATTTAAGAAAAATTCTGGTACTTAGTATTTGACTTTGCTATCTGCTGCGTATCTTCTTGTGCACATTTGTCGCTTGCACACACTTGGCACTCTTCGATAGGGTGGTGACCCGTGATGTCACCATCCGGGCGCCTCGAATTCCCCGTTTTCCGTACGTGGGGATTTTGGGGGCGCCACATGTACGGTGGTGCAACCGAATGGGTAGATGTGGAGACCCATCGGAGAAAGAGAGAGAGGTAGAGGAAAAGGAGGACATGGGGAGGAAGCCCATGATGTGGTGGTTCATTGGGGTGCTTGGTGGCTGTTTCAACCTGTGTATGGTGGCTCAAGGAAGAGAAATAACCTCTAAGGCTCATTCTAGTGGAGGGAGAAATAGAGACAGATGGCTGCTGGTGTAGCTCACCACTGGTGTCTCTACCCTTTTTCCTCCACTTTTTCCTTTCTTCCCTTTCTCTCTTCTCTTTCCTCTCTCTCTCTCTCCTATGCACGTCCAGCCCGAACACGGTTTCCCTCCACCGTTCGGTTCAAGCTTTCTAGCCGACGCCACCTCCAACCGCCGTGCCCCACCTTCCACACCGGCCTGTTCTCCTGCCACCGGCAAGCACTACACACCAGTGGTGAGCTACACCAGCAGCCATCTGTCTCTATTTCTCCCTCCGACTGAATGAGCCTTAGAGGTTATTTCTCTTCCTTGAGCCACCATACACGGTTGAAACAGCCACCAAGCACCGCCAATGGAACCACCACATCATGGGCTTCCTCCCCATGTCCTCCTTTTCCTCTACCTCTCTCTCTTTCTCCGATGGGTCTCCACATCTACCCATTCGGTTGCACCACCGTACACAGCCACCCACGGTGTTTCACCACCACCAGCTTGTTCCTCTCATCACCACGAACTTCTCCAACAAATTTCATGTCCAACGGAGTTGTACACAGCCCTCATTCTCCCTCACTCTCCACGGCACGAAATCCACTTCTAGAGGCCGATCCGCCACTGTGAGCCACCGTATGGCCACCACCTCGCCACCATAGCTCCACCACATCTTCCTCTACCTTTCCCTAGCTTGCCATGAAGTTCTATGGCCTTCCTCCACCTCAAGCATCCTCCCACCATTTCGGATTCACTGTTCACGGCATGATGCCGCCGTGCTCCGCCACCTTTGACTACCATGAGGTCACTGTGAGCCTTTCCAAGGCCACGCCTAGCTATTCTCAAGCCCAAACCGCCACTTTATGTGGTAGACAGCCACCGTACGCAGTGTTACTGCCACGTACGCTCCTCCGACGCATGATCGTGACGAGCAGCGAGCGATGCATAGGTTATCCCGTCAATGGTATAACCCTCTATCTCTAGTTATTTACATTTAAAGTAGTTGATTGGCTAGACTGTAGACTGTGTAGTTAGTATTTGTGGAGTTCGCTGCGTAGTTGTGAAGTGAAGTGTAGTTGTGAAGTGTTGGGCTTGATTGTGTAATATTGTGGACTGTGCTATGAAGTATGGGCGTGAGATGGATGCCGTAGTTTTGATACGGTGTGTAGTGTGAAGAGAGTACACATGAAGCGTACTCTGTGTAATGCAGCGACGTTCCGTGTGACGTGCGCTGTAGCAATGTGTGGCGTAGAATGAAGGATGTGCGTATAGAGTGTACTCCATGTTGTATGGTGATGCACCGTGTGATGTGTGTTGTGATAATACGTGTTGTAGCGAAGAGAGTACGCGTGGCACGTACTCCATGTCACGTAGCGATGCACCGTGAGGTGTGTATCTTAGTGAGATGTGTCGTAGTGTGGATGGAAGAGAGTTCACGTGAGTATACTCTATACTAGGTCGTGATACACCGGATGGCGTGTCATGAAAGGTTTGATGGCGTAGTAGAGAAACGTGGAATGTATGGTGTAACGTCGAGAAACTGTGTAACAGTGTCCCGAATCAATGGTGGTGTGGTTGTAGTCCAAGGTAACGGGTGTTGCCTTGAGGATAACTTGTGGCTGAAGGTATGTGTGAAGCGGTGAAAAGGTATCAGAGAGTGCAGCGGAAGCATGATGGGCATCGTGCTGTTATTCGGGAATTTGTCTCGAGCTACATAGTGTAACAGAGGTGCATTTCTGGATGCAGTCCTCTTGTTAAGTGGTGGGAACTTTATAACAGTGTCCCGAAACAGTGGTAATATGGCTTGTAGTCCAGAGTGATGGGTGTTACCTTGTGGTTGACTATGTCTAAGAGTATAAGGAAGTGGTGGAAAAGTATCAGAGCGTGTGGCGGAAGCATGATGGGTATCATGACGTGACTCGAGATTAGTCTTGAGCTGCGTGACATAATAGAGGTACATTTGTGGATGCAATCCTCTCCTATCAAGTGTTGGGATGAACTTTTACAGGGCCGAGAAGTAGGAAGTGTCCTATTGACCGAGTCTGAGCAAGTTGCTATCGGAGTATGGAGCTTATTTATACAAGAGGGAATTCATTAGAACTATAAGTTGCTGTTAGGTGATAAAAGGGGATGAGATGCAGGTGTCTCTGGCGAGACACGTGTGCCAGATAGGTTTACCATATGTAATGGGTAATCTATCATGATCATAGTTACATGGTGTTTTAGCCCCAGAGTTGGCTTGAATTCATGTAGCTTGACTAGTTGGGAATGAGGATTGTAGTATGGGCTAGGATACGTAAGGTAGTAAGGGATAAGTAGTCTATGGTTGGGACGCATGACTCGGTCGAGTTGGAATCATGTGTCAGTTGTGGGAATAGAAGAACGAAACGGAGGTCTTAGTGTCTTAACCCTAAGGTGAATCATGAAGGTTTTAGTATAGTAAAGGGCACATGAGAGCCCAGGGATGGACGGAGAGTGTTCCAAGTGAGGCATAGTTCTATTTTTAGAATAGTTACTTATGTATTAGATAGATGATGACGTAAGGTTATGTGTATGCATGTAGGTTGCCATCTGACACGCACACGAATGGACTGCATGAAATGAGTATGGCATGAAGTCCAGGTAAGTATTACGTTCATACTCTTCTAGAGTTTTTCTTTATATAAACGAAGATGAAAATCGAAAGCTTTTCTTTGAAAGGAAAATGAAAACGAAACGTAAGTTTTCAAATATAAGTACGTAGCGGCCTTCCTTGGCAGCCCCTTTTTACGCACCCAAAGTATGTACGTGTATGCATGTGAATGGATGCTATAAGTAGTACGTATTGTATGTATGTTCATGAAAAGGAAATGAAATGAAGCTTTAAAAGACGTAAGCACTGTTAAGGTATGTAAGGACTGAAACTGTAATGAAAAGGAAGAAAAGAAAAGAAAGAAAACAAATTTTTAAAGTAACTCTCTTTTCTGAAATGATTATTTTTAGACTTTTTCTGAACAACTTTTCTTAAAATAAAAGAAAGAATACCATTTTCTTAAGCAAAACTTTTATGAATCGAAAGAAATGAAGAATCGTAAGAACTGAAATAAAAGAATGGACTGTAAAGGAAAGGAAGGGACTGTAAAGGAATGAATCGACTGAATGTATGATGTATGAAAATACGTAAGGGCCACATGGACTGAAATGGAAATGGTACCAATGAATGGACTGGACGAGGTAGATTGCAATGCCGGGTAAGTAGTATTGGTAGTGCACCCAATGCTGCACTCTGACGGAATGGATTCCAACCCCTTGGCCACGGGCGGAATCAGGTCCAAAAGACCGCTAACCCCAACACGCAGGGCGTAACAGTGTGCAATGGCCAATGAAAGTGAAAAGAAAGATTGGATGCATGTTAAGAACGAATGTATGTATGAATGGATGAACGGAATGCATGAATGTACGTAAGTAAGAAAAGATAAACGCATGAATGTATGTATGCATGAATGTATGGAAAAGAATGAATGCATGAAAAGACTCTTTAAGAAATGAAGGCAGCGATGCATGGGGAATTGTTTTAAAGAAGAAAGCATGTTTATAAATAAAAAACCCCATCTCGCAACATTTTAAAATGAAAAGAAAGACGTATGCATGCTATATAAGATGTGTATTTATGAAATGTCAAATGCATGACTGAAAATCTATGTTATTATATTTTAATTGTATGAAGTAATGCTTACGAGTCATCGACTCATTTTAGTTTTTATGTATGCCCTCCCAGGCACAAGATGAGCATGACAGGTCAGGACGGCACAGCCCAAAGGGGAAGAGCACGAAGGCCTAGGCAAGATGTTTTTATGTGAAAACTTAAATTATGAAATTTAATATTTTCCGCTGTAATCTTTTAATTGAGAAAATGAATTTTATTTATAGTATGAGTCTTTTGTATCCTGGCATGGATGGAAAAGAATTTTTAAAGGAATAGTAATTCCCGTCGATTTTTATCAAAATCGAATATGAAAATGACCCACCATAAGGATGGGCGTTACAGAGAATCTAGATTCGATGAGCACTCGTTTCAAGAACTTAGATTATATTAAAATCTAGACCCGTTGAAAAACCTGTCTCAAGAACCCAAATTACAAAGGAGGAACGCCACAAAGGTTGTGATTTACCTTTGATAAGTTCAAACATTCAATCAAGAACAAGAGGAGATAAACTCAACCCACAATGAATAAAATTCATCAATTTCAATAATGTCTTCGCAATTGAGGCTACAAGTGGTTTAAATAACAATCCCTAAAAACTGGATCTTCTTCTCTCAAGCCCATATTGAATATTGGGCTCTTGCTAGACTCATCCCAAGTGGATTTCACCCATCCTTGCATGGCTTCCTTGATTTTCTTAGCTCTCAATCTTGTGATTGTCCCATCTGAAACTTGCAAAAGATCTTTAAGACTTGGTTCACCTTGAGGCCCATCACTTCCCCTCTCCTCAAAAGGATTCGACCTCGAATCTCCACCTGGATCAAAGGGAAATAGATCAGTAACATTGAAAGTAGCAAGCACATGATACTTACCTGGAAGATCCACTAGATATGAAGTATCATTAATTTTATCAAGAACTGGAAATGTCCATCCAAGTTACTTCTGTCATCAACAGGTAAGGGCATTAAATCGAAAAGAAATAAGTGGATTAAAGCCAAAAACAACTTCAAAAGATGAATGAGAAATAGTTTTATGCATGGTCTTATTATATGTAAACTCTAATAATGACAAATGATACTCTTGCAAACGTTCATACAACAAGTCAATGAAAGGAAAATGATACTCCCACAAACGTTCTTGAAACACATCTAAAATCTTCTCTGCACCAAAATGACCACTCCAATTATATGCAACCTCAATGAATGGTAAACCGTACTCCCTAAAGTATTCATGCAATACGCCTAAACTCTTCTTTACACCAAAGTGACCACTCCAACTATATGCAAACTCAATGAATGGGAAACAATACTCCCACCAATGTTCATGCAATATGCCTAAAATATTCTTTATACCAAAGTGACCCAACAAACTACATCCATGCGCAAGCAACTTACGCATAAGACTAGTAGGCTCATAAAGTTTATTCTCTCCAAACAAATACCAATCTAGTCTATAGCACTTACCAAATGATGTTTTCTCACGTACTTCATACACACTGGCAAAGTCATCATCATTAGCATGCAATTTCTTGTCATATTCAAATCTCAGTAACTTTGCATCTAAAATAACAATATGATCATACCTTTTAGCTAATGCACCAACCACAAAAGTTTCCTTACCTTGTGTGTACATAATTACAAGAGGAAAAGTCTCAATACATTCCTCCCACTTGGCATGCATTCTAGTCAACTTACCTTGTCCTTTAAATTGTATCAATGACTCATGTTCTTCAAAGCAAGGTCGGGTAGGGATTGTCGCACCTGGTACAAAATCAATGTATTGCTCTATCTCTCTAATAGGTGGCAATCCACTAAACACACCGCTAGGAATCACGACCTTATATCCCTGCAACAAAGAAACAACAACACTAGGTAAGAGTCGATTAAATTCATTAGTATAAAAGTTTGCCTTAACATAAAAACTCACTTTTATTTTTCCTTTTCTCTTTACAATCTCTCTTTCTTTTTTCTCCCATGGCTCACTCTTTCTTCTTGACTCTCAGCCACCTCTCTATTTTCTTTTTCACTCTCTTTTTCTCTTGATGTTTCGGCCTCATTCTCTTTTTCCATTTCACTTTCTTTTTTTCTTTCATTCTCATCTTTTTTTGAACTCTCACTCTCTTTTTCCATTTCACATTCTTTTTTTCTTTCACTCTCATCTTTTTTTGAACTCTCACTCTCTTTGTTTATTTCACTCTTTCTTTTTTGCTCAATTCACTTTTACTCTCTTTCTTGATCAATCTCAGTTTCACTTTTTCCTTTTTGATCAACCTTACTTTTCAGCTTCAATTGGTCCTCATGGACCTGTTTTGTGGTTAAAGGAGCAAGCTTGATTGTTTTACCATCCTTTACAAAGCTATATATGTTCTTGACCGCATCATGGATCACCCTTCTATCATGCTGCCACGGCCTCCCCCAACAAAATATGACCACAATGCATAGGCACTACATCACAAAGGACCTCATCCTTGAACTTCCCAATTGAAAAAGATACTAGCACTTGCTTATTTACCTTAACCTCCCCACAATCATTTAACCACTGCAACTTGTATGGTCTAGGGTGTTTCAAGGTAGGTAAATTCAATTTCTCAACTAAAGTAGTGCTAGCAACATTAGTACAACTACCCCCATCAATGATCATACTACCTTGTTGTTGATGTGGCATCTAGTATGAAAAATGTTCTCTCTATGCAGCTCTATATCATCCATCTTACTTTGTGTATTGAGAGCACGCCTGACAACAAGAGACTCACCATACTCCTCATTCTTATACTGATGTTTAATACTAGGCACACGTCTACTATCTCTCCCACTTTGTAGATTTCTAATCACTACACCTTGTTGATCCATCCTATCCCTCACTTCTCCCAACTTTAAATTTAACCTTTCAAACTTTTGTTGCATGGACTGCAACACAAAGAATGAGTTATCTACCATCCCCTTTGGTGATGAGTCATTTTTATGAGATATCATATGCTCTGCACAAAAAAGAATGTTAGAGGAAAAAAGACCTTATAAGCTCTCTTACGTGTTTACACTCAAATAATGACACTCCACTCGTGTTTCACTCTTAATTAGCTTTTTCCCGATAATGATCTCACACTCTCTTGCCTTTTATCTCAAGAGTTTTCCCACTCAAGTTTTTGAAGAACTAATTGAACTAAATCAAGACAATACAACTTTGTTTTATTCCAAGTAGTAATTAGGTCCAAGAAAACAAGAACAAGAGAAACACGAAGGGAACAAAATGACATGAGACTCAAGGTATTTATATGACGGAAAGAGTAATTACAAAACAAGATAACAACTAGAATGAGGTAACAAGAGGTAATTCAGCCCCTTAAAGGACAAGACCCAATCAACAAATTTCTTTGTTTCTCTTTTATTGTAACTATGTAGCAACCATTGAATATGCTACCTTTACTTTCCTTCTCTCTCTTTTTTTTTTAATTTTTTTTTTCTTTTCTTTTGTTTTCCTTTCTTTTCTTTTCTTTGTTTTCTTTTCCTTTCTTTTCTTTTATTTTCTTTTATTTTCTTTTCCTTTCCTTTCTTTTATTTTCTTTTCTCTTTCTTTCTCAACAATTCAACCACAAATAGAAATATTCAATTGTGATAATCAAAGAATTGAATTCTAACAAATAAAAATTGACAAGAAAATAGAAATGAATCAATGAAACCCTAAAACTTTCAAACCCTAGATGGTGCAAATTTTGGCAGCCCTCAAACAAGGAATTTAGCCACACTATGATGATGAACATGAAACCCAAAAGATAGAATAATTTGGCCACCTTAGGAAAAATGAATTTTTGCACTTCTTTTTTTTGTAAGCCTAGAACAATGAAGCCCTAGAATTAATGATACAATAAATAAAAGATAGAATCAGACCTTATTGGAAACTAAGCTCTGAATACCAAATGATGTGAACCCCAATCGACTCGCTTTGAGACCCAACAACAATATTGGAAAAACAAACCCAAGAAAGCCAAACTCAAGTCTATGAATGGAGAATCTAGACTCGATAAGAACTCGTTTCAAGAACCTAGATTATATTAAAATCTAGACCTGTTGAAGAACCCGTCTCAAGAACCCAAATTACAAAGGAGGAACGCCACAAAGGTTGTAATTTATCTTTGATAAGTTCAAATGCTCAATCAAGAACAAGAGGAGATTAACTCAACTCACAATGAATAAAATTCATCAATTTCAATAATGTCTTGCATTCTCAAATGAGGCTATAAGTGGTTTAAATAACAATCCCTAAAAACCCTAGAGAATAGTGTCGCGGGTACTGTAGCATGAACAGTGTCACGCTACAGTGACTTCTAAAAACCCTAGTTGAAATAATACAATACTTTCCAAATAAGCCCTTGGCCAAAATACAAGGCCTTCCCACAAACCCTAGTTCATTAGAAATAATATGTGTGGGCTGGACATTCCCTAAGCCCAATTATTCTAGATTAATTCCTATGACTAATAAAATAAGCCCTTTTAATTAAATAAATAAGTTCATGGCCTTCAATAACAATAGGTCCAAGTCTTGTCTTCCACAGCATATCACATGGATGAAAACTAGATTTTCTTCTCTCAGGCCCATATTGAATATTGGGCTCATGCTAGACTCGTCCCAAGTGGATTTCACCCATCCTTGCATAGCTTCTTTGATCTTCTTAGCTCTCAATCTTGTGATTGTCTCATCTGAAACTTGCAAAGGATCTCTAAGACTTGGTTCACCTTGGGGTCCATCACGGAACCTACATAAAAAAATTATAATCTTTTAATATTAAACTCCACTCTTTTCTAAAAGGATTGCACAGCACTTACACACTCGAGGATTGTATCTAGCATTACTCTTTGAAAAAGAGTGAGATTTAAGATTAAAAAATTAATTTTTTCCTACGTGGGTCCCATATTTATTTATTTATTTCAAAATGATTGCACAATATTTATACACTCACCACTGCAACTATCATTTCTAAAAAAAAATTATTGATTAGGATAACAATCACATCAAACTTCTTTACTTAACATTATCTCTAACATAGCTTCTCAAAACTTGAGACGAAAAAAAATGGACAGTCAATGGGCACTAAAACAAAAATGAGATTTAGTGACAGAGGAAACTGTCACAAAAAATGACCAAAACGTCACAAAATACATCTGGTGATGGTTGGAAATGTGCGTCACAGAATACTTTTTGATTGAGCTGAGATATTGCATATCTTAACTATTTAAAACCAATGTATTTTAAATTCATCATGACATTATTATTGGTTTTAGATGGAAAAATAGTTAATAAGCATAAATTCGAGTTGTGATTTTTAATTGATTAATATCATGTTTATGCTTAATTTTATAACTATGATTTAATTAGACAATATTTCTTCACACATATAATATATTTATAATAATCTACTTTTCTTTTTAATTTATTTCGAGTGTTATTTTCTTATTTTCAGTTTAAATAAAATTCACTTTGGATCCCACCAAAAGTGCATACTAATTGAGAGGAATGAAGAGAAGGAAGGAAATGGTTTTCGGTGGACAAACACCTGCAATATCAAAGTCTAAGAAGGAGTTTGGCAGCACGCTATCTATATATATATGTGTGTGTGTGGCTGGTGAGCAAAGGAATAAAGGGAGAGTTGGTGGTGTTTGACTTGAGTAGAGTTGGTGAGGAATTTCGGTGCTGAAAATGAAGACCTTGGAGCCGTGCTTAATTTGGATTGCTTGATCTTCACAAAGTCTTGAAAAGAAAGAGTATCGGCTGGGATTAATTTGTGAAAGAAAGGAGTAGAAATAGATGTGCTGGAGTAATCTAATTGGTTGGAGTGAAGAAAGAAGTGAAGTAGGTGCTTGATTGAGAAAAAAGAGTGTGTCGGCTGGAACTAAAACTCAACAAATGCACATGCATGCAGAAAAATGATGCAGAAACTGACTTGGACAGCAACTCACTCACGGCACGAGCAGCAGTTCAGCACACAACTCACACATGCATCACTTGGGCCCACGGACAGCACCTGCATAAAGTCACACACATGCAGTAGGAGCTCACAATCCACCGAAAGCATGCAGAAAAGTTAGACTCACACACACATGCAGAAGAAACAGCTGCAGAAAAAAACACATGCAGCTCAACACAAAAATCAACCAGCACATGGAGCACAAAGCAGCACACTTGCAGCAGAAAGTATCCCACGGCAGCACCAACTTGCACCTGCAGAAAAATACACAAACACATGCAGAAAAGTCAAGCAAAGCAGCAGAAAATCAGCTTAACACATGCAACAACCTGCAAAAAACAGCTCTCATCAAACATGCAGCAGAAAAAAAAAACTGCAGCAGACAAAATTGCAGCAGACAAAATTGCAGCAGAAAAAACTGTAGCAGAAAAAAAAAACTGCAGCAGAAAAAAACTGCAGCAGAAAAATAAACAAAAGCATGCAGCAAAAGCAAATCAAAGTACATGCAGAAAGCTCACACATGCAAATAGAAGAAAGCAGAAAAACAGCAATGCAGAAAATGCACATGCAGTCCACGGATGCAGGGAGAAGAAATGCATAAAACAGAAAAGTCAAGCTCACACATGCAGAAAATCAACTCTCAAGGCAGCAACTTGCACCTGCAGAAAAAAAACAATCAAAGCTAGAACTCAAATCAGCACATGTATGAAAGTAACACACGGCAAAATGCAGAAAAAAACAGATGAAGAAAACAAGCATCACGGCTGGAATTCATGCACCGAACACAAGCACCAATCACGGGTAGAATGGCACCTCAATGCAGCAACTCTCACACAAGCAGACCCTATAAAACCAAGAGGCTGGAAGCTTAGCAAGACACGAAAATTTTTCTGCACTAGGACTGTTTTTCTGCAGTTTACATAGAGCAGAGAAAAAGCATTGGTTTCTGTTTTCATTTCAGATTTGTTTTTCTCTTCTTTAGAGCAGACGAAACCAAGAGTTTTATTTTGTTTTCTGTTTTCAGTTCTTTTTTTTTCCTTTGGGCAATTTGAGATTTATTTTTTTTGCTTCTTGTTGTTCTTTCTTTTGTCATTTACGTTAGGATGCATTAAGCTTATATTACTTTGTTATTTGTTTCCATCATCTTTATTTACGTACTGTTTTATTTTTTTTTTAAATTGTAGAACTGGGTAGTTTTTATTCTTCTCCTTGCTTTAGTTCGGCTTGTAGTGTTCTTGCCACACTTTAGTCGGCTAGTTTGCAATATTTTTTTTTATTTGTTTTTAGTTAACTTTACGTTGGTTCTAAGGGATGTGAGTTGGCCAGTTTTTATTTTTTTCTTCTTAGATTTACGGATAGAGTGTAGACGGAAGTTAATTTCTAGCTTCATTTTATTTTTAGTTTTATTCTTTACGTTGTGATTTCTTTAGAGAAGCAGGAGAAATCAATTTAATGGTTCTCTTCTTTAGCTTATGCAGTAGAATTCTAGACCAAACGGAGTTACAATATTTTTTTTTCTTCATTTCCGAGTTTCCATTGGTGGCTCGTTTATTGTTTTCTTTCCTGTTAGTTTAGACATATGTAGTAGCTTTCTTTATTTTCCTTTTCGGGTACAAGCCATTGAGTCGGCAATTTCAGTTTCTATTTTATTTTTCATTTTTACCGAATCATTCGGCAGCTTCAGCTTTTATTTTCATTCTAGTTTTCTTTGGTTCCAGACCTTGTTAAATACGGCGAGTTATTTTANTTGATCTTCTTAGCTCTCAATTTTGTGATTGTCCCATCTGAAACTTGCAAAGGATCTCTAAGACTTGGTTCACCTTGGGGTCCATCACGGAACCTACATAAAAAAATGATAATCTTTTAATATTAAACTCCACTCTTTTCTAAAAGGATTGCACAGCACTTACACACTCCAGGATTGTATCTAGCATTACTCTTTGAAAAAGAGTGAGATTTAAGATTAAAAAATTAATTTTTTCCTACGTGGGTCCCATATTTATTTATTTATTTCAAAATGATTTCACAATATTTATACACTCACTACTGCAACTATCATTTCTAAAAAAAAATTATTGATTAGGATAACAATCACATCAAACTTCTTTACTTAACATTATCTCTAACATAGCTTCTCAAAACTTGAGACGAAAAAAAATGGACAGTCAATGGGCACTAAAACAAAAATGAGATTTAGTGACAGAGGAAACTGTCACAAAAAATGACCAAAACGTCACAAAATACATCTGGTGATGGTTGGAAATGTGCGTCACAGAATACGTTTGCTGACAGTTTTCTGTGCAACAGTCACTTTTAGTGACGATTGGAGGTGTGCCATTTGATATAATGTTTGAACGAGGCCTTTTTCTTTAACGGTTGAAATCTATCATAGAAAGTCACATCCAAACGTCAAATTTAACATTCGAACGTAAACCAAACCAATTGACATCCGAATGATAGAAGGTGACATTCGTTGATAATAGTTCGAACATATCATATTTACATTTGAACGTTTATACATCCAAACATCAAATTTAAGTTCGAATGTTAATGGACCTATGTTTGAACGTAATAAGTATAACGTTCGAACGTTAATTTGAAAATTAACGAAGTAGCATTTGAATGCATGTAGTACGTTCAGAGTTTTGGAACGTTAAACATTTAAACATTTGAATGTTATATTCATTTGACGGTGAGTACGTTCGAACATTATGTTATAATTTTGTGAAATTACATTCAAACATTGTTTTGAATATGAAACACTGTTCGAACGTATTTTATTTACATTCGAACGTACATATCAGAAATACTAATCTTATCCAATTTAAAAACATGCCAATTGTATCATATTACATAACATATTTCACAACTAACAATGTTTCCAACTGTTTCCAAATTAGATATTAATAATATAATACACTAATAAAATTCATTTCTTCTTCTTTCCTCGTCTACCGTGACTCTGTTGCAATGACATAACTCGCTACATTTGCACCATCATCTCCCTTTGCACTTGTTCTTGGACCTCACTGCATATTTTTTCCTCCTGGTCTCTTTGTTGGTCCTGCAAGCACGTCTCTAAATGAGAGTCTCGCTCTAAGAGGGAATCCAACTCTTACTGTCTGGACCTCATATACTCATTCTCGTGCTGTGTAGTTTCTAAATCTTTGGTAAGATTATTAATTTGTGAAGTTGATGAGGTTGAGGAGGATGACCCGGAATGCTTGAAAGATTGTCCCAAACCTCTTGCCAAACTAGACTTGGGCTCAAACACTTGCATGAATATGTCTATATCACTAGGAGAGGATTCGCCAAAACTTACTGCATCTCTTTTTTCCTGCAATTTGAAAGATCAAAACACACAATAAGTAACGTATTAAAAAAAATACAAATAAATGAATGAGGGAAAAGTTTCTAGGATCATCACGTTTCTAACAAAGAGACATTAGCAATTTTAAAAAGATAGTGTTAGTACTTATATAAAAGAATATCAAGAAAATAAATGAATTATATAATTTATTAATTACCATTTTTTTAGCAAGATGATGGAATGACCTTGAACCAACACGATGGTGGACAGTCATAGTGGATCTATTCTGTGCATTTGTAGAACTTAAGTGCTACAAAATTAATTAAGAATGTTAATTGTAATATATATACATATAATATAAACAATGAATATAAATGTAAATAACTAAAGGAAATAAATCTAGAATACCTGATATTTTGAAGATGCGAAAAGATCACATCACTTTCTCCAATCGTTTAACTTCATCTGCTGGAAAGGGGATTTCGTAAGCTCTTCCAACTTCTCAAACTTCTTGAAGTGGTCATGACATCGTCCCTAGCGACATCGGAATAGTGTAACCATTAACTCATTCACAGTTCTCAAATCCTTGCTACAGCCAAAGTCGAGATTGAATTCATCCTAATTATAAGTGAATTATGTCCCAAATATGATATACTAATCTAGGTGAAAAAAATGAACTCCTAAAGTAAACTCACCAGCACATGACTCTGAATGTGCTCCTTAATCTCATTTAGAACATCTTGCCAGGATCACACATAAAATGGAGCATAAACTCAGACTACTATGCCAATATAGGAGGAAAGCGCTGCTGCACTATCAACCAATCCTCTAGTGGAATTACTAGGATTGGTAACCTTCAGATTTCTGTGCCTTCAATTTTTCTCAAGTGAGATGCCACATGTATTGCCTCGTCAGCGACAAGCGGATGCATCAACTAATAGATAATAGTATAATTTTTATAGTTATATAATTATTGTGACAAAAGTATTAATTATATAATTAATTATCAATGACATTTCCTTACTGGTAGGTGTCGACTGTGCATCGTTCTCTGTAGTGTCAACTTGATCCTCAAGTGAGGAGTCCTCAATGGGTTCGGGACTTGGACTTGGCGGAGGAGGAGGCACATTTCTTCTTTGTTGTTTTGGTGACATCTTTAAAAATGATTAATTATATTAGAAAAAATTAATTAGAAGAAATTAATTTTAGTATAATATTCTATAGTCACCTTTATGAATACATTTTTTAGTACTTTTAGTCTTCATCTA
This sequence comes from Carya cathayensis, assembly GCA_011037825.1. Lineage (NCBI taxonomy): Eukaryota > Viridiplantae > Streptophyta > Magnoliopsida > Fagales > Juglandaceae > Carya > Carya cathayensis. Next base: position 63,838 of record QGSO01000430.1, read on the forward strand.
CGGATGTATTTTCTGTGCTTGTTTCAGAATCTCTCTCTATAAGATCTTTGTTATTATCATCAACCTCTTCTTCATCCTCCTTATCCACTTCCTTCCTGGATTCTTCTTTGTCTTCTTCGTCTTCTTCTTCTAACTCTTCTTTTTATTCCTCACTTTCTTGCATTGAATGATCATTTAATATGGACGGGTCGAGATAGACGGGTGGGACTTCATCTCTACACAATGGGAGCAACTCGAGTGCACCGAGGTCAACAAACAAGTTAATACCCTCTCCATCTTCCTGGTAGGCCTCTACAATCGGAGTGTCATCTTCATCTCCATTATTCTCGTAATCTGCACTCGTTCCTGCTTTATATATATTTTGGGGGATAAATTTTTGTACGACTTGCCAAGTTATCTCTCCACTATCTTCATCAGCACTTTTCATTGGATTAATCAAGTAATAGATTTGAGTAGCTTAACAAACCAATATGAATGGATCATCTTCATACCATTTAGATGTAGTATTGACACTCGTAAAGTAATTATTCCTATATATCGAAACCTGACCACCGCCTATATCCCACCAATCACATTTAAAGACATATGTTATATACCCACTCAGATATTTCAATCCAATAATATCACGAATGACACCATAATAATCAATATCATCTGTTCCATGACTCCCCTTGACCAACACATTACAGTTTTGAGTCTTTCTATTACATTCACGGTCCAAAGTATGAAATCTATTAACCTCAAACTATGCATTCAGTGTATTGAAGTGCTCTATGTGTAGGACCACGGGCCAATGCATACAATTCAGGAGAAACTAATCCGGGATCCCGAGCACATTGTTCCAAAATCTAACAATTGAAATAATATATACAAATTAAATATTTCCTAAAGTTAAAACTTTCAAAATCTAACACATATATAATTTTAGTTCATACACATTGTTCAAACCATCCAGGAAATTCTTCCTCGTGTCTTGCCTCTATATTTTCTACGCCTTCTGTCTTAAGTTTGTCTACGTGCTCACTGTATATAAGTGTAAAATCATATTATTTTTTAGAATAAAAGTTATAGTTAAACTTTTTATTAGAAGAATTATTTGAACATTTTACAGCGACATACCTAAGATACTCATCAATCTCTCAACAATTATTTAACACGTACCACCGAACATTACCCAACTCTATATTAATTAAATTGTAACCCATTTGTGCACCCAAGGGTTGTATATTTTGGAAAAACACTGATAGTTCATAAGGAGGTGGAGCAGCAAGATCAGCATTTCGCTCTTGACAATTAAATCATGTCTCAATACCACGAAGATATAGAGAGCAAAATATTAACCATTCATTGTGTATATAGGCCTCTGCTATTGAACCCTAAGCTCTGGCTTTATTCCCAACAATGCACTTCAGTCGACTCAAATATCTTTCAATTGGATACATCCAATGGAACCCGGTCCATCCAACAATACCTCCTGGGGTAAATGTATTGCTAAATGGACCATGACATCAAAAAACTATAGTGGAAATACCTGCTCGAATTTACATAGTATAGTAGCAATGTCTTCTTCCAGTTTCCACAACATATCTCGATTTACTACCAGAGCGCACTAATCCTTAAAAAATATACATAGTTCGGTCATGGCAACACGTACATTAGATGTCAGCTTCCCATGAATTCCCACCGGTAATAATTTCTGCAAAAATTCGTAAAAATCATGACTTTTAAGTCCACTAATTTTCCAGTCATCAGGGCTCACGCATCTACTGATATTTGAAGCATAATCATCTGGCAGCTTCACACCTTGTAACCATATGCAGAAGTCCATCCTCTCCTCCCTTGTCATCGTAAAACATGCATGTGGCATAACCAACCTATCACCTTCCACCCATAAATGCAGATCGTGTTTAATTCTCATTCTTTCAAGATCTTTCATCCGTCTTGATTGTATCCTTCATCTTTTTATTAATGCTACATAAATACGTCAATGTCATTCCCAGGTGATCTCGAGCCAGGGATAAGTAAAGTTAACAAAAACTTGGGCACCTTCATGCACCTTCATGGTGGAAGATTGTGTGGAATCAATACTACAAGCCAAGTGCTATAACTTGTACTCATATTCCCAAAAGGGTTGAATCCATTAGTTGTAAGTCCTGGGCACATGTTCTGAGCTTCTATCTCAAACTCTGGATATTGATTATCGAAATATTGCCACACCAATGAGTCAATTGGGTACCTCATAAATGCATCATTATTAACTCTTTTCTCCTTGTGCCAGTTCATATCGTGAGCTGTTTTCTTACACATATATAATCTTTACAACCTAGGTCTCAAGGGAAAATATTGCAACACCTTAACCGGCACAACTCCCAAAAGTTCGAGCGGGAAATCTCCTGCCACTTTTTCACTTACATTCAGACGTATATATCATATACATTTGAACGTATTGAGGAAAAAAATCTCTATTTTTGCATATTATATTATAATATATCATGTAAATTAATTTTAATTTATATGTACATATATATAGTCTATAATTATACTAATAAGTATATAGTCTAGTATATATATATATATAGTATTCAACTATATATATATACTTGTAAAATACTATATAGTCTAGTACTATATATTATACTATATATATAGTCTAGTAATATATATATATTAAACATAATAACTATATATAGTATATTATATAAAATAACATATAAAGAAAGAATATATATATAGTATACATTGTATATTATATATAGTCAACAATTATACTAATAAAGTATAATATATATCTTAGTTATATAGTCTAGTATATATATTATAGTATATATATAGTATAATATATATAATATACTACATAGTATATAATATGTATAGTATAATATATACCACACTATATATATATTATTTCATATATTATATAACTATACTAGTATAGATAAACATATATAATATTTAAAATAATAATTATTAATATATATTATTTTTATATAATATATATGAATTTTAAGACAATACGCATGTCCACGTTCGCATGTCAAAAATTAACGTTCAGATGTATTGTGTAAATGTCCGAACGTCAACCATAATACGTTCTAATGTATAAAACGTTCGAACATATTGTTCTTAATATTCAAATGTTAAGTGTATATTAATTGTAACCCGACGGCATCCAACTCCTCATTTCTCACTCCGTATTCCGTCTCTCCTCTGTCACTCACGCTACCGTTGCTGCCGTCATACGCCACCGCAACCATCACAAAAAGGGTATGTGTGGCGCCCCCAAAATCCCCACGTACGGAAAACGGGGAATTCGAGGCGCCCGGATGGTGACATCACGGGTCACCACCCTATCGAAGAGTGCCAAGTGTGTGTAAGCGACAATTGTGTACAAGAAGATACGCAGCGGATAGCAAAGTCAAATACTAAGTACCAGAATTTTTTCTTAAATAAAATACAAACGGTTCAAAGGTACATAATAAAATATTACATGATATAAATATGTTTTTAAAACTAAGTACAAAGCATAACTTCAAATCAGAACTCCGGCGGAGCCGCATCCTCGGGCTCAGCCTCCTCCTCCTCCTCGAACACTGCATCAAAATCTACGGTACCAAAAATGGTGCCGCAGGTAAGTAAAACCCAAACACCACTAGATAAAAGCATATTAAACTCAAACAACAAGTATGAATGAATGTCAATGCTCCAAAACTCATAAACCATATTTTTATACACACGCCCAAAAACTCATTTGGCTTAAAAACATCACCTTTAAAACCAAGCCTCGCCATTATCCCAGATAATGGCCCAAACCACCATTTTCCCCGAAAATGGATCACAAGACCATCGCCATTTTCCCAGAAAATGGCCCATATCCGAAAACCATGAAAACCAACCAATTATGCATGCACCATGATCTCCCCTAGGGATCATCCGCACACTCTGGCTCTGTGCCACACCGCAGGTAACGTCTACGCGTGTGACACCTACACGAGTGATGCCCAGACTCGCGCCTCCAACTCGCGCGTACCTGGCCAGGCCATCCTCTAGTCCCCGCCACTAAAAGGACCACGGAGTCGACACGACAGCGTTACCGTATCGTGCGATCCGGTCGTCGCCCGGCGACAACCCAGGGGATGTCACTCAGTATTATCCACTCCCGAGTGACCAGAGGAGCTCCACCGAGATAATAACCCATCCCGGCTTGGGCTCGTGATACGCACACTCCCAAAAATCATTTACGCCAATAAAACATGATTTTTCCAATAAAATAAAATACAAGTGCATGCATCATGTAAATGCCAATTTCAATGCTCGACAAATAAATTCAACCATAGCACAACAAAACAAGCAACTCCGTCCTCCATCCATCCGACCCCCGAACTCCTCGGACTCAGTCCGGAATCAGCGAACCAACCAAATAAATTATTGAAAGAGTAAAATACATTTAAATCTAAAAGTAGCGTTTGGAAAATACTTACAGCGCTATATAGGATTTTTAGAAGGTTCGGCGCGAAGCGAACGGCGATGCGAAAGCAACGTAACAGTGCAAATGCACTGTTCCCGTGGGTCGCAAAATACCCACTTTTGACCGGGGACAAACCAAGACACCAAATTGATAGGGAATGGTCTAGAGATGTTTATGAAGCTAGTGGAAGTGAGTTTTGGCCGTGGGTGGCGGCGAAAACGCCGGTAGGGGCGGAAAAAGGGCAAATCGGAGTTGAGCTCGTGGGAGCCGCTCCGGTGACCGTTTGAGGCCGGGGATGGGTGGGTTAGGTCGGTAAGGAGTAGGGGAAGAAGTGGTGAAGAGGTGGTGGCCGGAGGTGGAGCGACGGCGGCGGATCGGGCTTAAAGCCGTGCGGCTTGTTGGGCGTTTTCCGGCCAAACGGCCGGCCGGTTGGGGCTGGGAGTTGGAGGGGATGATCACCGGCCGGAGGGGAGTCGACCGGTGGGTGTGGCGTCAGGCACGACGCCGGCGAACGGCGGGGCTGGGCTGGAGGCCGGCGGACGCGTGGGTGAGGAGAGAGAGAGAAAGAGAGGAACGCGGGGAGAGAGAGAGAACCGAACGGGAGAGGGAAAAAAAGGAAAAAGAAAAAAGAAAAAAGGGAAAAAAGAAAAAGAAGAGGAAAGGAAAAGAAAAAAGAAAAAGATGAAGGAAATTAATGAGGTCCAGTCCTCACGTCGGAAGTCCAAAGACTGATTAGCCGAAAACGGTAAAAAACATAAAACGATTAAAATAAATTAACACTACATCAAATAAATAAATAAACACCAATAAAATATTTTAAACACATCAAAAGCTAAAATAAAATAAATAACTAGTAAAAACCAATTATTTAAATTTTTAAAACCAAAAACAAGCCAAAATAAATTAAATCACAATTTAAATCCGACAGCCTATAAAATCCATTTAAAACTCGATAATTTAAAATAAAAGCACTATAAAATATTTAATTAAATTAAAAATATTCCTTCAGTGAAAATACACATAAAAGCGGGTCATCACAGTATGTCCCCTCCCCGTACCATTTATGTGTTTTTTTTTTTAAATTTAATTGGTGGGTTTCAAAAATCGAAACCCATTGTGGCCGAATTTTCTCCTTGATTTTCCTGCCACCATTGGTTGCAAATGGCTAAAATGCCTTTGTAAAAACTTTCCTTGTAGTGTATAGATCATTTCTACGGTGGCTTTTGCTCTGAGATGTAGATTTATGTGATTTTGGAAATGATTGAGTCGACTCAACCATTCCTGCATCGTAATGCTCGAACGTTACCATGTAACGTCCGAACGTTAGTAGACGTTTCAAATTCTGTCTGTTGATAACGTCTGGACGTTACATTTTAATGTTCAAACGTAAATATTATAGATGAAAACATATTTATCCAACATTTGAAGAGTACTTTGGAAAAAAAGTTTGAACGTAAACCCATTGTCTTCTTCAATTATACTAAATGTTCGAACGTTTATCTTATTAAGTGTGAATGTCTTGTGAATATGATTTAAATTTTGAACGTATATCATTGTACATTCAGATGTAAATTCTTTCTAATTATTAAAATATCATTGTTCAAACGTTTATCTAATTACGTTCGCACATCTTGTGAATATGATTTATGTTCGAACGTACATTCATTGTACATTCAGACTTTAATTCTTTCTAATTATTAAAATATCATCATTTGAACATTTATCTAATTACGTTTGCATGTCTTGTGAATATGATTTACGTTCAAACGTACATTCATTGTACATTCAGATGTAAATTCTTTCTAATTATTAAAATATTATCGTTCAAATGTTTATCTAATTACGTTCACACGCCTTGTGATATGATTTACATTCAAACGTACATCCATTGTACATTCAGACATAAATTCTTTCTAATTATTAAAATATCATCGCTTGAATGTTTACTACTTGACGTTCGAACGTCAATCCCTTAAATTTTCCTATAAATTTTACAATATAATTGTGTTATATTATTATTGTTTTGGGTATTGAAAAAGTGGAATTGTTTATCAAAATTGCTTTCAAAATTATGTAAATTTGTAATGATGAGATGAGAATTTTGTGTATAATCTCACCATCCAAACCTATCGTAATATACATATATCTGTAATTCTAATGATTTATTGGACTTTTTTTTAGGATATGGCTCACTATATGACAACTAGGAAACGAGGGAGGGAAGGAGGCAGTCTGGACACTGCTCGGCTGGGGGCACGAACATCGATATTAGGTGAGCGGATAATACTGATTACTGAGTTTGATGAGCTCAGTTGGGAGTGGAAGACACTGAGAAATGTCTTCCTCACTAGAGGTTAGGGCCCAATATGAACATTAAGGGGAAAGATTTACCCTACAATGGTTCGCGAGTTTTACATGGAGATGGCCACCATGCCTAATGATGCATCCTCCCATACCATCACTGTATGCGGTGAGTTCTCAATGGATGTTATCATTGAGTTACTCCAGATCCCGCATCACCTACTTGAGGTGACAACTACTTATGCTAGTGACACAGTAACTGCATTAGCTCTGGGCACATCTGAGGCAGATGTAGCCACTTCTTCTTCATCTATGGGCCCTGTTGACACTATGGCCGGTCATGATGAAGATCTGCCCAAGACTGAGGATATGGCTCTTGAGGTTGGTGGTGATGAGCGAGATCTGGATTTCTACATCCTCACAGGAAAAGACCGCACAAAGCTCGAGAGGCCAAACTCCTTCAGCCGGAAACAGTTGCTGCTTTTCTTTCGCATGTTGTAGATTTTGTAGACCCTGTGGCACATAAGACCACATTTAGTCGGGCTTGCATACAGTCTTTGATTTGCTTGGCATGTGGAGAGCCCATTGACTTACCACTCATTATTTTTGAGCAGATCTATTACGAGGCGAGCATCTATACAACAGACAACCTCCTATACGGAGTCATCTTCACCTAGCTATTACTAGCCCGGATAGTGCCACGCCAGGCGGAGGAGATGATGATAGATCTGATGAGCACCATCGACATGGCCACACACCGTCGGAGCATTAGATAAGGGAGAGGCTCAGCTTGGCGTCAGTCTGGTACTGTATCAGATCTTGTTCTTTCGACCGAGTCTAGGGCTGGTGTTACTCCCCCGTCTGCGAGTAGTAGTCAGCAGTCAGTGGGTGCATTTGTGGGGGATGTGTGACCTTCTTGGGTTGATGCAATGATGACAGATATGAAGGGGCATATAGACCGATAGATCGATTAACAGATTGCTCATATAGATCAAGCTGTCACACATCTTGCCCATCATGTAGATGTCCTAAACATTAAGGTTGAGACATTGACTGAGGAGTTTCGATCATTTGTAAATGAGCAGTTCTGAATGTCATTTGCAAAAATTAATCATATATTTTTTTTTTCGACATATGTATCGCAACTTAATTTTTATACTCAATTTTCTTTAATATTAGCTTATACAGCCTTAATGTTAAACAAATATATATTATAGTCAATTTCAAAAATATAAATTAACGCCTAAAGTTCGAACGTTACAACGTTGGCGCTAAAAATTTTCACATTCGTACGTAAGCAGACATAACGTTAGAACTTAATGTGATGTTCGAAGAAAATATTTGACACATTCGAACGTAAAAAAAAGTCATAACCAGTATTTAGTGACGGTTTCCACAAAGCATCACAGAAAATGCATTTTAGTGCAGTTTGGAAATCGTCACAATTTCCAAACCATCACTAAAGAGCATTTTTGTTGTAGTGGGGTCAAGTGAGGCAAAAATGAGTTGAAAAGATGCCTTGGTTAATATATACAACCAATAACAAGCAAGAGGCCCAAAGAAATTAAAAATAGTCTGTGTTTTGTACCATGCTCGTGATAGCATATAAATAATTGGTTAAACAAAGAACCAATGATATGAGGTCAATTCAGTTTCATAAACGACATTATAACTTGTAAACCATAGAAGAGTATTGGCATATGGGAAATTGTGCAGTTGCGTTCTTGAACGTTTGTCAAGATCCTTGTGAGAGAGGTTACGCTTGAAAGCTCCACAAGCTAAGACAACTGATTGGATCGAGCTTGGTATTCATCCATGATTCTATACCATGATAGAATTTAAATGTAATAGAATTTGAAATGAAAATGTGAAGAAGAAGAATGAGAGTGCAGCTTTTTTTTTTTTAAGACAATATAGCAATATATTGATGTAAAAATGAAAAGACAGAGAAAAACACTGTCAACATTACATAGACTGTTCTTAATGGACAGTCGACATAACCTGCATTGGACCATCTTCAATCCAGATTTACTCATTCTCATAATCTAATGCTAACTTTGCTAACTGGTGAGCAGCATAGTTGGCTTCTCGATGAACAAACACAACTTGCCATTGAGGATAAATCAATAACATACTTCGAGCATCATGAACCAGAATACCATAATCTGCATTAATCATCTCATCAAAGTTCACAGCCCTAACAATGGTCTGAGAATCACCTTCAAACACTACCCTTCCAAATCCCAAGTCAGCACAAACTTCCATTGCCCTCCTCAAAGTTGTGCCTTCTTCTATCACCGGCTTTACAACTGGCTTTTGACTTGCACACACACAAGCCATGATATTCCCTTGCTCATCCCTTATAATGATACCACAACCTGCTTTATTAAGTTTGGTACTAACAAAAGCATCCCAATTTGCCTTTGAAGTTCTAAAACTTGGTTTCTTCCACCTAACTTCTCCTCTGTCACTTAAAGAATTAGAAGGAACATCATCTGTATTTGTTAGGGAAGTTAAAAACAAGTCTTTATCTACAGTAGCTGATACCACAACCTATTGGGGGCTTTCTAGATCTTTTCCATGCACAACATAATTTCTCCTAATCCATATCCTTTGCATAATAAAGCAGACCAGCTGAAGTGCATCCATATCTAGCTTAGAGCACAAAGATAACCATAGTGCATAGAAGTCAGGGAAAGAACTAGACCATTTGTGTGTTGGACAGCCCGGCATGGCCCAAACATCACTAGCAGCAGGACAACACCATATTACATGTAATGCAGACTCTACTTCTCTCTTGCAGATAGAACACAAATCAACATCTACAACCTTTCTGTTGGCCAAATTCTGCATAGTAGGAAGAACATTATGAACAGCTCTCCATACAAAAGTTTAATTTTCATAGGGACATTAAGAGACCATAGCTGCTTCCAATCTATCAGACAATTTACAATGCTCGAACACTCCCCCTTCACCTGTCTAATAATATTTTGTTGTAAATAATATGCACTTCTTACATTGAATGCCCCATTTGCAGTACACCCCCAAATCAGCTTATCCTGAGCTCCAGTTCTGCTTAAAGTGATCTTACATATCTTCTCTACCTTTTCCTCATCAAATAATTGGTACAACTCTTCCTTCTTCCATCTGCACTCCCATTCATCAATTAATTCAGCAACAGTTGGATCCCTGCTGGAAAGGATATTGGATGGATTAAGTTGTAAGAGTACAGAATCTTTGACCCACTTGTCATGCCAAATGCTAATACCAGTACCCGACCCCACTCTCCATAAGCTTCCTGCCTTGATCAACTCTATTGATGACCACAAACTCTGCCAAATGAGAGATGATTTTGTCCCCTTTTTTGCATTCAGCATAGTTCCCCTCTTAAAGTACTTTTGTTTCAAAATTTGTGCAACCAATGAGCTTGGATTATTTAGAACTCTCTATATTTTCTTAGCCAGCATGGCTTTATTAAAAGATTCCAAATCTCTAAAACCCAAGCCCCCATCCTTTTTAGATACTCCCATACTTGTCCAAGCCTTCCATTGAATTCTCTATTTGTTATTGCTGCTTTCCCACCAGAATCTTCCTATCATCGAGTTTATTTCCTGCAGCAACTTCTTTGGCAACTTAAATACACTCATGGTATAAGTTGGTATTGCTTGAATTACTGCTTTTAGCAATACTTCCTTTCCTGCTTGTGATAGGAATGTATTTTTCCAACTTGAGATTCTGGTTCAAATCCTTTGTTTGATAGATCTGAAAGATTGGTATTTAGACTGTCCCACTGTAGTTGGAAGTCCTAAATACCTCCCATAGTTCTTATCAGCTGAAACCCCTACTACATCAACAACTTCCTGTTGTCTATCTGCACTGGTATTGGAACTGAAAAACGCTACTGTTTTATCTTGGTTCAAGCACTGTCCAGAGGCATTCTCATAAGTCTGAAGCAGTCCTTGAAGCCTTTGCCACTCCTCAATATTTGCTCTACAGAAAAGCACACTGTCATCAGCAAAAAAGAGATGACTAATCCTCAATCCTCCTCTGACAGCTGCAACACCTTTGATCTCTCCCTTATTCTCAGCCTGAGTTATCAAGGCACTTAAGCCTTCAGCACATAATATAAATAGATAAGTAGATAGTGGATCTTCTTGCCTAATCCCACGTTCGGGTTGAAAAGCTTCCCCATTTTTTCCATTTAACAGCACTGAATAGCTCACTGTAGTGATACAGTCCATAACCAACTTTATCCATCTCTCACCAAATCCCATTTTTTCCATAATAGCCTTCAGGAATTTCCATTACACACGGTCATAAGCCTTAGACATATCCAACTTGATAGCTATCGAGCCTACTCTTCCCTTTTGCTTGGTCTTCATAGTATGCAAGAGTTCATAGGCAGTTATCACATTATCAGTGATGAGCCTATTAGGAATAAAAGCACTTTGGTTGCTTGAAACAATGAGATGGAGAATATGCTTCAACCTATTAGCTAAGACTTTGGAAACCAATTTATACACAACATTACAAAGGCTAATTGGTCTAAATTGGTTAACAACATAAGGATCTTTTACTTTAGGAATCAAAGCAATGACAGTAGAATTTTTTCCCCTATCCATTCTACCCCCATTTAGAAAATGTAAAATAGACTCACATACCTCATCCCCTACAATATGCCAATAGGATTGGAAAAATTGAGCATTAAAACCATCTGGTCCAGGGGCCTTGAGAGGAGCCATTTGTTGTAGTGCTGCTTCTATTTCCTCTCTATTGAAAGGCTTCTGCAATCTGTAATTCATATCCTCAGTCACCCTTGTGTTAATGCACTTCAAACAACTGTTCAGTTCTTCCTCAGTTGGACTTGTGGATCTGGAAATATCTTTGAAATACTGAGTAAAAGCCTCTGACATTTCTGACTGACTCTCCCATTTTCTGCCTTGTATGTCATGGATAGCTTTAATTTGATTCTTCTTATACCTCTGAGTTGCACATAGGTGAAAAAACCTAGTATTTTTATCTCCAACCTGATACTAGTTCACCTTTGCTCTTTGCCTCCATTTTATATCTTCTTGTTCTAACAAAAACTCCAGGCCCTTCTGTAGGTTTTTAACAGCAACTATATTCAGAGGACCCTCAACATCTTGTAAATTCCTGAGTTCTTCTGCTTTCTCCAGGATCGCCTTTGCACAATCCACATTCTTTCCCTTGCTCCATCTCGTGAGTCCTTGAGCAGAAGCTTTAAACTTTTGTTTAATCTTTCCCCACCCTTCTAGTCCAAGGACCACCTTCCTCCACTCTTTTCTGATAATATCCTCCCCTTCCACATCTTTAGTCCATTTTCCCTCAAACATGAACTTGTTACTCTTACCCATAATAGAAAAACCAGTTCTGTAACATGCCAAAAGAATTGGCCTATGGTTTGACCTTCTTGCAACTAGAGTTTCCACAATAGACCTTTTAAACATATTCCTCCATTGAGGATTGGCTACCACATGATCTAATCTTTCTTTGGTATAGTGAGGACCTTCTTGTCTATTACTCCAGGTAAACAAGCTCCCTTTCCAGCCCAAGTCATGCAGATTATTGCAAAACACAGCATGTCNATAGTATAATATAGTATAATATATTATAACTATAGTCTAATATATAGTATAATTTAGTATAATATATTATAACTATAGTCTAATATATAGTATAATTTAGTATAATATATTCAATAACTATAGTATAATATATAGTATAATATATTATAACTATAGTTATAATATATATAGTATAACTATATTATAACTATAGTTATATAATATATTATAAATATTTTACTATATGTTAGTTAAAATACTATTTAAACTATTAGACTATATTTTATAACATTATAGTAATATATAGATAATATAATATATATTATCTTAATATATTATATTATAAATATAATATAACATATTACTATTTATTATAATTTCATGATGAATTATTACGGTTATAATATATTATATAATATATTATATTACGGTTATAATATAATATATAATATATAATTAAACGTCCGGACGTTATGGTTAACGTCTGAACGTATAACGTATACGTTCGCATGTTAACATAACGTCCGAACGTATACATTATACGTTCGCATGTTGACATAATGTCCGAACGTTACATGGTAACGTTCGCACGTATGAAATAACGTTCGAACGTTGCTTAATAAATGTTCGGACGTTAACTGTATATAAAGCCAGGTCCGACGGTTTCCAGGCCATTTCTCGCACTACAACGATCACTCTCTCTTCCTCTCCGCCATGCACGCCGCCGCAACCGTCGCCAAACGCCACCACAACCGTCACTAAAAGGTAATGTGCCCCTCCCTCATCTATTTAGTACCATTTTAATCGGTGGGTTTCAAAAATTTGAAACCCACCGTAGGCCGGTTATTGTAGTTGGATTTCAGGCCACCATTCACTGTAAATTGATACAATAGGACTGTAGAAACATTTCCCATTATTAGTATATGATTATTTTGGTTGTTTGTGGCTTCGAAACATTCGTTTCGAAGCTTTCGGTAATGGCTAAGTCGACTCAGCGATTCCGTGTCGTAACGTTCGGACGTTACCACACAACGTTCGAACGTATGACGTTTAGTATTCTTTACGTTCGCACGTTAAATGTTAACGTGCGAACGTTATTTTTTACGTGCGAACGTTTAATCCAACGTTTTAAAAGAACGTTGGATTAAACGTTCACACGTAATCCGTTGATATTCCTCGGCTAGTAAAAACGTCCGAACGTATGGCGGTTCAAATTCAAAACGTGCGAACATTAACATCAAACGTTCGGATGTCATGGACTCATTCCTTCGTTTGTGTCGAACGTTTGTATGTAACGTTCGACACAACGTCCGAACGTATTTTCTTTCTAAATTCGCACGTAACATTTTTGCCTTAACGTGCGAACGTTATTTCAATAACGTTCGAACGTTTCATGTATACATTTTTTAATATTGTTTCTTTTTATTATTATTATTTTAGATATTGCAATCATGAAATTAATTAGTTATTTTACTGTCAAAATTATGTGAATTTATAAGGATGCTATTTTAATTTTCTGAATAATTCATATATGTCATAATACGTATGCTATTTTTTTTTTTCAGGATATGGCTCAATATATGACGACAAGGAAGCGAGGGAGGGATGGAGGCAACCCGGACATTGCTCGACTGGGGGCACGAACTGTTATGGGGGAACGAGAAATTCTCATTAATGAGTTTGATGAGCTCAGCTGGGAGCAGAAGACGCTGAGAGACGTCTTCGTCACCAGAGGCTGGGGCCCCATATGCACATTGAGGGGAAAGATTTACCCCTCAATGGTTCGAGAGTTTTACATTGGGATGGCCACCATGCCTAACGATGCATCATCCCATACTCTCAAAGTATGCGGTATATAGTTTCACTTCTCGGCGGATGTTATCGCCGACTTACTCCAGATTCCGCGTATACTACCTGAGTCAACAGCTACTCAGGCTGCTGACACAGCAGCTGCATTTTCCCCGAGCATATTCAAGGAAGAAGAACATCGACCCGAGGACGATCCTATTGCTACTGAGGTTGGTGATGCGGAGCGGGACCAGGATTTCTACATCCTCACTGGCACGGACCGTACGAAGCTCGATAGGCCGAACTCCTTCAGCCAAAATCAGCTGCTGCATTTCTTTCGCATGTTGCACATTTTTGTTGCAACAAATGTAGATCCGGTGGCACATAAGAGCACATTCAGTCGGGCTTGTGCACAGTTCCTGATTCGCTTGGCACGTGGTGAGCCCATTGACTTGCCCCTCGTTATATTTGAGCGGATCCGTTACGAGGCCAGCATCGTTACCACGGATAATCTCCCGTACGGAGTCATTATCAGCCGCTTATTACTAGCCCGGGGAGTGCCACGCCAGGCGGAGGAGATGATGATAAACCAGATGAGCCCCATTGACATGACCACACACTGCCGGAGCATTGGACAGGGGAGGGGCTCAGCTAGGCGTCAGTCTGGTCCTACGCCAGATCTTGTTCCCCCCACTGAGTCTGGGGCCGATGTTGATCGCCCGTCGGCGAGTACTAGTCAGCAGCCGGGAGTTACATCTGCTGGGGATGTGCGACCTGCTTGGGTTGATGCAGTGATGACAGATATGGAGGCGCATATAGATCGACAGATTACGCATATAGATCAGGCTGTCGCACATCTTGCACATCATGTAGATGTGCTAAACAATAAGGTTAAGACATTGACTGAGGAGTTTCGATCTTTTGTAAACCAGCAATTCTGAAAAGTTTGTAAATTATCATATTTTATTTTTTATTTTCGACATATGTAATGGACACAAATATTTAATGTATGTATTGTGTAGCTTAAATTTTAAATTCTTAATTTTTTTTAATATAACATTACCAACCTTACTATTAAAAAAATATATATTATGGTAAATTTATGCAAATTAACACATTACGTTCGAACCTTATCACTTTAACGTTCTAACATTGGCTCAAATATATTAACGTTCGCACGTAATTAGACAAAACGTTCGAACGTTTGCGCTAAAAATTTTACGTTCGCAAGTAAATATTCATAACATTCGAACGTTATTGTGAAGTGCGAACGTATTATGTGAAACGTTCGAACGTTTCCAAATTCTTGCCCAACTTTTAGTGACAGTTCCCACAAACCGTCACGGTAAATACGTTTTAGTTACAGTTTGAAAACTGTCACTATTTATAATCTGTCACTAAAAGCTATATTTGTTGTAGTGTGTTCAACTCTTTTGGCTGCTGACGGAAAATAAAATCACTGTAAAAGTTTAAGTAGCAGGAAGACAAGGACAAAACACTAAGGAATGAGTTATTAAGAACAAATCATGGAGTGCTTATGCTCAAAAGTCAAAATTATAACCCAATGCACTGCGTAGCCTAATCATTCAAGCGATCACAATGAACACGTGGTTTTGTGTTGGGACCATGCACATGCAAAACCCAAGCATCATGTGATCACTATTCACCAAGTAAGCCTTCGAAGCCGCTTCCAATCTTTAAACACCACAGAAAATGGTAAGACAGGGAATTAGTGTTGGGACCACAAACTAACCATTAACCTAAAAACAATTTAGAATAAAGAGTGTCAGCTTCTCAGTACATGACGACCAACTGGTCCCGTAAGTTTAGCGTACGGTTGGCTATTCTTTGATCATTTTATTTTGTTCCTTTTTGTTAATTTCTGGGAATATAATCTTCAGCTAATTGATGTGCCTATTTGTGGCAGAAAAAGAACGTGCTGGGAATGGAATCTGGAAGTTGTTAAATAAAAAGGCATTTCAATTGCAATTTGTAGGGCATTTTGGACTCAATGGTAGTGACATCAAACGCTCATAAGTTAAAACTATAGCCACGTTTTCTGTACAGCTTGTTTGAGCAGTAAATTATTTGGACATTACACTACTTCCTTCTGAGCTGTTACCACATTGTTTACTTTTGGAACCTAAAGAAAACCCTCCATCAATTCAGCGCGTTGAAGGTGGAGATGTAAGCCTTTGACCCTTAAGCCTTTATATATAATTAAGCTTATAAAACAACGTATCTCAAAATTTCTTATAAGTATTCTCAAAATTTATATCATTTAAGTATGCCCTTATTTTTCGCATTAGCTCGACCGATGCGTTTTGGAAACAAGTGCATGCACCGACTTTCGTTTGATAGTCTTAATGTGGCAAACTGTTTCTTTCTAATTGGGAAATCTCTTGGTAGTTAAGGTTATTGATCACAAAATCGCTTCCTTAGAATCAATGTCAAACTTGAAGTACTGCAAATTAATACTCTTTAAGGAAAGGTTTATTCTTAGCTAGAAAAGCTCTTAAAAATATTAATCCATTTGGATATATTTGAGATATGAAAAGCCTCTAAACTTATGCCATTGTCTTTGTAGAATTTGAAATAACCTCAACCCTCCATTAAAAATTCTCAACCGGGGACAACGGAATAAAGTAGAAACTCCGTTAGGTTTGTGAACCAAAACCTATTGTCTAATCTCACCCTCTTGTTGTTTATTCCTAATACTGGCACGACGATCAAATATTTTATCTGAAAAATATTAGAGATAGGGTGAATTGTCAACATCTCAATAAGCATTAACACAACGTACCCCAAATCACGACAAAATCTTGACGTCTGATATGCCAGAGATCAAGCTAGTGCTGCCATCAACTCTACAAGAAAAAACGCAACTCTCAACCATAGTAAACAATGCATCCAGTTTGTCTTTATTTTCTTTCGATTTGTGTATATCAGACAACATCCCATGATCATAAACATAATTCATGAATTATGTGCAAGCATAATTTATTTCCAAGCCTCACTATATGTATTTCAGCCTTTGTATTCATTCTAGAGAGCAACAACCACTACAACACAATTTAGTTTTTGCGACAGTTTATAGAAATTGTGACATTCCAAAAACTGTCACCAAAATAAGTTTTTGTGACAGTTTCAAGCAACCGTCACTAAAGGTGGACGAGAAATGGTTAAATGTTCAAACTATGATTATGTTTCATTCGAACGTAACTCATAATATCGTTTTGGAATGGGTACATGCAAACGTATAAAATTTGACGTTCAAACATTTCATGTAAATTCGAACATAAAGCCGATGTACGTGTGAATGTCTAAGTTATTCATTCTAATGTTCAGACGATAGTCATTAATATTCGAACGTTTAATGTTTTAAAATTATAATGGAATTTCAAATTAAAAAATAATTGAGAATTGAAATATAAAAACACTAAATATATTAAATAATATTGTTCATACGTTACATAAAGTACAAAAGAAATGGCAAAATATGAATAAAAAATTTATTCATTACATAAATTACACCAGATAACTTGAATTTTTTATTCATTATTCATTATGAAATGGATATTTTTTTTGTTCATTATACTAGATATTGTTCATTAAGAAAAGTTTAAAATTAAAAGTAAATGTTCAAATTAAAAAAGATTGACACTTGAAATACAAAAATACTAGATATATTAAATGATATTGTTCATTACATAAAGTAAAAAGAAAAAAAAAGTAAAATATAAATAAAGTCCAAAAAAACTCAAAAATTGTTGCTTACAAAAGTATGAAATTCATCCGTCAATGTGTTGACCTTTTCATTTAGGATAGGTAAATGATTGCCAACCTTGATGACACTCTACTGTATTGATGCGATTTGTCGGTCAATATGCATAGTAAGTGATGAGACCAGCGCATCAACCCAAGCAGGATGCGCATCCCTTGCAAATGTACCCAATGACTGCTGAGTAGAGGGAGCAACACCAGCCTCAGGTTGGGTCGAAGGCACTCTCCGATTCAGTAGTTGCTTAGTAATGATGACCATATATGTTAGGTTGTCAGTGGAGATGATACTCAACATGCCAGTCGTATGAGGATTTGTATGCAAGTCACTGAATGTGGCCTTATGTGCCACAGGATCTATGTTTGTTGCAACTATGAGATGCAACATATGAAAAAATAGTAGCAGCAGCATCTAAAAGAATGTGTTCTTCTTCTCGAATGGTGTGTGGTATCTCCTAGTGAGGATGAAGAAATCCTCATCGCAATCGACATCCTGTGCATCATCAGCATCCTCTCCCTCTAACCGGTCAACATATCTGGCCATAGATTTGACTGGGCTAGTAGATGATGTAGATAGGCCTATATCTGGTGCACCCTCAGCCTATGGAGATGGGCCTACATCTGCTGCACCCTCAGCCTGAGCATCCACTATACTCGATGCCTCAGATACATGACGGAGCCCAAGTAAAGAGGCGATGACATCTTCCGAAACCTTAAACTGAATACCGCGTACGGTTACGGTGTGAGATGATGCATCCTGAGGCATTGACAACATTTCCATATAAAACTTGCAGACCATGAAGGGGTATATACCCCCCCTTAGTTGGCAAATGTTGGTCCAAGACTGACCTCAAACTCTTCTGGTCTTTTCTAAGCTCATCAAACTCGTTAATAAATACTTCACATTTAGCCATAATAGTCCTACAGCCTATTCGAGAAGTGTCCTGGGTTTCTTTCTTCCTCTATTTCCTAGTTGTCAAAGGATGGGCCATTTTCCAAAAAAAAAATGTATATATAAATATATGAAAAAAATTAATTCTGTTTTGAAATACATTCGAACGTATAGCTTAACGTTCAAATGTAACAGAATAACATTCCAACATGACAGTTGACAACATTCAAACGTAAGAAGTCAAACGGTCAAACGTTCGAACGTTCAAACTCAAATGGCAAAAAGTTCAAATGTTAGACTTCAAATTTCCAAGGAAACATAACATTCAAATGTTCTAGTGTAGAAACGTTCAAACGTAAAAATACATTCGAATGAAGAGTAACATACGTTTGAATGTAAAGATAAGCGTTCGAACGTAATGTTTGAATGTTTCGACACACTCAGCCATTTTGGATTCTATCAAATATCCTTGTAATCTTCTAATGACCACCATAAAAATGTAATATACACTGAGTGTAAACTATCTATAGTGGCTATTTGGCCATCGGCCACTCATGGTGGCCAAAAAATGAAGTTACAAATCCGGCCATATTGGTAATCCGAAACCCACTAAAAAACTGCAAAAACAAATATAAAACTGTGGGAGAAACTAAAGTTAGATGGACACCAACCAGCTTTTGTGACAACTATGGAGGAATAGTAACTTTCAGTGGAAATGACTAGAGCCGTTCGGACGATGACATTATATATACATAACATTCAAACGTTACAACACATACATTCAAACGCTATAACACTTTCCCGTACCGTTCGAACATGCTATTTAACATATTACTATATTAATATTAGTTATATATATAATTATTTTTCAAGTTTATTTTCTAATTTTATGTATTTTTACTTCACATTTTAGTTGATTTTCGAAACTTTTTTAATTTTAGTTCATTTTATTTTATTTTCTCAATGTTTTTTCAATTATTTAATGTTTTATAGTGAGGTGGATGTCAACTATGCATTTTTTAAATTTTGGATGTGTTTATATAACCATGTCTATCTATGATTGTTATTAGGAGTAACAATATTAACATAACTTGTGAATCTAACACGAATACGATATGATGTAAGCGGGCTTGTGTTTGATGTAAATGAGTTTGGATTAAAATGGGTTAACTAAAATATACATGACTAATAAACAGTTTAATTTTGGATCGACTACAAGAAAAAAGATCTTTTGCAGCGATTTTCATATTGTTGGAAATAAAATCGCTACAATAAGTTATCAATTGCAGTGATTTTAATGTTGTCACCGCGTTTTAGTATCAAGTTTTGAAACTGGGTTTTTACAGCGACTTTTTTTATTTTTTGCGACAAAACAATTCTCCACATTACCTAGACCGGACTTTTGCATCAGTTTTTCACATTACAACACTGGAAAAACTTATTTGCAACACTTTTTTATGAATCGCTGCAGTTGAAGAAAGCAATTGCAGCGATTTTGGTAGTATTTGCAAGGATTTTATTATGCTATAATTGAGATTTCTCAGCAATAGATGTATATGGGCATGAGCTCAGTTGCAGCGATGTTAAAAGTATTAGCAAGGGAAAATTTTCACTTGGAATGGCTGTTTTAGCAACGAAATTTTTTTTGGCGCTGCTTTGGGCAAAAAAGACGCGATTATTGCGGCGAACGTGCAAGGAAGTTAAAATTGCTATAAAAGAGTATATGCAGCAGTTTATGTGGTTTTTTGCAACGATTTTAAGCGCTGCAGATGACCTGATTTCTTGTAGTGATCAATCTGCACAACCCGCTATCAACCTATATATATAACACAAATAATTTTATTTATAATTAATGTTTAGTTTTATATACCTTTATTGTTGTTGGGATGTAATCCTAATATTAGTATTTAACTACATAATATCTCAAAATATAAAAACTTTATTTGTTAATATGTAATTTTATTTTATGGAAACATTAATTTTCTTATATATTATTAGTTTAGATATCGATCCTGAAAGATATTATCATGAATCCACTTCTAGTTGTGAATGCTTTATATAGTTGCCCTTGTATTATATATGAGATTATACTAGTTGGGTTAAAATAAATATATGGGGCAATTCAACCAATTTATATGAAACGGGTTAAACATGATTAATCTAATAAAAGTTAATTACTGAATAGATTATGTGGGTTTTGTCATGTCTCCTTTTTTATATGGCTTGTGTTAAGATTTTATGGTTTGAATCGTTTAACTAAACAAGTCATGTTTGACTCATATGGTCTAATACTGATCATTATTTAACACAACACGAACATGACTCACGAATATAAATTAACACCCGAAATTTCAGTTTATGGACCTAAGCATAAGATTTTATTTGGAACTTTTTAAACTCTAGGGATAAACTTGAGAAATACTAACATTGTGGATCGCTACAATAGTTTTCCTTAGTTTTAATTTAAATCCCATATTAAGACGAAAAGAATTGTAATAGTTAACTATGTAAGTCCAATTGTCTAAATACATAAAAGGCCCACAATTAAGCCCAAATCATTTAAAATAATTCATTAACAAACAGAGTCCATCAACCTCGAATTACGGTCGAGGGCATAAAAAAAAAATTTGTACAATTTTTAGATAACAAATAATATATAAGTTTTTGTTAAAAAATTGAGTCATTCTACAGTCACCACTCGTCCCTCCCACTCCCCCATCCTGCTTGAAGTGTCATGCCCGTGTTATGCCATGTGTCATTATATTAAAATTAAAAAAAAAAAAAGAATAAAAAGTTTAGTCAGCATCTTCATTTCTTCACTTCTTCTTTTTCCTTTTACCTTTACCGGCAGATTGTAGCTCCCCTAACCTTCATTCTTGCTCTTCTTCTTATTCATTTTATTTGTTTCATTTTGAAGGGCGTTTTGGTCCTCCTGTTGCTCCAACTCCTTATCCATTCTGCACTTCTCGTTTTTCTTCTCCTTTTTTGATTTAGAATCCTCCAAAGCTTTACCATTTGAAACAGCAGTTAGGTTATCTTCAGCCATAGGCTCACCTTTCTATGCAGCTGCAGCTTTTGATTTCTTTTTCTTACTTTTCTTTTTTGATGCTTATGTAGGAACTTCTTTGATTTCTATCTCTGCACCTGCAAAAAGCAATCCTATTCAATCACAAGTGGTATCACCAGGAGAACCAAAAACTATTGTAATTATGTGGCTATCCCAATGTACTGAAACAACATGCTTCAAACACCAAAACATAATGCAAGTGGTTCCCTTCCCTTCACCCTCACACATTTGGATCGGAGCTAGATTAATTTCAGTCAGTATGAGCTTCTCTCTTCCTACTCTCTCTCTCTCTCTCTATATATATATATATATATATAGATATATCATTAGTTTGAGAGAGAAAGAAAAATCAGTCAATATGATTTTCTTTCTTTTCCTTCACCTTCATGCATTTGGCTTACAAACGATCGATTGGTTTGGGAGAGAAGAAAGAAAAATTGACGAGAGGGAGGAAAATGTTATGTATTCTGGTATTTTATTATTATTTAAAAAAGGTCACGTGGGCATTCCACGTCAGGCAGGAAAGAGGAGTGGGAGGGAGGAGCGGTGGAAGTAGTATTTCGCAAAAAAATTATTCTTAATTAATGGAATTTACTTTTTTATAAAAAGACTTGTCTATTTGAGACTTATATCTAATATTACTCTAAAAGAAAAATTTCTAGTATAATACAGTCTATCAAATGGAGAACTTTAAAAGAAACTTAATTGGTTACTCATCCGTGTGCTTTATGTCGCATTTATCCTATATATATGTCGTATTCAGCACCCTGTGATTTTTATTTTTTATTTTTAGTATTTATCTTTCTATGTCTTATATTGTGTAATCCACTTTGCACCACATACATGTTTTATGGCGGCTGAGTACCTGACGTTGTGGTAGGGGTTGAATAATTTATTTATTTATATTAATTTTAGTTTTGCTCATGCCCAACGGTAAATGTTGTCATGTACGTGGGATTTCATTTTCAGTTTTCCTTTTTTTCCTTTTTGTTTTTTCTTGGGCACATAGGTATTAACAAAACAATAGAAATTACAAATGGAGAGAGGGTACGTACTTGAGGCCCGCATGACAATTGAATAATGACAATCTGCATGGTGCCAACAAACATTAACATGTAAGAAACTTCAAGAAACAAATGTATTTAGTTTACTTGTACGAGGTAGGAATCTTGATTAATTTACATCCTTCAAGAAAGTTTATCGATCTTTACTTTATGGCCAACACTTTTCAGAATGCAAAATCAAGTTCCCCATAGATTTCATGCAAAAGTATCTGAAACCATTGGTTGAGGCCAAATCTAGCATTTTTATTTCATCTTATTATTATAATTTTTTAAAATTTTTATGTAAAATATAATTAATAATTTTATTTTTTTAAATTTTAAAATAATAATAATATAAAAAATAATATTCTTATAATAATATTTTATTTAATTTTTAACTTTTATCTAAAATTATCTCATTTCTTCTATAAATGACTAAGGAAAAGAATGGGCTCAAGGGAGAATAAAATTTCTTTAGCATAAAACAAAAACACTCCTTTCAGTTTTGAGCCACTCCAAGACCACATGAGGAACGTACTGTCAATTTGCACAGTAACGATATCAAACATTTTATTGGTATTTGTAGTTGTATTGTGAGTAAACGTAGCATATTTAAAAAAAAAAATTAGATAAATTAAATATTTATATAAAAATCAATTTTTTGATCATAAATATAATTTTTTTTAAAATGAATATGCGTGCTAGCTCGTATATCCTAAAAATATTGTAGCTTGCCTTAATTATTTTCAAATAGTATTAATGGCCGGAGATCGATCGAATTGGAAAGGATCGAGAATAAATTTTCTGGTCTAATCTTTTATCTACATTTCAAAAAACTAAATTATTTCTATTTTTAGTACTTGTTTTGATAATTAGGCGTTTCAGGATTTGTTTTTAGAAAATCTACATATATAGATCATTAGTATATCATGAAAGATCCCAAGGGGGCCTAGCTTCAATACGTTGACAAAAAAATCACGTACAAGAGTTGGGATTAAGACAAGCCTGTATCTGTCAAATTAGCAAACCACCAAGACGATCTCACCATCAAGGTGAACCATAAAAATAATGTGAAGGCAATTAGAGCAAGCGGAAAATGGGAAGCTAGCACTAGCTAGCAGGGATATCTCTTGAGGAGATAAGGGATGATGGGTGTGGTAAAGGCCGCAAAGGGTCGTGCTGTAGTTGGAGATATTATGAGGAGCTTCAAGGCCGTAAAGGAGAGGCTGAGCAAAGGACAACCCTCTCTTCTGCTTGACAAAAGCAAAATTTTAGCAGTGCAGCTCAGTTCCACCATCAATGAAAAATGGAGGTTCTGCATATGTGCATTCTTCGTAGGCTACATCTTTCTGCTCTACTTTCTGAAACATGACCACGAAACTGTAGAGCTTTCTGCTTATGGAAACATTGTCGTAACCATGACCTCATCCAATGACTCAGACCGGCATATTCCAGCAGTTGACATGGTCTACACTGCTCCCGAGAACGTTATCGAAACCATGATATCTTCCAAGGACTCAGACCGGCATGATCCAGCAATTGACATGGTTGACGCTGCTCCCGAAAACGTTGTCGAAACCACGACATCATCCAACGACCATAACAATGTTTACGCTGCTCCCGGAAACACTACCATAACCATGAGGTCATCCATTGACTCCGACAAGCATCGACCAGCAGCTGATGACGACATGCAATTCCTGCTACCGTCAAAAGTAAGAGAACATGGGAGGAAGATAATGAAGAAGGAAGATAGCTGCAATATCTTCGATGGGAAATGGGTATATGATCCAAAATCAAGTCCTCTATATCATGGATCACAGTGTCCATTTCTTAGTGACCAAGTTAGTTGCCAAAGGAATGGGAGGCCAGATTCTGAATACGAGAAATGGAGATGGGAAGCCAAGGGGTGTCAGATTCCGAGGTAATAAATTTAACGGATGCCATCTTATTTGTGTGTTTGCATATATATATATATATATATTATGTCCATTTCTGACAAAGGTTGGTTTCCCAGGTTTAATGGTACAAACATGTTAGAGAGACTTAGAGATAAGAGAGTGGTTATAGTTGGGGACTCCATTAACAGAAACCATTGGGAGTCTCTTGTCTGCCTTCTTTACTCCGCTATTCCTTCCTCACGAGCTGAAATTGATATGGATGTAAACTTCAAGTCTTTTAGATCTACGGTAAGAGAGACCTGTTTGGTATGCATTTCGGCCGCATGCTGAATGCTGATTATTATTTATTCATTGCATGGATTATAAGGCTTACTATATATAACGGCCAAAGGACGTTAACAAGATTCCCATCATTCTGACACAACAGGAGTATAATTGTTCTGTGGAGTACTATTGGAGCCCCTTTCTAGTGCAATTGAAGCAAAACCCAGAACTTGGTCGGGTTCTCACGCTAGACAAACTATCAGACTGGGAAAGGAGATGTCGTGGCGCTGATGTTATGATATTTAACTCTGGTCACTGGTGGCTCCACAATGTCCAGAGGTAATTATTAGATTAAACTATATCATTTTATATAATTATTATAATTTTTGTTAAATTTTCATATAAAATATGTTAATAAACAATTCAATTTTTCTAAATTATAAAATAAAAATTATATTTTAACAATATTTTATTCAAATTTTAACTTTTATCTCATCTTATTTTTATAACCAAATGAGACCTTTATTATTAAAATTAATTTCATAACCTGCATCATAGTTCTTGGGAAGGGTATTTATAACAGGAGAGACTTGTAGGTGGGAATTGTTTCGATATAGAGGAAAGCTTTGGGAGGACATGAAGATTCGTTCAGCATTTTTTAAGGCAATGAAGACCTGGTCTCGTTGGATTGATCACAACGTCGATAAGAGCAGTACAAAGGTGTTTTTTCGAGGCTTAACAGCATTACACTATAGTAAAGAGTGGTGTTACAATCGAAAACAACCCATTAAAGATGAGTCCTTTCAATTTCTTAATCCAATTGGAGACATTGTTGAGAGAATAATTGGACGCATGAGGACACCAGTAACGTACTTGAATGTCACAAAACTAACTCAGTACCGAATAGATGCACATACATCTGTTTATACAATAAGGCAAGGGAAGCTGCTGACACGAAAGCAACGAAGAAAACCACATTCCTATGCTGATTGCAGTCATTGGTGCTTGCCCGGAGTGCCGGATACATGGAACAGTCTACTGTATGCATCTATGGTCATGGACGACTCTAGTGACAGTACTTTTAGTATTTAACATCTGGCCGTTTGCTGTTTTATTGATGTCTAGTTAAATAGATTGTTTTCCTCTGTCATAAAACAAAAATATTCTAAATGATGCCTAAATTGATCAACTGCTTTGTGCGTAGAGTGTTCAGAACGAGTTCTGCGGAAGATTTAGGACTTCTATCTATTTTTTCTTATGATAATTAAATTTTCCAAATAAATAGATGGACTTCAATTCTGTCTATCTTTTTTAGTTATTTGGGTATGTATATTTAATTACTGGATTTTTGTGTTGAGAATTTGCTAATGTTTCATTTTCAATAGTCCATTTAATCTTTCATTAGTCGGAGGAGTAAAAAACAACTTTTGCTTTAAAAAGGATTTCTTTTGGATACGCATCCAACTGTCACAGATGTTTCATATCTTTTAGAAAATTTTCAAGATTGAGATCCAATATTTTTGAATATTTTAATGATGTACCTCACTTAAAAATAAAAATAAAAAAGAATGCAGGAGACTTACATATATATTTCAGGACTGTATCTAATATTATTCTATCAAATTGTTTTCATTTAAAGAATAAAAACTCAAAAAAAGAAGAAGTCTTGTACCATAAATTGTTCGAATAATCACTACAAAAAAAAATAGGCTTTTACGATCAATTAATAGCAACGAAAAGAGTATTAGAAACCAAAATTGATTGCTAATACTCTTTTTGTTGCTATTAATTGATCGTAAAAATCCGTTTTTCTTATAATGAATATATATAGAACCTAAAATTACTATGATGAGACGTTATTGAACTCAAAACAACGGCCGAATGAGTTTACCAACGTTGAATGACGCTTGGATATTATATAAGAAAACAGAATCAAAATATTGCGAGGATGATTAAAGAAATTGAGAAGAATAGCTAGAGAGTAAATTCCGAAAGGTTTTGTTGATCATCTTCTTTGATCGGAACTCAACAGTACTCATCATGAGTAGAAGATAACAAATCTCGGACTGCATGACGTTGTCCGGTAATCTAAATATGAAATAATTGGTCAGATCTTGTTGTCAAAGAATAGTAGTTCGTTTTATTAACAGTAACGCTCAGGCCCAACAGGAAGCGTGTTTTAATTAATTAATTTATTTTTATTTTCAATTTTTGGCCCAAAATGCTTATGGAACGAGTTGGGCTAGTTGGAATTTGAAATGAGGCCCAAATATTTCAAAGTGGACCCAAAGGCCACAGTTAATGCTGGGAGCCCTAAACACGTGCATGGCGCATGCACGTTGATCTCCACCTTACTTTACCTAAGCGTCTTCAGCAACGTGTATAAATTGGTTAGCATCACTACATCACACTACATGCACGACGGTTCTTCCATGCAGTTTCTCTTCATCCCGAAAATCCCTCCTTTTTGATTTCCAACTTCTCCACGATTCTTCAATTTTGATGTTTTTTTTATTCTTTCCTATCACTCAGATCTCAGTACATAAATTAGTTTTAGTTATGACATAAATTAGAAAAGATGTTAATTAGCATCTTAAGTTATCAATATTTTTTTAAAAATTATAATCTCAAAGTTCATTAAAATTCAAACGGAAGTGAAAATTATAAGTATGTTGTCAGTAAAAAATCAATTTCAATTTATTTTATGAAAAATACAATTTGCAACCGGCCTGGGGAATCACCGCAACATCACGTTCGACGTGGCAAAATAGAACCGACATCGTTTCTATTTTAATCCCCTTCGTCGCTTTAGGACTTCTCCATCCCCACGAAGCACCATTCCCATGAATACAGAAGTTTGCTCTTTGTCTTCTCCATCCCCACTCTCCTCCACTAACACCGTCTGCCTCCTCCATCTAGTGGGTTCCTCGTCAAAGCACAACTGGTTGAGGTGCCACATGGGATTGGAAGAGGAAGGAGGAGGAAGCTAGTCATCTTCTTCCTTTCAATCTAAATGCTTTGTAGTCGAAATGGAATTGAGCATTTTTTAATTAGGTGGTCTTCTTCCTTTCACTCGAAATGTTTTGTGGAAAATGGGTTTGGGCGGCAAAAATACGACGTTTCCCCCCATTTCTCGTCATTTACGAGGCCACAGTTGATTTCTGGATGCCCCAGTGGTGTACTTGGCTTGCCGATCTTCAACTACCAACATGGCAGACAAGGCAGTGACCATCAGGACCAAGAAGTTAATGACCAACAAACTCTCCAAAAAACAATTCGTAATAGATGTTCTTCATCCAGAGAGACCCAATGTTTCCAAGGCTGAGTTGAAGGAGAAGCTGTCAAGGATGTATGAAGTAAAAGACCCAAACTCAATCTTTGTTTTCAAGTTCCGGACTCACTTTGGAGGTGGAAAATCAACTGGTTTTGGTTTGATTTATGATTCCATTGAGAATGCAAAAATATATGAACCCAAGTACAGACTCATCAAGAATGGGCTTGATACCAAGGTAGAGAAGTTGAGAAAGCAGTTGAAGGCAGAATAGGGCTAAGAAGATCCGTGGAGTAAAGAAGACAAAGGCCTCACA
Source organism: Carya cathayensis (assembly GCA_011037825.1). Taxonomy (NCBI): domain Eukaryota; kingdom Viridiplantae; phylum Streptophyta; class Magnoliopsida; order Fagales; family Juglandaceae; genus Carya; species Carya cathayensis. Next base: position 92,511 of record QGSO01000430.1, read on the forward strand.
TGCTGCCAAGGGTGGAAAGAAGAAATAAGTTTTCATCAGTTTTGTGTTGATTTTAAAGCAGTGGTTTTCGTTCAATAGCAATATTTTCTAGTCAAGTTTTTCGAAAATGAAAGCTTTTTGGTTCTAGTGTTAAATGTTTGTGTTTTCTAATGTTTCGTTCTAGTATTCAACTGTGAGTATTTCATGAAGTAGATTTTGAAGCAGTTGGGTGTGGCCAATACTTAATCTTCCAAACCTGAGACCTCTTTCCTTCTCTTTCCTTTGTTTTGTTTTTTATTTTTTCTAATATATTTACTGAAGTGGCAAGTGCTGTTTCCCTACGGTTGCAACTGCTGGTTGCCTGTAGAAAAATTGTTATTTTATTATTTAATGAGGAGACCTTATGTTTGATCTTGTCTAGAAATTATTCACATATGGCATTTTATGGAAGTATGATGGCCTGTTCAATGGTAATAATGATAAAGGCAATGATTATGATATAGGATCTCCCATTGATCCTAAAGTTGTTTGTTCAACCAGTAATCAATCTGACAGCTGGAAAGAGTTACTCATAGGTTTTAGTATATGAGAAATGATATTTGCAGTCGTGGTTGTGCAGGCGGCATGCAGTCGCTTTGAAAAAAGTGAATTAATATGGGAGCCATATGAAAAAAAAACTATTTTATAATTTTTTTTATTCATTCCGTACAACCGTTTACATCCCGCTTGCATGTGCCAACTGCATCTAGCACTTCTGTTAGTATATATGTGCATAAGAATTCCCAACATCATTCTTCTTTTCTTTTCTATGCCGATAATAACATCCTTTTTTGTTAAGAAAAGTGAGGCTACTCATTATGACCAGGTGTTTTTCCGATCCAGTCTGAAACCCGAATAATCAATTGGAAACACCCTAGTGGTTACTATTGGTTTAGGCACGTAATCATGGATTGAATATGTAGTAAGAAAATAAGTCATAGTGGAATAAGTAAAGGCTTAGTTAGAGACTGCTAATTGTACTAAAGGTCTAAACAAGTTCCCTCGTCTGACTCAAAAGGACATCTTAACAAAATACAATTAACTAATAATGGAGATAGGCCTCCATTTCTAGGATTTTGGTGGGATTAGTCCTCATTCGATGAGAAACTCCTCTTGGACTAATCTGCATCAAGGCCTACGGTTTTGGTAAATGAAACTATAGGCAAGTTAAACATCTATGTCAGTACTACCAATGAGAGGCAATGGTGATGAATATGCATGCGTGGTTTCCTGTAGGTTGATCTATGAACAAATTATATTTATGCACAATGACGAATCCCCCTCCAGCATAAACAAATGTATTCTGAATAAAATATAAGTATATAAGCATGACGAGAAATCACCCTCTTCTCAAAGCGAGGAATCACCCTTTTATCAAAACACATAAAATTCATCATATCACATAATATAATTACCAAGTAGGGAACCACTCCACCCTTCAATACAAGGGCTCACTTTACCCTATAAACCTCCAAGCCGATTCACCAATTTCAAATAATCTGACATGGGGACTCACTCAAGCCGGCCAACTCACCCGAAGACAACACATATGATCAATCCGAAGAATCTCTCTACCCAATCAACTGACTCGAAGACACCACACGTGATCAAACTGGGGAATCAATCTAGTCGTTTATCAAATGAGGCCAATAAGAAGAATTCCACCCCGATCATCATAGGGAATACCTCTACCAATATGGAACTCATAGTAACATGATATAGGAATGGTGTGGAGACTCCACAACCTGTCCATGATTATCAACACATGGTAAGCCTCACACACTTGCCCGAAAAATCATAAACATCACCCATCCGCATCATTCAAACTCTTCATATAAAATCATCACATAAAAGATAGTTTGTAAACATAATGAAGAAGATGTAATATTTTTGTGATGCCCTCAAGCTCCACTTAGGATTTGGCGGGGCTTGAACTGTCGAGACATGCAATAAAAGGTGTGACACCCCCATATTCGTTTTGGGATTTGGCGGACTCTGAAGCGTCGAAACATGCAACACAAAGTTACCTTCCCCAATTCATGATAGATAAAGATGCAATGTACCTTGCATGCATCTAACAGTATACAATATTCGCTGCAGATAATTTTTTTCTTATGCAATACTATGCACCAGATATAATATATCCCAAAATAGCATAAGCATACTTGATAAACATATAACAACTGACATCCAAAAATCATAAACTTCACCCATTCGCATTATTCAAACTCTTCATATCAATCATTGCATAAAAGATAGTTCGTAAACATAATGAAGAAGATGTAATATTTTTGTGATGCCCTCAAGCTTCACTTAGGATTTGGCGGGGCTTGAACTGTCGAGACATGCAATAAAAGGTGTGACACCCCCCTATTCGGCTTGGGATTTGGTGGACTCTGAAGCGTCGAAACATGCAACACAAAGTTACCTTCCTAATTCATGATAGATAAAGATACAATGCACCTTGCATGTATCTAACAATATACAATATTCGCTGCAGATAATTTTTTTCTTATGCAATACTATGCACTAGATATAACATATCCAAAAATAACATAAGCATACTTGATAAACATATAACAACTGACATCCAAAAGTTACAATACTTGTCCAAAATCTTCATTAGTACTATAGTCGACCACATCCAGATGATTCTCCACAGGTCCTCTTGCTCCTCACACATTGTCTACTATTTGGGGGAATGATAGTTGAGACTTTCAAGTGAGATTTGATTATAAATCGCAAGTTAACAACCCACATAAACTAATAGTTTATAGATCCATTCAGGACAGCAAAAAGACATGAAGGCAGATGTGAATATAAGTGAACATGACATAACTTGGCAATTAACATGACATGTGCTGACATAACCTGAACTAACATAAACTAAACCGACATGAACTGCACTGACATGAACTTTACAAACATGAACTAAACTAACATAAAAATAAACATGATGTGAATTGAAACTGAACTGAACTTCAAACTAAACATGAATTTGAAATCTTGTTCACATAAATAAATAAACTAGTTAATTAAACTTGACATGTGGGTGCTACACAGGTCCCCTTGAGCAGTGTGCTTCTATTGATAATGCATCACATCATAGGTATCAGCACCAGCTATGAGTACGTAATGTATGCATCCTATAATAAGTTTTTACACTTGCTTGAGTGCGTATAACATGAACATGGACTATGGTTCACATCATTGCAATGCTGCTTGACTTCACTCCGGCGACCAGTTACTTAGACCCAATTCGAAGCCTGTTGATAGTACTTTATGAACCCCGGGAATTTCACACCAATTTAAACACTCCAACTTGAACAATGGAATTCTACTAGGATATTACCCATCCTAGCACTTGGGATCGTAATAAATGTAAAAGAATCAATTGACTTGAAAATATTAGTTTTTGTGACAATCTCCATACTCATGACATGGTGTGGCGTAAAATGAAATGACAAATGACATGATGTGGCACGTAAGTTTGACCAACAACATGCCATAACATGGAGTGCAATAATTAAATAGGGCATAACATAATATAATGTTTAACAAATAATTTCTTATTTGAAACTAAGACATGGTATGAGTGTAACAGATAAATTATATACTTGAAAGGAAAATATAACAAGGTGTAACTTAACATGTGTATATATATATATATATAAGCCTAACCAACATGAATGATGGTTGCTTACCACCATACATACACAGGTATCCTCAGAGTAAGTTGGAGGCCAACTTACAGTGATTGAAGCACGACGAAAACTAGCTTAAGTTAACGTGAACTGAAAGGAAATATTTCTAAGAGTTAGAAACTCCTCAAATTACCATTTTACCCTTAATTTAAGGATTTTTCGTCCTAACTCCAAAAGTCACCAAAATTTACATTCTTCATATAAATTTTGTCTTAAATCCAAATATCTAATCAGAAAAATTTAAAACACATCCAAACTATAAGAACTAGGCTTAGGCCGAAAATTTCTAGGACTAAAGCCCTGATTTTTGTTGCAATTCTATCTAACTTCAAACCACATATTCAAACCAATTTATGCCACATCTAAAGATCACATCCTACGTTTTAACATCATGTTAAGACCATAAAACATATACTTCAAAAAGATTACAAACTTCTTGTTACAAGAAAAGTGCCAAAACCACAAACAACAATATGAAGCATTTGGAACTATTCCCTTTCCAATAACTCCAAGGACTCCCAAAGTCCATAAACATACTCCTAACATGTTAATAAGTCAATTCTAAGAACTAGCATGCCTGAACAAGCAAGTCAAAGATCACAAAACATCAACCAACATAATCAATTTGCATACTAACTTCAAAAATCGAGTACTACATGCTTTCATTTTAGATCAAACCACTAGATCCAAATTTTGCACAAAATAAATCCTAAAAAAAAAAACATCAAATACCTCATATTCAAGTTCAAAACATGATCTAAGCATAAAACCTAAGATCAAATGGCAAACATTGCATCAAAACACAAAGCAAACCGTGAGCCTCAAGTTTATGTCCTAACCGAACCTTGGCATGCATCAAACTTCATTTCACCAAGATCTAAACCATTAATCTCCAAAAATAACTTCCTACTATATAGATAAAAGTAAAAAGATAAACAAATGTGAATATTAAGACCATAAGATCATGCTTCCATAACAAAACATCAAATCTTACTCAAAACAGAAACTGTTTTTACACCTCCAGTTTCCAACTTTCTCATATCATGCAAAATATTTAGTGAAAACTCTTGATATGTAACAAATTTCAATTCAAATTGCATATTAATGTGTTAAATTTAAACCAAAATATATCAAACCAAGATCTTGCTAAAAACCTCATCCAAAAAATCAAAGATTCACACAATATCCAGATAGTCGCCTAGTATGATCTTTGCATGCTTAAATAGAATTTTACTAATCCAATCTCCATGAAAAATTACAGAAAATAAACCAATAAAAACTAGACTCAAAGAGGAACAAATTATATGAAGATAGTTTTGTGAAGATCTACTTACAAAGGTTTTGAACAAATCAATCAAGATTAACTAGGAAAACTGCTTGAAGACTCTCCTAGGTTCTCTCTAGAAAAAGCATTGTGAATGCAAATTCTGAAATGTGAGAGGTAAGGGACAACTTATTCAAGATGTAAGGCTGACATGAGTTGTTGAATGACTTCTAGATGGGAGGTTGGCAGTCAAACATCGGGGATAAAGGGCTGCACAGCTACTGTTGGTAGTAGAAATTTTCTAGTTGAGTGAATGTCTTTGACTTTGTAGCCTTTTTTTCTTCCATCAAAAGACTATTGAGGTCTAAATTGAGTGGTGGTGTCAGCCCTTGTCTATGCCTTGGGAGGGGGAAGAAACTTCCACAAGAAGCCTCCCTTGGTGGTGGCTTTCAGTGGGCCTTATCGATGGGCTCACTTTTGAGGTTTCATATGCTTCAATTTGGGGTTTTGGTTTGGTTCAAGCCCAAATAAAAATTTTCTTGGCCCAATATGATTACCAATGTATAGAATAATAAAAAAGGGTGTAATGAAATGATTTTGAATGGTTAGTAGCACATGCAAATGATTTAATCAATTGATTAAACACTAAACTGAAACCAGCCAACACTTACAGTTTTCAGGTAACCATTTGGGTTTGGGGAAAGTATTTAGGATTTCAGTTTTTCCAAAGTTTTGGAGTTTCAATTGGATCCCAAAATTTTGTGGTTTCATTAGGGTTGAAACCCTCTTTGGTTTGACACAAAAATGAATGGTAGGATGGAATAGTTTTTGGTTTAGGTGACATGATCACAATGCTTGATTTTCCTTCCTTTCCTTCACATTTCCATCTTAGGGTTTCCCTTGGTCCCAAGTGTCGTATACTATTCACTAAGTGTGGTTAAAATCTTGCCATGTGTCGGAATGACACTTCTCTAGACTAATTTGGACAATCCACTTTGTGATTTCAAATGACTGGACAAAGTGCTAACACTGGTGTTATATTCACTCTAAAAAATGAAAAAAAATAACTTTGCACCATAAAATCCTAAATAATCCTATGAAACTAGGAATACAATTCGTTCCCCAAATCTTTTCTTCTAAGCACCTCGAATAGATCAAAATGCAGATCAAAATGCATTTTTGAATATCTATCATTCAAAAGAAAAAATCATTTTATTGTGCCGTAAAATCTTAAATATTCATCTAAGACTAATGGCGTAAACTGTTTCTCAATCCTATACTCATAAGTACTTCAAATAAATAAAATTTTATTTTTGTCACCAAAATGGTTAAGAACTATCGAAGTTAAAAGACTAAAACCTATGTGATTGCTTGATTCGTGAATTCTTTTTGGAATTTTGACAATATTCCTAAAGCCTAAAGCAACTCATGCACTGAATTTCTTGCGGGTTGTTACATACTTACCGCTTAAAAAAAGATTTTGTGCTCAAAATCTATGCATGAACACTAAAAAAAAACTATCAACTAAAAGAGAAAATGCAGCTCACCAAACCCATTATTCATCACTGGACATATGGTCGCTAGTCAATGCTTGGGGGGGGGGGGGGGGGTCGAGGTCTATTGTCATGGAATGTTAAGGCATATAGTAAAGCATGTCGTCATCGAAGTCATAAATCCTATTACCAAAGTGCCTAGGGGCAATGTGTTGTTCGACCTCTTCATCATCACTACTTGGGATATGATCCTAAACAAATAGTCATTCTTGGTAAGTGGATGACATCGATGATCCTAATTTCTCAGGCTCAAGACTGATGACTGTGGAGTGCTCCTGAGCTGCTTGGCTAGACTCAACTCTATCCCATGACATCCTCACCCTGAAACTATCTCGATCCATCCACATGGTTGAGTGAAGAGGTGGATAATGCTCTACATGAGATAAAGCCTTCCTCTCATAACCTACACCATTCTTAACTATATGTGTGACGCCCCCAAATTTCATTTAGGATTTGATATAAGTTGAAGCATCGGAACATGCAACACAAGGTTACTTGCCTCTATTCATGACAATTAAGGATGCAAAACACCTAGCATGTATCTAACAATATGCAATATTCGTAGCGGATAATATTTTTTTCTTTGAGCAATACTATATATTAGAAATAATGTATCCCAAAACGTAAACATACTTTATGAAAATCACATGATAACTGGCACCTGAAATGTTATAATACTTGTCCAACAGGTCAGTAACATAAATAATACTAGAGACAGAGCTTCCTAAGTACATGTAAAACTAAGGTAACTACTACACTAATCCATCAAGTAGCTCGCGCAACTCAATTGAGGATGCCATACTACTGTTGAAGCGATGGGCTCCGTGTAGTGTCATTGGTATCTAGTCGATCGCCTACAGAGGAACATCTGTCGCATCTCCTAATCCGGGCACATGATCTACCATTCTAGGGGAAATGATAATTGTGACTACTACGGTAAGATTTGATTATAAATCTTAGCAAATTAATAGATAACTTAATATACAGTTCACAAATGTAGGCGTGACAGTAAAGGCATGAGTGCATAATCATTATTATAAATAAGCATGACTTGACTTGACATATAGCATGGCATGAACTGACATGACTTAAACAAAGCATGGATTGAACTTGAAATGCGACATGACATGAACTAACATGAGAAAAACTAAATTGATGTGAACTTAAAATATGACATAAAGCTGAACGTGAAATGAATGTGAACTGATTGAAATTGAACATAAACTGAACTGAACGTTAAGTAACATGAGTATGAATGTGAAATACATGAAGTTGGGATCTTGTTCAATAAATAAGTGTGATTAATAAAAGTGAAATGTGGGTGCTACAAGGGTCCCCTTGAGTCGTGTGCGCCTACCGATTACTGCATCATAATACAAGTATCTACACTAGCTGTGAGTGTGTTAATATACGTGCCAGTTCACAGGTATCTGCATATGTAATGGACACACGTACTGTACATAACCCTTGTTAGGTATTTGCACTAGCACGAGTACCTATAAAATGAAATTGAAATGTATCGGGGCACCATTGGTGTTAGTGCCCTTCTTCGCTCTGGTGACCAATTAATTAGGCTCAATTTGAAGCTTGTTAACTTTACTTTGTCAACTCAGGGGATTTCACACTAATTTAGACACTCCAGCGTGAACAAAGAAATTTTACTAAGATATTATCCCGTCCTAGCATTTAGGGTCGTGATAAACGTAAACAAACTTCACTACCATGGAAATACTTGTTTTGAGATCCACAAACTATACTCGAGACATAACATCAAATGATACAAAAAGGATAAATGACCTGACATAACGTAACGTGGCATACACGTGAGATGCATGACTTGCCTTAACATGAAACAGACAAACAGTATGTAACATGGCATAACATATAATAGACAAACATTACGTGACATAACATGGCGTAACGTGTAATAGATAAGTTTATGTGATAGAATATCTTCTATAACAAATAAATATTTAATGATAGAATAAATAGTGTGATAGATACATATGTCGTGACAGAATATAACATTCATAATAGATATACATGATGTAACATGGCATGACATGGCATATAAGATAATATAAGTGCATAAACAATAGTAACCTTACCCATCACACATACATAGTAATCTAATAATAAGTTAAAAGCTAAGTTATAGTGATCGTTGTGTTATGGGAATTAAGCACGAAACACAAGAAACTGTAAGTAGAGATCTTAAAAGTTAGAAACTTTATTACTAATAATTAGAAACATGGAAACAAATGTTAAATTGTAGTAAAATTACCATTTTACCCTCTACATGTGGGAAAATAATCATTTTACCTCTAACTCATGGATTTCACATCTTAATTCTAAAAATCACCAAAACTTACATTCTTCATGTAAAATTTGTCCTAAATTTAATATGAACTTATAAAAAATTAAAACCAAACACAACTATGGAAAATACCATAGGGCTGAAACTTTCAAAGGCCAAATCTCTTGATTTTTGTTAGAATTTCTTCCAACTTCAGAACTCATAATCAAATTGAAATTTTGCAACAAATATCCTCCTAGTATAAGTTTATAAACATGCTTAAAACATCCAAAAAAAATATAATTCTCTAAAACACAAACTTTATAGTAAAAAGATCCAAGTTTTTTAACTAAAAATACACACCCTTGAATCTCAAGGTTTGACCTATTTCAAAACATCTCCAAAAACTCTAAAAATCTAAATATTTCTTCTAATGTGTTCATAACACATTTCTAAAAACTAAAATGCTTTGAATCAACACACTAAAGTAAAAAAAAATTACAAAATATTACTTCAAGTACTCGGCACCACACTTAGTCCAAAAACATAATTTGTTTCTCAACTTGCTTTGATCAAACACTTGATCCAAGCTATACAGTGATCATATCTTCAAACCAAAAGATAACATGGTTTAAAAATGTGTCCTAAAGCATATCCAAGCATTAAAATTAAAATGACATGGCTAAAAATAAACTAAAACATAGATCTAGCAGAAAACATAAAACTTTTGGCCTAATCGAGCGTAAAAATTTATTATCTTTGAAACTAACATAAAAAATCTCTAAAATAACATCCTAACATGTATATAAGAGTCTTAGTGTCATGAAATAAATTTCTCAAAACCATTGGAATAAGAATAGACCACAAAAGATCTAAACTTTCTTAAAACAAAAACTGTTTTTCCTCTTCTAGTTTCTAACCTTTTAAATCAAGGAAAATATTTCATCAAAAGTTTTAATCATGCAACTAATCTCCAAAAAAATTCATATAAATATGTTGATAACAATCCATAAAACTTTCAGACCAAGATTTGTCCATTAGCTTTATCAAAAACCCCAAAATTTAACACTCTCCAGATTATTATCCTGATTGATATTTCATTGGTTAAAATAACTTTTGACTGCCCCAATGACCATTAAATCAAATAACCAAGGTACCCATAGAAACTAGACTTAAAGAAGAACAATTTTTATGAAGAAATAATTGTGAGAAAATGCTTGCAAAGGTTCCAAAAATGTCACACAAAAATGCTCAGAAAACTACGCAAGTGAGCTTCTAGGCATTCTCTCCAAGAATGGGAATGAGAAGTGGTGAAGTAAGTGAAACGGTGTGTTGTGCACCCATGAAACTTCTAAAAAGTTAATTATGAGCTTGAGTGACATATTGATGGATAGTGATTATATCACAAAAAGGCACAAACAATGAGGGGGAGTGGGCTGCTGCTATTGCTGTGTAGAAGGGAGGTGGTGAGGCAGATTTTCCTCTCACAACAAGGGACTATTTGGGGTTGCCAAGGGCAGAAGTTGGGTGAGGCAGATTTTCCTCTCACAACAAGGGACTATTTGGGGCTTCCAAGGGCAGAGGTTGGCCTTACATTTGTGGGGGGAAACTACCTTAAGAATTTTTGCCAAGGTGGCCAAAATTCGTGGGCTTTAAACAAGTGGGTTTCATTTAAGATTTAAATAGGGTTTAGTTAGGTTTTGAGATGCTATCGAGTCCAAATCCAATTTTTCTCGGCCCAATCAAATTTTCAAGATTTAAAAGGTTGGATAATGATATCATAACATAACTTTGAAGAATTAATAGAATGTGGAAGTGATATAATCAAGTGATTAAATACAATGCTAGAAATCGGATCAATAGGGTTTGGGAAACCGTTCAGGATTTCAGTTTCAACCAAGCTTTTGGGATTTCAAATGAATTCCAACCATGTACGGTTTCACTAGGGTTGAAACTTTCTTTGGTTTGGCAAATTTGGTTGGTTGGATGGAATAGGGTGTTGCTTAGGCGGCATGATTTCACACATTGATTTCCTTCACATATTCCATCTCATGGCTCCGCTTCGTGCTAAGTATCTAATACTATTCACCAAGTGTGGCTAAAATTTTGCCAAGTGTCCAAATAAAAACTCTCTCACCTAATATGGACATTCCACAATGTGATTTTGAAAACATTGCACTTGGTGTTACTATTCACTCTAGGAAAGTGAAAAATAAATTTTACACTGTAAAATTTTAAATATTCACAGTATCCTAAATGTGCAATTTATTTATTGAAATTCAACCCTGAAGTTCCTCAAAATAAACAAAACGTCTTTTCAAACAAGCGTCTCATCTAAAAACTGAAAATGGAATTATTGTGCCATAAAATCCTAAGAAATCAACTTAGTCTTATGGCACAGATCATATCAAATTTTGAAACTTCTAACTATATCATATAAATAAAATCATGCTTTTGGCACTATAATAAGTGGTAACACTGACTATGCTGATGGGCTAAAACTTACACGATTGATCGATTCGTGAAGACTTATGTGGTTTTCATGAGATTTCTAACACCTATAGAAATTCTACCATTAAATTTCTAGCGGGCTGTTATATTATCTATGTCCATCACGTGGTGTGAAGGTGTTCTAGACTTTCCATCTGCTACCAATAGGCAACGGTTTGCCTATCCAAGTCAATAAGTCGCCTCCTACGACGTTCCTCTCTCATCTTTCACACTCGCTATGCAGAAAGCGTTGATTTTCTAGCAGATGGACATAGTCACAGATGGAATGTAAAGCCCCGGTCTCACAGAGGTAAAAGAGTTACTTTCTATAACTTAAAACTCACATTTCATCAAAATATTTACAAACTCTAAAATATAAAGTCATCAGAGTACTACAAAATCTCTTAATAAAATTTGCCAATCCTCATAAATCTTCTATGAGCAATCCACTATGCTTAAATAATCATCTCACCCATGCTCTATAATCCTGTTCCTTAGCTGAGCTATTCAAAATCTTTTGAAAATATTGTGGAGATAAGGGGAGAGTTATCAATAACTTAGCAAGCAGATAACATACACTAGTAGGCAAACATGAGCATTTACAAAGTTCAAAATGTAGAACAAAACACTTTTTATTTTCAGAATGCAGAGTTAGAACATGTTATAAAAAGTATCAGAGTGGAAGTTTAAAAATATTCTTATTCAAAATTCATTTGGCACAAAATAACTAAAACATCACATCAAAACAGAATTCCAAGTTTAACCCCCATGGTAGGGTTGTGCAAACTCCAGATGCCGATCGAGTAGAAACAAAATGTGAATCTTCCCCTTATTATTCTCAGAGCCCTAAGTGTGCACACAGGAAAGACCATGCAAAAAACCACTTTACTTCCAAAGTGGGTGCACCGGAAATAGAAAAGTTGGTACCAACCCGAACAAAGGCCATAGTTTTACATCAATGGAAAAGTCAGAATGGAATAGAAATAGAAACAAACTGCAATGGCAGGTGTTTTCAAAAATCTCATCATATCATATCAGAGTACTAAACATCTTCAGAACAAAACAAAATCAGATCACAAAAACATAATTTTTGCACAAAATTTCATATTGGCTTTCTTTTGTACATTTAAAAAAACAATACCGAAATAACTCATGTCTACACTAGTCATGCCAGAAAATACTTTATTCTTATACATAATTTAATGAGTAATGTAGAACAAATAACCGAGGTTATTTCAAATTTCTTTTCATAATAAAACATGTATATTTTTCAAAATTGACCTCAGTCAATTTTATTTTTATGCAAAGCCTAGCATAGGAACTCCGCTTACTTGAACTTTTTAGCTCTTTCAGAATTTCTCCACAACAAAACTAAACAAAAATCAATCGTCACCTATAAAAATTCATGTAATTTAAATAAATCTCTAATTAAGAAAATACCTTATATTTACACCTGAATTACCTATTGTAATTCCTCAAAAACTTAAAATTTCTCTTAACCTCAAAATTCCATCACTTTCTAAATTCCTCAATCTCCACTTAATCAAATTCAAACTGAAGAAAATAATTGCTTAATTAAAAATAGTAATCCCCACGCCAAAATAAAATAATACACTAGTTTCTTAATAATAAAGCAATGTCCATTCAGAGTTGCTAACACAGTTTCTGAAAATACATGAATCCGTTTTAAACATCAAACTTATAAAAGACAACCCGTTAAAAATATTCTAACAGTTTTTAAATTATAGAAAACTCAGCCCAAACCGATTTAAAACATAGTGTGATGACCCGCTTTTATGTGTATTTTCACTGAAAGAATATTTTAATTTAATTAAATATTTTATAGTGCTTTTATTTTAAATTATCGAGTTTTAAATGGTTTTTATTGGCGGTTGAATTTAAATTGCTGTTTATTTGTTTTTGGCTTGTTTTTGGTTTTAAAATTTAATAGTTGGTTTTTACTAGTTATTTATTTTATTTTAGCTTATCGATGTGTTTAAAATATTTTCTTGGTGTTTATTTATTTATTTGATGTAGTGTTTAATTTATTTTAAATCGTTTTATGTTTTTATATCGTTTTCGGCTGATCAGTCTTTGGACTTCCGATGTGAGGACTGGACCTCATTTGTTTTCTTCCGTCTTTTCTTTTCCTCTTCTTTTTCTTTTTCTCCTTTTTTCTTTTTTCTTTTTTCTTTTTCCTCTCCTCTCTCCCGTTCGGTCTCTCTCTCCCCGCGCCTCTCTCTTTCTCTCTCTCTCCTCACCCACGCACAACCGGCCTCCACCCCAGCCCCACCGTTCGCCGGCGCCGTGGCCGACACCGCCCCTACCGGTCGACTCCCCTCCGGCCGGTGATCATCCCCTCCGATTCCCAGCCCCAACCGGCCGGCCGTTTGGCCGGAAAACACCCAACAAGCCGCACGGCTTTTGGCTCGATCCGCCGCCGTCGCTCCACCTCCGGCCACCACCTCTTCACCACTTCTTCCCCTACCTCTTGCCGACCTAACCCACCCATCCCCGGCCTCAAACGGTCACCGGAGCGGCTCCCACGAGCTCAACTCCGATTTGCCCTTTTTCTCGCTTCTACCGGCGTTTTCGCCGCCACCCACGGCCAAAACTCACTTCCACTAGCTTCATAAACATCCCTAGACCATTCCCTATCAATTTGGTGTCTTGGTTTGTCCCCGTTCAAAAGTGGGTATTTTGCGACCCACGGGAACAGTGCATTTGCACTGTTACGTTGCTTTCGCATCGCCGTTTGCTTCGCGCCGAACCTTCTAAAAATCCTATATAGCGCTGTAAGTATTTTCCAAACTCTACTTTTAGATTTAAATGTATTTTACTCTTTCAATAATTTAATTGGTTGGTTCGCTGATTCCGGACTGAGTCCGAGGAGTTCGGGGGTCGGTGGATGGAGGACGGAGTTGCTTGATTTGTTGTGCTATGGTTGATTTTATTTGTCGAGCATTGAAATTGGCATTTACATGATACATGCACGTGTATTTTATTTTAATTGAGAAAATCCTGTTTTATTGGCGTAAATGGATTTTTGGGAGTGTGCGTATCACGAGCCCAAGCCGGGATGGGTTATTATCTCGGTGGAGCTCCTCTGGTCACTCGGGAGTGGATAATACTGAGTGACATCCCCTGGGTTGTCGCTGGGCGACGACCGGATCGCACGATACGGTAACGCTGTCGTGTCGACTCCGTGGTCCTAGAGTGGCGGGGACTAGAGGATGGCCTGGCCAGGTACGCGCGAGGCGGAGGCGCGAGTCTGGGCATCACTCGTGTAGGTGTCACACGCGTAGACGTTACCTGCGGTGTGGCACAGAGCCAGAGTGTGCGGATGATCCCTAGGGGAGATCATGGTGCATGCATAATCGGTTGGTTTTTATGGTTTTCGGATACGGGCCATTTTCTGGGAAAATGGTGGTTTGGCCATTATCTGGGATAATGGCGAGGCTTGGTTTTAAAGGTTATGTTTTTAAGCCAGATGGGTTTTTGGCGTGCGTGGAAAATATGGTTTTGTGAGTTTTGTGCATTGGCATTCATTCATGCTATGTTGTTTGAGTTTAATATGTTTTATCTAGTGGTGTTTGGATTTTACTTACCTGCGGCACCATTTTTGGTACCGTAGATTTTGGTGCAGAGTTCGAGGAGGAGGAGGAGGCTGAGCCCGAGGATGCGGCTCCGCCGGAGTTCTGAGTGAAGTTTATGTTTGTAGTTGGTTTTGAAACAATATTTATGACTTGTAATATTTTATTATGTACCTTTGAACCGCTTTGTATTTTATTTAAGAAAAATTCTGGTACTTAATTTTATGACTTTGCTATCCGCTGCGTATTTTCCTTGTGCACATTTGTCGCTTGCACACACTTGGCACTCGTCGATAGGATGGTGACCCGGGTTGTCACCATCCGGACGTCTCGAATTCCCCGTGTTGGTACGTGGGGATTTGGGGGCGTCACACATAGTCCATTTAACAATATGGCCAACAGGTAGAACATGAAACCCATAAAACACCATTCAAATACATTCGACTAAACCTTTCAAAATAAAAGGGCATCGAAGTAAACACACATAAAAACTATCCCTTTCAACTGCTAGAGTTACAGAAGCTTAAATAATATAAAACTCACTTAGAAGTAAAACACAAGGAGACAAAATGATAAGCACTAGCCGCACGTACCCAGGAGTGAAAACGGGAACAAAGAGTGGCTGTGAGTGGTGCGCCGATTAGAGTGGCTGAGCTACACATAGAGAGAGATGATGAGAGATAGAAATGGAGAGAGAGAGAAAATGGAGAAGTTCGGGTGTGGCTTATCGAGAGCAAAGCGGCGAAGAGTTTCCTTGGTGATAGTTTCTATATAGGCAGCGACATCGAGGTGGGAGATGGTGACTATCTCACAGTGGGGAATACCTCCCCTACTTCAACGTGTAAAAATAAAGCACCCCGTCCAAAGCTTTTAGGTGGTTGGGCATAGTGGTGATCCAAGGGAGAAGAAGTGACGTGGTTGGCTTGGCTTTGGGGTGGCGAGGCTACTGGATGTAATGGAGGTTGTGGGCTGTGGGAAGGCTGTGAAGGTACAACTACATGGGAGGTCACAGCATGGACAAACACGGCAATGGTTTTACTTTCGGTGGTGGTGGCTGGTGACGTCAACTGGAAGGGCTTTGGTGCAATAATGAGCAAGGGGGTTGCTATGGCTTGAGTTGTTGTTTCTTGTGGTAGTAGGTGGTAGTTGAACACAAAAGCAGCGGCAGCGGGCTTTGGGTAGTTTCTTTAAATGCATAAAAGGAAAATATACGTGTTTTTTTTATTGGCATTTTGAAAACCCTAATGGGGTAGAGACGTGCATGCCTGGGGATAGGCATGAAGATGTGCATGTTATAGATTCATGGGCCCTACCAAATTACCCAAGGTCCAAGCATGTAAAAAATAATAATAATAATCCAACTTGTTCAAAAATTATCTCGGCCCATAAAAATATTTTTAACCTAAATATCAAACTCATAGAAAATCATAATCCACCAAAACAGAGATTTTAGGCCTGAAGTCTTTTTAAAAAAAATTTAAAAAAACTTAAATGCGCTTTTTGCACATATATATCTTTTTTTTTTTTTAAAACAGCTTGGTACTGGACCCGAGTATTGCATGGAAAATAAATCACTGCATAATTAAACATGGTTTCCAAAAGAGACTTGAGATGAAAAACATATACATTATTTGATATCCAAACAAATGAAGTACAGTGACTGACTGATGTAATGCGACCCCTCCAAAAGAGAACACAAAAGAAATTGGCTAAGTCGTGATCACTGAAAAAGTAAAACTATACGATGATCCAAACAGATGATGGTACTGGGCTCTTATATCAACTTCTTTTTCCCAAGTTGCTTCCTGAACATTATAATTATGCCAAAGTACTTTTACCAATGGAATCTTGTAGTAACATAATTCCTTCTCTTTCCAATCAATGATTTGCACTGGTCTTTCCTCGTAAGCTAGGTTCAATTGCAAAGGTATACTCTCGAGGTCTACAACTACTGGTATTTGATCTCCAAAACTCTTATTCAGTGAGACATGTGAAATACATTATGAATTTTATGGAACTCAATTGACAACGCCAGATGGTGCGCAACTGCTCTCGCTTTTTTCAATATCTTGTAGGGTCCAACCTAACTTAGGCTTAACTTTTCCTTAACACCAAAACAGTTTACACCTCTCATAAGAGATACTTTCACATAAACCCAATCTTTGACATCAAATTCTATACCCTTTATTCTCTTGTCAATGTGTCTCTTTTGTCAACACTGTGCGATTTTCATCATCTCTCTAATTATTAAGACTTGATATTTTATCTATTGTAGGACTTCTGTCCAACTTTGCCCCAATATAATTGAGATCTGCACTTCTTTCCATACAAACCTTCCTAGAGTGCCAGCTAAATGGTGGCCCGGAAGCTGTTGTTGTATGCGAACTCTACCAAAGGTAACAACTTCTCCCAGTTCCCTTCATGCTTTAAGACACAAGACCCTAAGCATGTCTTCGAAACTCTGAATCTTCCTTTCAATTTCTCTGTTTGTTTGAGGATGGCACTGTTGAATTTCAGACTGGTACCCATCAAACTTTGCCCAAAACCAAGACATGAAATGAGGTTCTCTGTTTAACATGATAGTCCTTGATACTCCATGCAGTCTGAGGATCTATGACATGTAAATCCTCGTTAATCTCTCCAAAGAATCAGTACTCCTGATGGGTATGAAGTGGCCACTCTTTGTTAACTGATCAGCTATCATCCAAATAGTTTTATTCCCAGCTTCAGTTATTGGAAGCTGTAATGCCTGTCCATGTGGACACATGCCTGTCCATGTGGGGTGTCCTTTAAAAAATGATTTTGAGAAAATAAACGGGAATTACGGTTCCTTTTTGAATTTCTTTTCCTTCCATGCTAGAATACAAAAGACTCCATGTTTATAAATAAAACATGTTTCTTAATTTAAAAGGTTACAGCGGAAAACATTAGATTTTTAAATTAAAGTCTCTCGTACAAAACGTTGTGCCTAGGCTTTCATGTTCTTCCCTTAGGGCTGTGTCCATCCTAACGCGTCATACTCATCTTGTCTCTGGGAGGGCACACATAAAAACTAAAATGAGTTGATGACTCATAAGCATTACTTCATACAGTTAAAATATAGCAACATAGGTTTTCAGTCATGCATTCATCACTCCATACATATCATACATGGACATTTAATTCATTTTAAAACATTGTGAGGTGGGGTTTTTCTTTAAAAATGGTTTTCTTCTCATAAACGGTTCCCCATGCCTCGCTGCCTTCATTACTTAAAGGTCCTTATCATGCATACATATTTTCTTAACATGCATACTGTGACGCCCCCAGATTTTCGCTTGGGATCGAACAGACATCTGAAGCGTCGGGACATGCAACACATGGTTACCTGCCCCCGTTCATGACATATAAGATGCAATATTCCTAATATGCATCTAGCATTATGCAATATTCGCAGCAGATAAATTTTTTTTTTAGCAATACTATGCACCAAACTTATAATATCCCAAATAGTTAAGTCATAACTAAGCATACTTAACAAAATAAACATCCACGATTTCAGTACGAGTCTTAGAAGACTGTAACCTCAAAAACATGGGAAACCAAACTCCATATTTACATTACCAAAATACACTATTGAGGAAGTTCGTCGAGTAACTCGTGTAACTCGACTAACAAGGCTAGAATACTGTCCAAAAACTAACTATGGAAGTTGTAAGCTCCGCATCGTCTGCGGCATCTAGTCAACCTCCTTTAGTCTACCAATGTCCGCTCCCTGCTCTGATCCTGACACATCGCCTACCATTCAGAGGGAATGGTAGTTGGGACTATCACGGTGAGATTTGATTACAAATCTCAGTAAGTTAACAGGAAACTCTCACATAGGTTAATTATGAATGCATGGCAGTAAAAGCATGAATGCACAATTAAAGTCGTAAGTAAGCATAGCATAACTTGACATATAGCATGGCATAACTGAAACATGACATGAACTTACAATATAACATGGGCTAGCAACATAACATGAACGTGAACTTGAAACATAACATGGACTTGAATCATAGCATGCATGTGAACTTACACATACATTCTTTCACGAGATTCCTCAAGTCTATAGAAATTCTACCATTGAATTTCTAGCGGGCTGTTACACATACATTCTTTCTTATCGCTTTCATTGGCTGTTGCACACTATTACGCCCTGTGTGTGAGGGTTAGCGGTCTTTTAGACCTGATTCTGGCCATGGCCATGGGTTGGAAATCCATTTTGTTGGGGTGCAACATTGGGTGCACTACCAGTACTACTTACCTGGCATTGCAATCTACCCAGTCCAGTCCTTTGGTACCTTTATCCGTTTATTCATGTGGCCATTACGTATTATCATACATTAAAGCATTCAGTCCTTTCAGTCATTTTCAATTCATTTCAGTTCATTCAGTCCTTCAGTCCATTCATTCTTAAAATTCATTTAAAATATCAGTTCATAGGGGCATTTCAAAACACTTTCTTCGCATCATTTAAAGTATCGCTTAAAACATGAGAAGTCAGCCTCGCATTTCATTTAATGAAAATACATCCAGTACATACCACGTATAACATCCATTCACATGCATACACTTAATAATTTGAGTGCATGAAAAGGGGTTGCCAAGGAGGGTTATTACATACTTATACTTGAAAACTTATACTTAGCATTCTTTCGTAAAACACTTTCGTGTCATTTCGTAAAGCATTGTAAAAGAAAAGAATTTCATTTTCATTTTCATTTATTTAGAAAACTCTAGAAGAATATGAACATAATACTTATATGGACTTTATGCCATACTCATTCCATGTAGTCCATTCGTGTGCATGTACCCATTATATATGGTAAATCTATCTAGTACACGTGTCCCACCATATGCACATGTACCTTACCCTTTTCCACTTAAGATCAACTTATAGTCCAATGAACGCCCACTTGTATAAACAAGCTCTATATTCCGATGCCAACTTCTACTCAAACCCGATCAGTAGGACCTTTCTACTTTCCTGCCCCTTTACAAGTTCATCCCAACACTTGACACAACAGGGCTCATTCACTGTTACATCCCCGTCATGTCATGTAATTTGAGACAAACCCTTGGTTACATAATGACACCATGCTTCCGTTGCGCTACTCTTACACTAACCCATCACTTCACACATACTCTAAGCCATAAGTCAAAGGTGACACTTGTCACCTCAAACTATAGGCCACATCACGGCTATTTTAGGATATTGTTCCATAGTTCCCAATGCCACAAAATATGCTCTATGTTCCTCTGCTACAAGACTATCCTTTTCTTCATGACACGCCATACGGAGCATCACTACACAACATGGAGTACGCATCATGTGTACTCCCTTTGATACATCACATATTACCACGATGCACACCACACTGCGTTGCTATATGACACTGAGTACACGCCACATGTACTCTCTTCACACTACGCCATACGTCACCACGTCACATGCCATGAAGTGCATCACCGTACTACATGGAGTACACTCCACGTGTACTCCCTTCACACACCACGCCACGTCACACTACGACATACATCTCACACTCATGCCCCATAGCAAAGTCCACAACACTATGCCGCAAACTACATAATTAAGCCCAAGACTTCACAACGAACTCCACAATACTAACAATACAATCCATAACCTATCAACTAACATTTAACATTTAACATAAATAACGAGGGATAGAGGGTTATACCATTGACAGGATAACCCGTGTGTGCTCATTGCTCGTCATGATCAAAGACGTCAGAAGAGTCGTATGTGGCGGTTAAACAGCGTACGGTGGCTATTTGGGTTACTATAGGTGGCTACAGTTTTGGAAGGAGCTTGGGC
This sequence comes from Carya cathayensis, assembly GCA_011037825.1. Lineage (NCBI taxonomy): Eukaryota > Viridiplantae > Streptophyta > Magnoliopsida > Fagales > Juglandaceae > Carya > Carya cathayensis. Next base: position 113,292 of record QGSO01000430.1, read on the forward strand.
CTTGTATGGCTAAATTAGGAAATTTGTGGGTTTTAAGGTTGGGGACCATGGCTGGTCATGGAAGGGCTTAGGTAGTGCTGTGGAGGGGCATGGTGGCTTTGGGGGCCAAAGTGGTCGTGTACGGTGGCATTTTTATGGTGAACCCATGTATGGAGGCCGTGTGCGTGTGGTCTAGGGAGGAGCTAAGGTGGCTGGGTCAAAGGGAGGAGGAAGGGGGTGGTCAAGGAAGCTCGTGGGTGGCAGTCGATGGCCTGGGTAGTCGTGTGCAATGGTGCACGGTGGAGAACCCGTATGGTGCAACAGAGAGTGAGAGAGGTAGGGGAAAGGATGACCGTGGGAGTGAAGCCCATGGAGTGGTGGTGCTGATGGAGGAGCTCAGGGGTCAACTAGCCATGTGCGGTGGCAATTTGGTGAGAGAAATGGGTTTTCATACCCATTCGGTTAAGCTACCATGGGAGGAGAAAGAGAGCTGCATGGAGCTAACCGATGGGAGGAGGTGTTCTCTAGAGGGAAGGGACTGGCTAGTGACCGGCGGTGAGGCAGGACGGCATGCGGTGGTGCTAGTTGGGCTGAAGGAGAGGCACGACCATGGGGGAAGGCAAATCGTCAAGCTGGAGAGAGGGAGAGAAGAGAGAGAGAGAGGAAAGGAAAAAGTGAAGGGAAAAAGGTAGGGCTTGGGTATTTAATCCAAGCCTTTCGTCTTGGGAAATACAAAAAAATCTAATGGTGAGGATTTAAAACACTGAGTTAACTTAAACACTGAGATGAATTAGGATAGAATATTTTAAACTAAATTTTAGTTTATAAATTAACATCTTCATCATTTATTAAATGATGAAGTGTCGCTAATTAACTTTTAAGAGAATAAAACCATTTAATTTTTTTTGTTTTTTTTAAGAAGAGTTAGGGCCACATGTCCAAGAGTGACCCCTTCCCAAATTTATTAACAAAAGCCCTCACTTCCGGCGGAGGAATACCAAAAATACATAAAAACCAAACGAGAAAGCCAAAACAATACATGCCTAAAATAAATCTCCCAACCCACAAAGACATACCTATAAACAAAAAAAACCAACTTCAAGACTTCTAAACAACATAACTCCCTCTAACATAAGGTAAAGACAATTTATCCAAACGAATCAAACCTTTAAGAAATTTTGGAACTTGTAACAAAGACCGCCAAACTAAGGTAGAGCCTTGAGCTCCCATTTTAGCTAAGAAATCAGCCGGTGCATTTCCTTCTCTATAAACATGGTGAATAGTAAAATCCCCACCTGCATACAGACTCATAGCCTCCTCCCAGAAATCTTCCAAATACCAAACTCCACAATGCTTCTTCTGAATCCAAGATACACAAATCAAAGAATCAGACTCAATGTCCACCTGATGTAGCCCCAAAGCTCGACAATATTTCAACCCTATTAACAATGCTTTCAATTCAGCATGGTTATTAGAACCCACCCCAAGAGAGCATGAAAAGGACAACACCATATTGCCATGTACATCCCGAATAATACCCCCCGCACCTGAACTGCCTGGATTACGAAGACTGCACCCATCTATATTCAATTTCAATCTACCATTTTTTGGCTTTTCCCAACAAACCAATTTAACCTGCACCTTTTTAATAAATAAAACCGGTATGTTCAAGTCCCTCAACCTCTCCTCATCAACAACACCAATCTTTGTAATAGTTGTTAAGGAATTTTGCACTTTTCTTAGCCACACACAAATAGACCTCCAAATCTCTTCTATCGATATGGTTTTACCTTCCATCCGTGCCTTGCACCTGCATTGCCACAATTTCCAAATAATAATAGAAGGAATAAGGCCCATAAGATTACCCACCTAGGACTTGGTAGTCGCCCGTCTAAACCACATTAACACCAATTCAAACCATCGTCTATTTGGATCATGAGGAATTCCCAAGATAAGAGAAAACCTCTTCCAAATCACAGAAACCACATCACCTGCAACAAGAACATGATTTAAATCTTCATAGCCTCCTCGGTCACAGTAGTTACACTTGGAAGTAATGGGTATACCCACCCTCCTCAATCTATCATCAACACTTAAACTGTCATGGAAAGCCTTCCACATTAAAACATAGATTTTTTTTGGTAGAGCTTCATGCCAAACCCACTTTGCCCAAGTCACCCTTGGTGCACTAACCCGAACACATTGCCATGCACTTTTTGTAGTAAAACATCCATCCTTATTTTGAATCCAAACAAGTAAATCCTGACCATCTTTGTGAGCACCCAAAAAACTACAAATCTTCTCTGTTTTTTGTGCTCCCACTAATCTTTCCAACACATCAATATCCCAACCATTTTCAACTCCAACATCAGCCAATCTCATATTGGACTCATCAATCACTGGATAAGAATTAGCAAGAGGACCTTCATTTAACCAGTTATCCCACCAAAAAGAAATATTCCCATCACGAACTTTCCATTTTGAATTGTCTAACACCGCTGGAATACATTTAACGACCATTTTCCAAAATCTTGACCCCTTCTTAGAATCCATTAAGGAGATATGGTTATCCCCAACATATTTAGCACGAAAAAATTGTGACCAAAGATCACTCCCAGTCATAATTTTCCATGCAAATTTCATGTGTAAAGAATGTTGTACATCATCAAAATCACGCAGCCCAATTCCCCCCTCGTCAGTCGGCTTACACATCGACTTCCATCCCACCCATTTCTTTTTCCCCTTACCATCTTTTTCACCCCAAAAAAAAAAGAACTAAGCAGCCTGTTTAGAATTTTCAAAATCCCTTTTGGCAATTGAAGGATAGACATAATATGAATTGGCATACTCGACAAAACATGCTTCAACAAAATCAATGTGCCCCCAACCGAGAGACACTTCAATTTCCACCCCCCAAGCTTATTCCTCACCCGATTAAGAATAGGATCCAAATGTAAATTTTTAAGCCTTCCAGTAACAATCGGTGCACCAAGATAGGTAAAAGAAAAATTACCTTCTATAAAACCAGTGATATTCATCAGATCCCTCTTCCGCCTTGTAGAGAATTGCTTCGCAAAATATATTGCCGTCTTCTCCTTACTCACTCGCTGCCCGGACCAAGACTCATAAGTCTCAATAACCTTCATCAATTCTCGCATCGACTTTTTCCTTCCATTTGTGAATATAACTACATCATCTGCATAAAGAAGGTGAGAAACAAGAGGCGCACCTCTCGGTTGGAAAAACTCATAATATTACCACATAAAAATTTCTTCTTAAGTAAACGGGAAAAAACTTCCTCCATAACGATAAAAAGATATGGAGATAAAGGATCCCCCTGTCTCAACCCGTGCCCTCCTTGAAAAAAACCACGAGACATCCCATTCATCATGACTGAATACCAAGGCGACGCAATACAATTTTTAATCAAAGCCGTAATAGAAGGAGAAAAACCAAATCCTGCCAACACATGTAAAAAAAACTCCCACTCCACTCTATCATAAGCTTTGGCCATATCAAGCTTCAAAATAACATTACCACCCAAAGCCTTTTTGTTAAGGGAATGCACCATCTCTTGTGTGAGACTGATATTATCAAAAATGCTTCTACCTTGAATAAAAGCACACTGTTCAGAGGAGATCATAGCAGGCAATAAAGGGGCAAGTCTTGCCACCAAAACCTTCGTGCAGATTTTGTACAAAACAGAACATAAACTGATAGGACAGAACTTATCAAATCCCGTCGGCTGAGCCATTTTCGGAATAAGCGCAACAAAAGAAGCCGTATAAAATCTAGGAAGAGGAACTCCCTTAAAAAAATCTCTTACAGCCTCCTCCACCTCCACAAGCACAATATCCCAACAAGCACAATAGAAACCTGAACCAAACCCATCCGGGCCAGGACTACTCTCTATAGGAATACTGAAAACAGCTTGTTTCACCTCTTCTTCGGTAGGCAAAGAACAAAGCCTCAAATTATCCTCATCAGAAATCACATTAGACACTAAATCCCCAAAATCTGGAAGTACTACACGATTAGATTGACCCAAAAAATCCATGAAATATTTCACAGCACCATCATGAATATCTTGCGGTGTTTTTAACGTAGTACCATTAGACAGACTCATCTCCATAATCCTAGTTTGCTTCCTTTTATTAAGAAGAGCATGAAAATACCTGGAATTTTTATCGCCATGTTTCCACCATCTAACTTTGGCACACTGAGCCAACCAGATCTCTTCACAATTAATCCAGGTGTCCAGTTTCATCTTTGAAGCCAACAGGTCCAGCTCCACATCTTCTTCATATCTCACTTGCAACTGTTCATCCAGCCTCTCTATACGAGCCTCCAACTCCTGAATGTGCCCACTCATCCACCCAAAAACTACCTTATTCCATGCTTTTAGAGCAACTCTCACCCTTTTTAATTTTGCCACCATTTTCATGAGAGCACCACCAGCATCATATTGGTCCCAAGCCTCACGAACACATCTAACAAAATCAACATGATCCACCCACATTTGCTGAAAATGAAAAGGCGCCGGCCCATAGCCTTCAAAACTCTTCACTAACGAAATGACCATAGGAGCATGATCCGATGATGTACGAGGTAAATATCTCATAACTGAATCTGGAAAAGCACCAAGAAAATGTTGATCAACCAAGGAACGATCCAAACGAGCCCAACTCCTTGAATTTCCGGCATGGCCATTGCACCATGAAAAACTCTTACCCAAAAATTTCAATTCCATTAAACCACAATTATGTATCCAAGAATTAAACTCCTCCATGGCCACCACAGTTCGAGGCCTACCACCACGTCTCTCCCCATCATTCGCTATAATATTAAAATCCCCTGTTACCAACCAAGGATCATTAGAATTACTCTCCCTTGCAAGCTCATCCCACAACACCCTCCGTTGCTCACATAAACATTTAGCATAAACAAAAGAAATTTTACACTTCATCCCACCATTAGCCACAAGAACAGAAATTTGTTGGCTTCCACAACTAACCATACTTACATTAACATCATTCATCCACAACATCCACAATTTCCCATTCCACGCACCATTTGAAAACCCATAATCAAAACCAAGCATTTTTTTAACTTCATCCATTTGTTCATCACATAAAAAAGGTTCCGCAATCACAAATATCTTCGGCTTATATACTTTCATAATTTTTTTCAACCTACTTTTAGAAGACTTCACCCCTCTAACATTCCAATACAATATTGGACTAATCATAGATTCAATTTAGAGGCACGGGTAATTACCCGTTTACTACTGCGTAGTTTCTTGTGCCCATCCTCACTCTATTTTTTTTCTGCCTCCCTTATATCCGAATCAGAGGACACATCATTATGCAAAACAATTTTTCCTTCCCCCATCTCCGGATACGAAAGACAAGCCATAAGAACATTACTGTCCCCTATCATCTCCTTCTCTGTACTCGGCTCAACTGACTGAAGGTCACGTACTTGTTCTGCATGGGCTACCACAATGGAAACAAGATCCTCCTGAGACACATCAACTGGAAGCAGCCCCGGTTCTTCAGTCATACTCTGTACGTGCACAACAGCGTCATTCTCCGCATGCCCTATAGCGTCTTCTATACCCGGTTCTTCAGTCATACACTGTACGTGCACCATTGGATAATTCTCACTACACTCCATTGCTCTCGAGACCACCTCCACAGAATCAAAACATGGCCTTTCTAGCACCTCTGAATTCACTGGCACCATCACTGCCGAAACAGAGCATAGAGCCTCTGCATTACCAGCCGTTACCTTATCCTCAGAATCGTGACCCTGCAGCTCCTTCCGCTATTCTTCTTCCACTTTCTATTCTTCCGTATTAATTATAGGCTCAACCCTGCCCACCACTACCACATCCGACGTACACTGCTTAGCCACTTCTTGCACTGCAACGTTCAATCCCGATGACTCCACCTCTTTCAACTGTTTCGGCATAATCTAGTATTCCATCCGAACTTGTTTTTTCCCTTTATCCTTCCGTAAATCACCCTTCTTACATGTCTTCAAGTTATGTCCCTATACTTTACATAGAGAGCAAAAAGCCAGCATCATCTCATATACAATCTCCTGCAACCGACTTGTAGGACAAGATGGCGTACCAATCTAGAACGAAACCAGGGGGGATTTAGCAACATCAACCTCCAAGTAGACCCGTGCACCATCTGTTCTAGTGGCACACCTTGTAGCATTGTCAATCCGAATAGGCTTTCCAATAGGCGACGTGATGCTTTTCAAGATAGATGGGTGATAAAAATTCGAAGCCAACCCAGGGAGAAATACCCAAACGGGAACCACCGATGGCTCCTCCTCCTCAGAAAAATCATGTGTCCAATGAAACGGACGGTAAACCACCCCGTTCACGTCACAAGCTTCCCTCGAAAATGCCTTGTTAAAATCCTCCTCCAATGTTAACCGGACAAACACATTCCGTGGCCTTCTCATGGCTGAAACCACTGCCATACCAGATAAACCCCATCTGTTTTTAATGAATATCCTAATCGAATCCAACGATGGTCTCTGCCTAAGGAAGTTCAGCACCAGTGAGAACCGAAAAGGTTCAGCCGACTTCAACATCTCTTCCTTTGAAAACAGGAATTAAACTTCTCCATCCATGGTTTTATGAGCCCTTGGTGGCAGCTGCACATCAAGAATCGGCTGAGGGCTTGCAGAAACCAGTTCTACAAACGATCGGTCGGCCGCCAGCATAGGGCCATCAAAGCCCCTCACGGCAGCCATGTAAAGAACGTGAAACAAACCCTAACAGAGCAATAAGGGTGAAAACGTCCAGCCAAAATAGAGTTCATAAACCATTTAATTTAATTTAGAGTTTTCAACATAATTTAAATCTCATAATATTTTTAAATGACTAAATCATTTAAATTAAATAATTTTCTACAATTATAATATTTTTGGAACTCTTCAAAAATATTATAATTGTGTTATTTAAAAACAAGCTTAGTCCAATAACACTGGAAATATCATATATAGTTATTTCCAGGATATTTAAAATATTTGTAAGTTTCAAAATACCAGACTTACTTTAAAAATCCACTTGGTATCTTTTAAAACACGTCGTCAAGGCTTGACACATAGAACAAGGCTCGTAAATATAAAAGAAAGAAGGAGTGGGCTGTTATAGAACAAGGCTAGATATCTTGCCACTTCCATTATGGGATTGGAAATGGCTACAACATACCAACCGACTTCTAATGTTCTGCTTTAACAAGTTTGCAAACAGAACACTTGCTTACAAATTCTGTCACATCCTTTTTCCTTCCTTCCCACCAAGAATGATGCTTCAGATCCTAGTACATCTTCTTACTATTAGGATGAGTTGTATTGGGAGTATTATGAGCTTCTCTCAACACCCTATCTCTCAACTCTTGATCGACGGGGATAACTCTTTGATCCTTGTAGTAAAATGTCCAATCTTCTTGGATACTGAAGTCCCTTGGCCCTTCAAACTTCTTGACCTTTCTGATGACCTTCATAAGTATATTGTCTTATCTTTGAAGACTCTTTAGTTCTTCCCAATCAAATGGAATGAACTCTTGAACTGCAGTCAGAATGGTTTCCTAACTATGGTCTGCGATCTACAGTTTTCTAATACTATTTAAAAGAGATCTCACTTATGATGATGAAACAAACGAATCTTCTATTATGCACTTGGGACTCAAAGCATTAGCTACCACATTAGCCTTTCTGGGGTGGTACTTTATGTCACAGTAGTAGTCACTAATCAGCTCCAACCATCTCCTTTGCCTCATATTAATGTTCTTTTGCTCAAAAAGGTACTTGAGGCTTTGGTGATCAATAGAAACTTCACACTTTTCATCGTATAAGTAGTGTCTCCAAATCTTAAGAGTAAAAACCATAGCAGCCAACTTCAAGTCATAAGTAGGATAATTCTGCTCATGATCCTTCAATTGATGTGAAGCATAGGTGACTACTCTTCCTTCCTGCATTAGCACACATCCTAGTCCTTCCTTGGATGCTTCACTATACACCACAAAAGGCTTATGTGGCTACATCAATGTAATTATTGGCACAGTTGTAAGTCTTTGCTTCATCCCGAGGAAACGCACCTTGCACTTATCACTCCAAACAAAGTTTACCTTCTTCTTGGTTAAGGCAGTAAGTGATCCAGACAAACTGAAGAATTTTTGCACAAACCTCATGTAATAGCCAATTAGTCTAAAGAAACTACAAATCTCGTGCATACTAGTCCATCTCTGCCAATTCGTTACTGTTTCAATCTTGTTGGGGTCTATTGCTACTCCACTAGAAATCACGTGACTTAAGAACTTTACTTCAAGAAGCCAAAACTCTCACTAATTGTGCTTGTCATACAACTCCTAAACTTTAAGTCTAGTTAGTGCCGTACTTAGGTGCTTTCTATGCTCCTCCTCGCTCTTTGAATAAACCAAGATGTCATCAATGAATATGACAACAAAACTATCAAGGTAAGGTCTGAATATTCTATTCATCATGTCCATGGATCCGGCTGGAGCATTGGTTAACCCAAAAGACATCACCAAAAACTCATAGTGGCCATACCTTGTCCTAAAAGTGTTTTCGGCACATCCTGCTCCTTGACCATGGAACCATCATTCTTCTTCACGAATAGCATAGGTGCTCCCCATGGCAAAGAACTGGGATGAATAAATCCCTTATCTAACAATTAATCCAACTATACCTTAAGCTATTTCAAATACCTCATATTCAAGTTCTAAATATGATCTAACCATTAAACCTAAGATCACATGGCAAAAATTGTATCAAAACACAAAGCAAACCATAAGCCTCTCAAGTTTATGTTCTAATTGAGCCTTAGCATGCATAAAACTTCATTTCATGAAGATAAAAACCATTAATGTCAAAAAATAACTTCCTAAAACATAGATCAAAGTCCTAAGATCAACATATGTGAATATCAAGATGATAGGATCATGCTTCCATAACAAAAGATTAACACTTACTCAAAACAGAAACTGTTTTTACACCTCTAGTTTTTAACTTTCTCATATCATGCAAAAATCTTAAGATGAAAAAACCTAAAATCCAAATTGCATGTTAATATGTAAACTCTAAACCCTAAAAGTATCAGACCAAGATCTGGCCAAAAACTTCATCAAACAAATCAAATATTCACAAAATATCTAGATCATTGCCTAGTATGACCTTTACACGCTTAAATAAACATTTCACTAAGAAAATATCAATGAAAGATTAAAAACAATAAACTAATGGAAATTAGACTCAAGGAGGAACAACTGAAATGAAGGTAGTGTCATGAGAATCTACTTACAAAGGCTTCAATCAAATCAAGCAAGGACAATTTTGAAAATGGTCTGAAGACTCTCTCTTGGGTTCTATCTAGAAAAAGGATTGTGAATGCAAATTCTAAAGAGTGGGAGTCAAGAGATGACTTATACAAGATCTAGGGTGGACATGGGTGGTAAAATGACTTTTGGATGGGAGATTGGTAGCCAAAAATGGGGGGACAAAGGGCTACATAGCTACTGTTGGCAGAAGAAAGTTTCTGATTGAATGGATGGCTATGATCTTGTAGCCTGTATGTCCTCCATCAAAAGACTGTTGAGGTCTAAAATGAGTGGTGGTGTTAGCCCTTGTCTAGGCCTTGGAAGGGGAAGAAACTTCCTCAAGAAGCCTCCCTTGGTGGTGGCTTTTGGTGGACCTAAGATGGGCCTTATTGATGGGCTCACTTTTGAGGTTTCATGGGCTTCACTTTGCGGTTTTGGTTGGGTTCAAGTCCAAATCCAAATTTTTATGGCCCAATGTGATTACCAAGGTATAAAAGAATAAATAAGGGTGTGCTAACATGAATTTGAATGGCATGTGGAAGTGATTTAATCAAGTGATTAAACACTAAACTAAACCCAGCCAACACTTAGGGTTTGACGTAACCGTTTAGGGTTTCGATTTTCACTAAGGTTTTCAATTGGATTCCAAATATTATAGGTTTACTAGGGTTGAAAACCTCTTTGGTTTGACATAAAAATGAATGGTTGGATGGAATAGTGTTTGGCTTAGGTGCCATAATCACAATACTTGATTTTCCTTCGTTTCCTTCACATTTTCATCTCATGGTTCCTCTTGGTGCCTAGTGTCATATACTATTCATCAAGTATGGCTAAGATCTTGGCATGTGTCTAAATAACACTTATCTAGACTGATTTGGACAATCCAAACTATGATTTAAAAATGACTAGACTGAGTGCTAACACTGGTGTTAGCTTTCACTCCAAAAATGGAAAAAATAACTTTGCACCATCAAATCCTAAATAATCTTATGAAACTAGGAATGCAATTCATTCGGTGAATTTGGACTCTTAGACGTCTCGAATAAATCAAAATGCATTTTCGAATAGCTATCATCCAGAAATTGGAAATCATTTTACTGTGCCATAATATCCTAAATATTCATCTAAGACTAATGGCACAAAGTGTTTCTCAATCCTGTACTCCTAAGTACAACAAATAAATAAAATTGTATTTTTGTCACCAAAGTGGGTAAGAACTGACAAAGATGGCATTGTATTGCTTGATTTGTGAGACCTTTCTGGAGTTTTCACAATGTTCCTAAAACCTAAAGAAATTCATCTACTGAAATTTTGGCGAGCTGTTACATTAGGTTACCTACCCCCGTTCATGATAGATAAACATGCAATGCACCTAGCATGCAACTAACAATATGTCATATTCGCAGTGGATACTTTTTTTCTTTGAGCAATACTATATACTAGATATAACATCAGCATACTTTATAACTATATGATAACAAGCATCCAAAAGTTACAGTACTTTTCCAAAAGGTTTGTAACAACATGAGTACTGGAGAAATCTCTTCTTAAGTTTAGTAATAAGAAGAACATAACTACTAAGCTAGCGTGATGAGTCGTTCACGCAACTAAGCTAGTTAGATAGCCATGATCCTATCTAAAAATTGTTGCACTGAAGTGATAAGCTCCTCATCGTCGCATCGTGGCCTAATGGACCTCCTCCAGGTGATCCTCTGCTAACTTTCCACGTCCTGACACATGATCTACCATTCCAGGAGAAATGGTAGTTAGGATTACCAATTGAAATTTGATCACTAATCTCAATAAGTTAACAACCAACTTAAAATAAAAGTATACAGATGCATTTATGACAATAAAAAGACATTAATGCTAACTTGAACATGAATGACAGTGACTTGAATTGACAAATAACATCACATCTGCTGACATAACTAGTAAACTGACGTTGACTGAACTGACATGTATTGTAATTGACATGAATTGAAAACTGAACATGGATTGAATTGACATGGATTGAACATGAAACTGAACATCGACTTGAACCGAACATGATCTGATTTGAACTGAATATGCAATCAAACATAAACTTGGAATCTTGTTCAATAATAAACTGATTATTTAATCATGAAATGTGCTTGATTGAAATCTGCGACTAAACTTGGACGTGACATGACTTGATTTAACTGAACTTAACATGACGGAAAATGACATGAACATAAACTAACTGGACACATACATGTTAAAATGAAAAGCCTTGACTACCAGAATGATTTCGTCAAGAATATTTGAACAAACAAGTTGTTTTTGCCCAAAGTATTATATAAGAGATACTCAAACAACGAGAATGATTATGCCATGAGTATTTAAATAGAGGTACCCTAACAATTAAAATGATTTTTCTAGGAGTACCTTGTACTAGTTTTTAAAACAGAAATACTCTGATAATCAAAATGATTACGCCATGACGAGTAACCTATGCATGATTGACTTGAAAAATATTTCATGATGGACACATGTGACTCATGATATGTAATCATGACGTGCAACAGATAAAAATATGTATAGTAAAAATGATATGGCATAACATGGCGTGACATGTACGTGTGACTAATGACATGCATAGCATGCTGTGTAATAGATAAGCATGGCATAACCTAATGTCTAATAGATAAATATGGCATAACATAACATGTAACAAATAAACATGGCATAACATAATGGAAATAAATCATAGCATGGCATAACATAATATTTATAAGAAGCATAACAAACATAAATGATGGTTTCTTACCACCACACATACACAAATATCCTAAAAGTAAGTTAGAGAGGCTAACTTACAGTAATTATGTGTGACGTATAAAATAGTGAGAAAATGCATGAATTGAAAACAAGATATTTATAGGAGTTAGAATATCCTACTAAACACTTAGAAATACAAAAATTACTGACTTACGGAAAAATTACAATTTTACCACTCTATGAGTGGAAAAATGACCATTTTGCCTCTAACTTAAAGATTTCATATACAAATTCCAAAGTCTACCAAAATTTACATTCTTTATAGAAATTTTGTCCTAAAGCCAAATATGAAATTAGAAAATTTAAAATAAATCACAACTATATAAAACATGCCTTGGCCGTAACTACACTAAGACCAAACTCTAGGTTTTTGTTGCAATTATCATGCTCAACCCGATTCATGCAACATGAAAAAATCACATCCTTTGCTTCAAAAAATCATATTAAGACCACAAAAATTTATTCTAAAAAAATTAAAATTTCCTCATACCAAGAAAAGTGTCAAAACACCAAATCTTAGACAAATAGAATATTCCTTAATTCATTTGATTAATGCTTTTCCAATAAACTTCAAGGACTCCAAAAGTCCCAAAAATTACTCGTAAACATGCTTATAAATATGACTTGAGTGATAAACAGGCTTGACTATCAACCAAAAACACAAAACCAAGACATAAATTACTCAGCATGTTCATAAGGTCCAAACTGAGTATCATGTGTTCTAGACTTAGAACAAACACATTAAAACTAAAATATCCATCATGTAAACCTTAAATAAAAAAAATATATACTTCACAATCAATTCCTAAACATTATTCTCGCATTAAATCCAAAAATCATAAGGCAAAAGTTTCACAAAAACTCAAGCAACCTGGTAGCTTCAATATTTAGCCACAACCGAAACATTTCATGGTAAAAATGATTCCAAAAATTATTCAAACCAAAATTCCCTTCAAAAAATAGCTCTTAAGATCTAAAGTAAACTTTTAGAATCATGATATAAGAATTTAGTAGCCATTGGACTAGGTTTTAAGAACAAAAAATCATCGAAACCTCAAAACAAAAATTGTTTTGTAAGTTTAAATTTCAACTCCAAACAAAATATGCATAACTCCTAAATACAAATGCTGAAATGCTTTGGATGAACTCATAATATGTATAAAAATGTGTTAGCATTTCATCATATCAATATCAAGTCCTAACTTTAACAAAAATTTCATCAAAATGTCAAGATCTCCCAACATCATCAAAATTGTTCCCTAGTATGACCTATGTGTGTTCAAACTCACTTCTCGCTAAGAAATACTCTACTAAAAATCATAAAATTTATATAAATTGAAACTAGAATCAAAGAGGAACAATTAATTTCAGTCCATATCCTGATAATCTAATTAAAAAGGATTTACAAAATTCAAGACAAATCAACTAGAAACATGGCTAGAAACCTCCACTTGAGTTCTTTCTAAGAAAGTGAAATGAAAGCAACAAAATTATGAAGGGGCTGGCATGGAATACTTATATTGGATAGAGGGCTGATGGGGAATGTGAGGATGATCATTTTATGGGGGTTTTGTCAGCCAAGACCAGAGGCAAAACTGTGGTCAACAGCCCATGGTATTTAGCCTTAGAAGCTACTATGTGATTGGGGCTTTGGGGTGGTTGTTTGACCTCCAATCACCTACTGTTAGGGCTGAAAATGGTAGTGAAAGTACAATTAAGACAGTGGGAGAAACTTTCTCAAGAAGCCATGCTTGGGTGGTGGTTTTAGTGAGCCTCAATGGGCCTAAACTGATTGGGCCTATTTAGGGTTTGAAGAGGGTTTGGTTTGGGGTTTCGGTTTCTAAAAAGCCCAAATTCAAATTTTCTTAGCCCAATGAAATTACCAAGATGTCTAAAAGTGATTTGATCAAGTGATTAACTACTAAGCTAAAACAGGCCAACAAATAGGGTTTAGGAAACCATTTAGGGTTTGAGCTTTACCAAGGTTTTGGGATTTCAATTGGATCTCAAAGGTTTTAGATTTCACTATGGTTCAAATCCTCTTTGGTTTGACAAAAAGTGTTTGGTTGGATGGAATAGAGTTTGGTTTCGGTGGCATGATTACAATGCTTGATTTATTTCATTTCCTTCACATTTTGATGTCATGGTTTCTCTTAGTGCCAAGTGTTCTACACTATTCACCAGGTATGGCTAAGATCTTTCCAAGGACTAGATTAGGTGCCACATGGCGCTATAACAAATGTTACTATTCACTCTAAAAAAGTAAAAAATAACATTGCATTATAAAATCCTACATAATCATATGTGCCTAGTGGTGCATTTTGTTTCGCAAAATTTGACTCCTAAGTGCCTTGAAAAAATGAAAAACATTTCTGAGTTGTTATCATATAGAAAATAAAAATTGTAGTATTGAGCTGTTAAATCCTAAATATTCATCTAAGACTAATGGCTCAAACCGTTTCTCAATTTAATACTACTAAGTATCTCAAATAATTAAAATAATGTTTCTATCATCATAACGGGTAACAAACTAACTATGCTGATAGACTAAATCCTAAGAGATTACTCGGATCGTGAAACCTTTTTAGGCTTTCATGACGTTTCCTGAAGTCTAAAGAAATTCATTCGTTGAATTTTTGGAGGGCTATTACAATTTTCATGTGGAAAACAGAATTTACAGAATATGCAAAACCTAATCTTAGAACATACTTAGAAATATTTACCCACATTCGTAGTACGGTTGTAGAAGCTAACCTACCGGAATAGTATTTCTACCTCTATAGTTGCACTAGCACCCCCTCTTTCCATCGCAACCTTTGAAGCCACTTGCCTTCTTCAAGAACCCGACTCTAAGGAAGATCAAACACTTCATGATTTCAAAAGTAAGATTTTGTCTCTTGTTCAATGCCTTTTATAGGGCAGGACTGTTAGCCTTACTTTTGATGTCCTTTTAACTTATAATATGCTTGAATAGGAGACTTTCGATCTCAGCCGTCCATTTGTCCTCTAGACTTAAGGAACTGTAGAGATCAAGTGACTGATGGAACAAGGCTCAGAAGTTCCTGTGGCTTGCCTTGGGTTCAACCCCATATTCTTTCCCCTTCTAATGGTCTCCCACTTGGCGTTAGACCATATCTCTAAGATTAGATTATATGGCTTGCTGGTTTGTAATCATTTTTTTGCAGGCTCACTCCAAACATAACATCTCTTATGGAGTATGGGACTCTGTGTATAACACTTGCTTCCTTAGAGCATATCTCGAGGAACTCCCATGTCTGTTGCTAGCTCGTTACTCATTGCTCGCCCTTGCCCATAGCTTGTACTTTGCTCTAGGCCATCCTTTTCTAGAACTAAAAATAAATAAAATATCATATTTGCTCTATTTCACATTTTAGAACATGTCAAATATTACTCATGTCTAGACTTTTCATCTCAAAAAACATTTTCTCTTTCATATAGATTTCATGAGTGAATGCAAAATACATAACTAAGGTTGTTTTCACATTTTCTTTTCGAAATATTACAAGCACATTTTTACAAACCAAGCTCAATTCATTTCTTTTTTATGCAAATCTAGCTAGGAACCCCTTTTACTTGAACTTCTTAGCTTTCCATAAGTTTTCCTCAATAATGCCAAACAAATATTACTTGTCACCTATAAAAATAGTCATGTAACCTCTGTAATCTTTCAATCGAACACATATTTCAATATGTAAACCTAAAATGTTGAAATATCCTATTTTAATTCCCCAAAACCTAAACTTCTCCCAACCCTAAAATCTCATCACTTCCCAAAATTCATCAATATCCATTTAATTTCTTCGACTAACACATAAAAAATCTAACTTATTTACTATTGAAATCTAACTATAAAATTTAATACTATTTTATATAATTATATCAAAATATATTAAAATAAACAACATAATTTATTTAATAAAAAAAACTAGATCAGATCTAAAGTGTTTAAAATAAAAATAATAAAATTAAACAGTAACCGTTTACTTCTGAAAATAAATTTGTAAAAATATTTACTTAATGACAATTTAAAAATCACTTAAATAATTTATGTAAAAAACGCATAAAATTTTCAAGATTATTATGAAATAAAATAGAACCCACTTGAAAAAAATATTAAACCCAATCCCATTAACAAAACCCCACTCAAAACTACATACAAGCCCAAAACCAACCCAAGTAGTCAAAGCCCACCCTAAAATTAAGGGTAACAACATAATTACCCCAAGTTAAGGCTAACATGCATGAGTACAAATTATCCTTCCCCCACCATGAAATGGACTCCAATGGCAGGTAAGGCGTATGCTTATCGATAGCTATGTGTAGCAGTGGCCTGGGTGGATGTCTATGGCATCCCGGCTGGTAGTGGCAAAATGTCACTATGGAAGAGATAGATATTTTGATGAGAGAGAGTGAGGCAGGTTTGGTAAATGATAATTCTCATCTCAAACTCAAAATTCTCATCTCATCATTACAACTTTCTAAAATTTCCATACAAAATATAATAAACAATTCAACTTTTTCAAATCTCAAAATAATAATAATACTAAAAATAATATTTTAAACTCTCATCTCAAATTCAAAATTCTCATCTCTTACCCCAAACCTCCCCTAAGAGACAGAGACTCTGAAAGAGAGAATAAGAGAACACGGCGTGGGGAAAGAGGAAGCTCACCATGAGAGAGGTAGCAAGGGGCTCACTAGTGGCTGAACTGAGGTCTAAGGTGGAGAATAACGGCAGTGCACCATGAGGAAGAGAGAGAATCATGTAGAAAGAGGGAGAGTTGTGTTACCGAGAGGGGTGGCGATATCACTTGATGATGGCTCACGGCGACACCAGGTTGGGCATGGTTGTTCTTGGTGGTGCATCGAGAGTATCTCAGTGGTTGGTGGTGGTCAAAAGAAGGAGGTTGGCTGCCTGGTGGTTGAGTGGAGTATCACATCCATGCATGCTTCTTGTTTTTTTTTTAGTATGGAAAACAAGGGTCTCCCACGAGGTTGAGGGTAGTGGTCTCCGATGTGTGTGGTGATGTGATGGAGAAAGGTTTGGTGGAGGGTGATTCACGGTTTCTCAGCGTGGACTTCTTGTGGTGGTTCTCTGCTGGATGGAGGAACCATGGTTGCTGCGTTTTGTGTTGGGAGGTGTTTCGTGAACTGGAGGTAGGCTACTTGAGAAGTTTTGGCCGTGATGAGAGGTTGCATGGTTGGTTCCTTTCTCTCGGTACCAAGTTGTTTGTACATGGGCTAGGTGATTGGCTATGGGAACTTGAGGAGCGACAAGGTTGATCTGAGAACAGGGAAAAGGATAAAAATGAGGGAGAGCAATTGAGAGAAATAAGGACGTGGGTAATGGTTGGGGAAATCTTGGGGGATGTAGATCTGAAATGGCGTGAGAAGGGGTGAAAACGTTGGGGAAAGGAAGAGAGAGTAGAAATTGTTGTAAGAGGGAGGGAAAAACATGAAAAGAAAAAGAGATCCCTTAGCTAAACGACATCATTCACCAAAAGGGCTAATATTTTTGTAGCCTGGGCCAAGTTATGGGCTTGGGTATTACAGATGTTATGTTTGTTTTGATAAGGAATGTTTGAATGCTTTTAACAGGTTGAAGCAAGAGTTGGTGTTAGCACCAATTATGCCAGCCCTAGATTGGAGTTTGCCTTTTGAGCTAATGTGTGATGCTAGTAATTTCACTTTAAGTTTGACGCCCTAAAATTCCGCTTGGGATCGAATGAACATTTGAAGTGTCAAAACATGCAACACAAGATCACCTACCCCCATCATGTTAAAAAAGATGAAATGTTCCTAACATACATATAGCATTATGCAATCTTCACAACGGATAACTTTTTTTCTTTAGCAATACTATGCACTAAACTGAAAATATCCCAAATACATAAAACATACTTCATACATAATGACATATGAAACAACTGAGATCACAATGCTAGTCTAAAATGGCTATGATCAAAAGAGTACTGGAGATGCAACTCCGTAGTACAAGTAGTAATTTAAGTTAACCACTATACTAACAATTACGTCGCACCGTCGCTTAGTCGACTGTGTCCAGTTGGTCAGATCCTGATTCTCCTTTGGGTCCTGTAATAAGATCTACCATTCGGGAGAATGGTAGTTTGGACTACCACATTGAGATTTGATTACAAATCTCAGCAACTTAACAAAAAACCTCCATACAGGTTAATGATGCATGCATGCCAATAAAAGCATGAATGTATAATCAAAGTCATAAGCAATCATAGTATAACTTGACATACATCATAGCATAACTAACGTAACTTAAACTAAAATGTGAACTGAACTTGACTTACTTAAATTAAACTTAACTTAAACTGAGACTTGACTTGACATGAACTTGATCTAAAACTTGACTTAACATGAACTTGATTTGAAATCTAACTTAACATGAACTTGATCTGAAACTTGATTTAACATGAACTTGATCTAAGATTTGACTTAACATGAACATGGAATCTT
The DNA here is from genome assembly GCA_011037825.1 of Carya cathayensis. NCBI lineage: Eukaryota > Viridiplantae > Streptophyta > Magnoliopsida > Fagales > Juglandaceae > Carya > Carya cathayensis. The sequence goes on from QGSO01000430.1 coordinate 131,945, forward strand.
GTTCTTTAACTACTTAAACTCATTTTCTTAGGTGTTACATGGGTCCTCTAGAGCCATATGTTCCTATTGATTACCACATCACTATATAGGTATCTAGACCAGCTATGAGTGGGTTAATACATACTCTACAGTTGTTGCGGCCCCATGTATTCTACGTGTCACAATTGTTGTCTCACGTAGTGTATGAGCCACAATTATTGTGACCTCATACTTCATGCTCTACAGTTGTTGAGGCCCCAAGAATTGTTGAAATGAAATGTGGCTCCATCAAAGTTAGTGCTAGGCGCGCTTTGGTAACTAGCTAGTTAGGCCTCGCCTATTACCCATTGACAGGACTTCGTTAACTCAAGAAATTTAATAGATATTTAGATACTCTAGTGTGAACAAGGAGTTTCACTATGATATTAACTCGTCCTAGTACTTAGGGTCATGATTGACATGAATAACTTGACTTAACTATTCTCGAATTACACAAACTGAACTCGAGATGAAACGTGACTGGAATACGGAAGGATAGAAGCCCTGACATAAGATAACATGACTTGAACATAACTCAAAAGACACGACTTATTTGAGATAGAAACATTTTATCACGTAACATAACATTTAATAGACAATATTTCATAACATGGCATAAGATGTAACAGACAACATACTTGACATACTTGCAATGTATAGCAATAAGTGACAAAATATCTTGTGTAATAGATGAATAATTCATGACAAAATAAATTTTGAATAATAGATGAATAAGTAATGACTTGGCATGGCATGACATATATGATAACATACATACATATGATGTAGTTCATTTACTCATCACACATACACCTTAAGCCGATAGTAAGTTAAAAACTAACTTATCTCGGTCTTCGCATTTTCTAAGCAAATTTAAGCACGATCATGAGTAACTAAAAATAGTGATTTCTAAAAGTTAAAACTTAATCACTAATGTGACGCCCCCAAATCCCCACGTACCAACACGGGGAATTCGAGACGTCCGGATGGTGACAACCCGGGTCACCATCCTATCGACGAGTGCCAAGTGTGTGCAAGCGACAAATGTGCACAAGGAAATACGCAGCGGATAGCAAAGTCATAAAATTAAGTACCAGAATTTTTTCTTAAATAAAATACAAAGCGATTCAAAGATACATAATCAAATATTACAAGTCATAAATATTGTTTCAAAGCCAACTACAAAACATAAACTTCAACTCAGAACTCCTCCTCCTCCTCGAACTCTGCACCAAAATCTACGGTACCAAAATGGTGCCGCAGGTAAGTAAAATCCAAACACCACTAGATAAAAGCATATTAAACTCAAACAATATGCATGAATAAATGCCAATGCACAAAACTCATAAACCATATTTTTTTCCACGCACGTCAAAAACCCATTTGGCCCAAAAACATATCCTTTAAAACCAAGCCTCGCCATTATCCCTGATAATGGCCCAAACCACCATTTTCCCAGAAAATGGATCACAAAACCAGACCTCGCCATTATCCCCGATAATGGCCCAAACCACCATTTTCCCAGAAAATGGATCACAAGTCCTCAACACATCCTCGCCATTTTCCCAGAAAATGGCCCGTATCCGAAAACCATAAAAACCAATCCGATTATGCATGCACCATGATCTCCCCTAGGGATCATCCGCACACTCTGGCTCTGTGCCACACCGCAGGTAACGTCTACGCGTGTGACACCTACACGAGTGATGCCCAGACTCGCGCCTCCATCTCGCGCGTACCTGGCCAGGCCATCCTCTAGTCCCCGCCACTCTAGGGACCACGGAGTCGACACGACAGCGTTACCGTATCGTGCGATCCGGTCGTCGCCCAGCGACAACCCAGGGGATGTCACTCAGTATTATCCACTCCCGAGTGACCAGAGGAGCTCCACCGAGATAATAACCCATCCCGGCTTGGGCTCGTGATACGCACACTCCCAAAAATCCATTTACGCCAATAAAACAGGATTTTCTCAATTAAAATAAAATACACGTGCATGCACCATGTAAATGCAAATTTCAATGCTCGACAAATACAACCAACCATAGAACAACAATTCAAGCAACTCCGTCCTCCATCCATCCGACCCCCGAACTCCTCGGACTCAGTCCGGAATCAGCAAACCAACCAAATAAATTATTGTAAGAGCAAAATATATTTAAATCTAAAAGTAGAGTTTGGAAAATACTTACAGAGCTATATAGGATTTTTAGAAGGTTCGGCGCGCGGCAAACGATGGGCGGAAAGCAACGTAACAGTGCAAATGCACTGTAGCCGTGGGTCGCAAAATACCCACTTTTGACCGGGGACAAACCAAGACACCAAATTGATAGGGAATGGTCTAGGGATGTTTATGAAGCTAGTGGAAGTGAGTTTTGGCCGTGGGTGGCGGCGAAAACGCCGGTAGAAGCGAAAAACGAGCAAATCGGAGTTGAGCTCGTGGGAGCTGCTCCGGTGGCCGATCTAGGCCGGAAATGGGTGGGTTAGGTCGGCAAGAGGTAGGGGAAGAAGTGGTGAAAAGATGGTGGCCGGAGGTGGTGCGACGGCGCCGGAAACGGTGACAAACCGTGCGGCTTAGATGCGCTTTTCCGGCCAAACGGCCGGCCGGTTGGGGGAGATCTTCGGAGGGGTGGTGCACCGGAGGGAGGGGAAGTTTTCTGGGTGGGTGGTGGAGGCCACGCCGCCGGCAAGTGGCGGTTCTGGGCGGAGGAAGTTTTCGGCTACAGGGGAAAAATCTGGGTTGGTGCCGCGACTTTGAGCGGCTCGTGGCGGCTAACGGTGGCTCCGATGGTCCTGAAAATTGGAGGGGTTGTAGCCTGATGAGAGGGGAAGAGAATGGTGGGGGTGGTGTATGACACCTCCACCGGACGGCGGAGATATGGGCGGTCGAAGGAGGCTGCGCGGAAAGGAAAAACAGAGGAAAAACTGGGCTGGGGCAGCAACTTCGAGCCGTTCGTGGCGGCTAACGGTGGGTCCGATGGCTCTGAAAATTGGAGGGGTTGTAGTCTGCCGTGAGAGGAAGAGAATGGCGGGGGTGGTGTACGACACCTCCACCGGACGGCGGAGATATGGCTGGTCAAAGTAGGCTGGGCGGGAGAGGAAAAAGAGAAGGGAGAGAGAGAATCCGAACGCACGGGAAGCACGGGGAGGAAGAAGAGAAAAAGGAAAAAAGGAAGAAAAAGAAAAGAAGGAAAAGAAAAAGGAAGGAAAAAGAAAAGAAGGGGAAAAGAAATGAAGTCCAAACTTCACTTCCGGGATCCAGAAACTGATCCGCCGAAAACGATTTTAAAAACATTAAACGACTGAAATAAATTAAACACCACATCAAATAAATAAATAAAAACCAAGAAAATATTTTAAACACAACGTAAAGCTAATATATAATAAATAACTAGTAAAAACTAGCTATTTAATTTTTAAATCCAAAAACAAGATAAAATAAATTAAACAGCAATTTAAACTCAACAGAGATTAAAATCTGATAATTTAAAATAAAAGAATTATTATTATAATTAAATTAAAATATTCCTTCAGTGAAAATACACGTAAAAACGGGGTGTCACAACTAACAATTATAAATATGAAAAATACTAACTTAGAGCAAAATTACTATTTTACCCTCTACATGTGAAAAAATAACCATTTTACCTCTAACTTAAGGATTTTGCATCCTAACTCCAAAATTCATCAAAATTCACATACCTCTTGTAAATTTTGTCCTGAACTCAAATATCAAATGAGAAAATTTTAAAACTAAACACAACCATGAAAACCCTAAATGGGCCAAAAGTTGCATAGGATTTTTCCCTTGATTTTTGTTGCAATTTTTCTAATTTCAAAAATCATTATCAAACCAAATTTTTGCAACAAAAATCTTTCTATCCTAAGTTTAAAAAATACTTAAAATACCCACTAAAATATTCTAATTATCTACACCAAATGTTTTAGAAAAAGGATTCAAACTTTTTAAATAAAAAGGCAGACCCTTGAATCAAACGATTTGATCTATTTCAAAGTATCTCCAAGAAATTTAAAAATCTAAATCTTTTTATAACATATTCGTAACATATTCCTAAGAATAATCATATCTTGAGTCATCAACAAAAGTCATCAAAATGGCTAAAACAATACTTGAAATTTTCGGTTTCCTTCTAAGTTCCAAAAACATATTTTTGTTTCTAACTTGTTTTGACCAACTTTTTGATCCATGACTTATAAAGATGTGATCTTCAAACCAAAGCATCACATGGTTTAGAAAGGTGTCCTAAAATAGATCTAAGCTTCAAATTGAAGATCACATGGTTAAATTCAACAAAAACATAAATTTAGCCAAGAATATCAACACTTTGGACTAATAATAAACTTAGTACTGAAAAACCCCTAAATATTCTTATTAACATATAGTAAAAATTGTTTACTGAAATTCAACCCTGAAGTGCCCCTAAAAATAAAACACAGTTTTGAACAAGTGTTTCGTCCAAAAATATGAAAATGGATTATTGCGCCATAAAATCTTAAATAATCAACTGAGTCTAATGGTGCAAATCATAATGTATTCTAACACTTCTAACTAGCTTATATAATTAAAATTACATTTCTGGCACCACAGTGAGTGATAACACTGACTATGTTGACAGATTTAAACATATGCAATTGGTCGATTTGTGAAAACTCATGGGGTTTTCAAGAGGTTCCTAAAGCCTATAGAAATTCCACCATTGAATTTCTAGCGGGCTATTACATTGGGTGTTGTTCTTAGCTAGAGACAAGATAGGAAGTTGCATGTTATATATTATGCTATTAGAGTTTTAAATAATGCATAGTTAAATTATGCAACTACTAAAAAATAATTGCTTGTTGTTGTGTTTGCTTTTGATAAGTTTTGATCTTATCTTTTAAGTTCCAAGGTGATCGTATCTACAGACCATTCAGCAATATTTATTGAAAAAGAAAGATGCCAAATTGCGCTTGATTTGATGGGTGCTGCTGCTTCAAGAATTTGATCTTGAGATTCAAGATAAGATAGGCATGGAGAATGTGGTGGTAGATCACTTGTCTAGATTAGAGGGGCAATTAAGGGCAGATAAGGTGCCCATTAATGAAAGGTTTTTAGATGAGTTGTTGTTGGCAGTTTCGGTCATCCCTTGGTATGCTAATTTGGTGAACTATTTGGTGAGTGGCATTGTTCCCCCTGATTTGAGCTATCATTTGAAGAAAAAGTTTTTGTGAGTTATGAAGCATTATTTTTGGAAGAACCGCTACACTCTATAAACACTGCATAGATGGGATGATTAGAAGATGTGTGCCCCAAATGAGTTGTAGGATATCCTTGACCATTGCCATTCCTTGGAGTGTGGCGGACATTTTAGTACCTCCAAGATAGTTGCAAAGGTATGGCAATCTAGTTTTTACTGGCCTACCTTACATCAAGATGCTAGACAATATGTGAGCATATGTGATAGATGTCAGAGGATTGGCAACATTTTGAAAAAGAATGAGATGCCTTTGACCAATATCTTGGAGGTTTAATTGTTTGATTTATGGGGAATTGATTTCATGGGCCCATTTCCTTCTTCCTTCAACAATCAAGACATCCTGGTAGTAGTGGATTATGTGTCTGAATGAGTTGAAGCTACTGTAACTTAGACTAATGACTCTCGGGTGGTGATGAGATTTGTGAAGAAAAATATTTTTTCATGATTTAGTGTGACAAGAGCCATTATTAGTGATGAAAGCTCCCATTTTTGTAACCAATCACTTGAGGCTTTGTTGAAGAAATATGGGGTTACTCATAAGGTGGCATTTAACTATCATCCCCAAACAAATGGGGAAATGGAACTTGCAAATAGGGAATTGAAGCAAATTTTAGAGAAAACTGTGAGCATTTCATTAGATGATGGACTTTGGGCCTATAGGATAGCATTCAAGGCACCTTTGGGTATGTCACCTTACATACTTGTATTTGGAAAGTCTTGTCACTTACTAGTTGAATTGGAACATAGGACCTATTGGGCAATTAAAAAGTTGAACATGGACTTCAAAGCTATAAGAGAAAAGAGATTTTTTTTTTTTTTTGGATGGAAAGAAACCTTTCATTCAAAGGATATTAGCATTACAATTGTCTCTCCGCCCATAGGACTAGAGCAATTACATCAGGGAAGGAACCCCACCATAGGCTAATATCACTAACATGCCAAGCATGCCTTGCAAGCTTATGTGCTACCTCATTACAAGTTCTCATAGCGTATCTAACCTCACACGCTTGGAAGCAGTTCATAAGCTCCTTAGTATCCTTGATCACTTGGAAAAGAGATTGTTATAGTTGAGTGAGTTGGAGGAGTTTAGGTTGGATGCTTATGAAAATGCTTGGATTTACAAGGGAAATAGTATGCATTGGCATGACAAGCATCTTCAGATTACAAATTTTGAAATTAGGCACCAAGTGTTACTCTTCAACTCAAGACTTAAGGTAGTCCTAGGCAAGCTTTAGTCTAGGTGGTCTAGCCCATTCACGGTAACAAAAATGTATCCATATGGTGTTGTTGATGTGCATAGTGAGGTCACTAGTGCATTCAAGGTTAATCGACAGCTTTTGAAGCCTTATCTTGCTGGTAACGTGGTTCCTAAAGGAGTTACTTACTCCTACATATAGTTGCTGGTGTAAAAGTCAAGCTAATGGCTATAAACAAGCGCTTCTTGGGAGGCAACCCAACCTAAGTATTTTTTTTTAATGATGGTTGTGATCCCCTTCTTTTGACTGTGTTGTGTGGGTTCAGAAAAATCAAGCAGGAAGCTAGTTCGTGTTCTATTCAATCGGATATTCGTTGTGATCAGCCTTGCTAAAAAGGGGAGTATTAGTCTTCCATTTTTCTTTTCTTTCACATTAAGGACAATGTGAAAATTAAGTTTAGGGGAATGAATATTTGATTATGTTGAATGCTTATGCTGGTTATGTTTGTTTGAGCTTTGTTTGTTTGATAAAGGAAAATTTTTTTCTTCGAAATTCTGGTTTGTTCACATTCGTGCAAGTTAATTGATAATCATATCTACGTCTTCCAAATCAGATTTTTATGTGAAAGATTATGAGAAATGAACCTGCACATGCACTTGTGTGAGACTTATTTGGGATCAACATTACACTTTTGGGTTCTTTATTGTGTTAAGCATTTTATTTAGGATAGGCAATATCTTATAAAGCAAGATTAAGCATACTTGTTTTCTTTAGGATTATTGAAGTACACGTTACCTTGCAAAATTGCGTGAGTTGTGTGACTATGCATAAAAGATGAGTGTGATGCTTTTCTAGTGATTATCCCTTTGATCTAGTCTTAAACATTGTTTAAGTAAATAAATTGATAATGATTAGACAATTGAATAAATAAATGTGTACAAAGTTCTATTTACTCCAATGTTTTGAGTTACTTAGTAACTAGGGGTATTCATTACCAACGTTTACTTTTACGTGAAATAGCAACTTGAAATATGAGTATGCAAAAGCACTTTAAGTGTGTGACTTGTATCCATCACAAATGATTGTATTCACATCAAAATGTGAGTGACAACTTAAAGATAGAACAAATAGTATGCTAAACAAAAAAGAAATATATATATATATATATCTCTAGTTTGCTACCTTGTTTGTAGTAGTGAGAATGGGTGATTGCAGGTTGAGTGGTTGCATGATTCAATTGTATTGGTTGCATGATAAATATGATTGAGTTTGGAATTATGTATGAATATTTGAACTAGAGAAAGTGAGTATGCTTAGTTTTCCTTTCTTTGCTATTGTTTATGCCCTAAGTTGAAGATTTGATATTTGCATTATAGGTTCTCTGGGTATGATGAGTTGAGCCCAACTATGGTTATTGTCCTCTATTTTTTTGGTTTTTCCTTTACTTGAGGACAAGCAAACATTCAAGTTTGGGAGTATTTGATGTGGGAATTTATTTCATACATTTTCTTATTCTTAAATGTTTTTATTCAGAGTGTTCTATATATTTCTTAGCTTGTTTGTCTAGAATTTTAGGTTTTTTTTTAAATTTATTTAATTCTTGAAAATTCTTAGTATTTTTCAGGTATTTAATTCAGGTGTGAAGAGGTAGAAATCGGGCTAGGCCTAGAGAGCACATCCTAGTTGGTCTGGTCTAGTCAAACCAAAATACTGTTTGGTTTTTGAGTTTTAACTTGAGCTACATACCTCAGTTTCAAGTATTGTTTGGCTTGTTGGGAAGCTGAGAACGAGATCTAAAACTTTCATGAAAGGCCCAGCTCCAAATGTCATTTTCATGCTCAAAATCTAGATAGAAGTCGGGCAGCGTAGAATTTTGAATTTTTAGCAACATATATGGGGAATTTTTTTGTTTTACAATTTGAAAGGAGAATCGATTTTGAATGGATTGGATTACCTGAAGATAAGGAGAGTTTTAAAAAGAAAAGGTTCCAAAAAAAAGAAAAAGAAGAAATTAAAAAAAAAAAAGAAATCACAGAATGAATCTATAAGAAATTCAAATTCGAAATGTGCTAGGAGACAGCAAGGATATATTTTAGTGTCTTTCCCATAACATCCTACTCATATATCCGATTGATATGATTCTTGATGAGTTGGAAAGATATCTTAAAGGGCTATAACTTTGTGTCTAATAAGGATTTCAAAATCCGTACTCTTGAAGTTCATAAACCTCTTCCAAGATAAGTCCAAAAAGTTAGGTGATTTTTTAAGGCAAATTAGGAAAAGCTTAGGGTTTCTTTTCTACCGTAGATAAGCATATTATTGGCACAAAATTGAAAGAGGATGATTGAAATGAGCAGTTGTAATTATGATAGGAAGAACAAAGCTCACCATTTTCTGCATTTACAGAGTTTTTTTTCTTCCTCTATTTTTTTTTTAGTTGTTGAATTCTTATTAAGGATGTTGAATTCAAATTTATGTTTGAGAAATAATTAGATTTTTTTATTAGTTATGATTTGCTAGTTTTCTTATTCTAGGGCTAGGATGTAGTCATTGAATTTTTAATTTGATTTGAGTATGGTAGTATTGAATATCCTTTTTTAATTGTAATTTGGTGATTTCAGTTTTCATTCTTGCAATTTACTGGCCATGAATTGCATGGTTAAGATATTGAATGAAGTAACGAAAGTTGAAGTTCAATATTAGTTTGTGAATTGATCAAAGCTTGGCAATGTAGTTTAGATATAAATACAATGACCTACATTCAAGAATTCCACAAAGCATAATGAATTTATGTTAATTTCTATGATGACGACAGTAGACATAGGATTAATATAGGTATGAGTGTTATACCTTGAAAGAGGATATCACATTAGAAAAGGGAATTCATTCATTGTAATTAGCAAAACATTAATGCAAGCAAGCATGTTTAAACTCATTAAAGGAATTCGGTTGATGAAATCCAAGCCCTAGAAACCTTTCATATTTGATTTTTCAAGTTAACAATTTGCAATCGGTCACATTAATTTGGATCGTCTAAATAATATAAGAAATTTTATAAATTGGTACTAGAATCTCCTCATTGTGGAAACGATATTCTTTTTGCTCTGTTCAATTTTTCACGACCCATGCACTTGTGGTAGAGTCTAGGGACTATTAGTCATTCGTTCTTGAATATTAAACATACATATGAGCTCAGATTCTTATTCATATAACATAACATAACATGTCTTTGAGCTCAAAGCCTTATTCTTGATTTTAACATATAATTGGATATGTCATGGCTCCCCTATGTACCATGTGTTCCCCGCTAGTTACCGCATCAATTGTTGACCCACTTTGACTAAGATGACTGCGTCTTATTCTTAATCATACTTAGTATGGTAATTCGCCTCTTCGTCTTCACCGTATGGCACCCACTAACTTTAGGTGAAACCTCGCTTCGATATCATTTTCTTTTAGGAACCATTTGAGGCCTGTTGACTGTATTTCATTAACTCAAGGGTCTCCACTCCATTTTAATCACTCTGAGTGGACAGAGGAATTCAACTAGGGTATTGCCCTGTTCTAGCATTTTGGGTCGGGACAAAACTTTAAGCTAGTCTTTTCTTTTTAAAAGTAATTTCACAAACTCAATACATGTGACATTGACTATGAAGCCTTGTACTTTCGTGAGAAATATACTAATGCATGCCAAGACTCAATATAAAGCATACATCATGAAATCATGTGCAACCAAAAAAACTCCACGTTACAGCTTGAAAATATTAGAACATGCGACCATGTTCTTAATAAAAAATTCTAAGACATTTGAACAACAAACAAGGAACAAAGCATTCATATTTTCACATGTAATATACATGGCCGAAACATGCAAACCTTAACCTCCATGGTCATGGCCGAAACATATCAACATTGAAATACACATTACACCAACTTTTCATGAACTTAGAATCTTCGAATGTGTTCGGTGGAACATTATCAATGAACATACATGTATAGTCGAAATCATCAAGTGAATATATATATATATATAACAAAGAAAGTATTCCATGAACTTAAACCTCCAAGGGATTCAGTCATACAACAAGTATTCACAAACATTTTTAAAACATGCAAGCTCAAACCCTAGATGTGGCATCACATCTCATTTCCATGATGTAAACCAAATAGCAATGAAACATTTCAATAACATGGTAAGCAAACATGCAAGAAACTAATTATATAACATGGTAGGGTATCATCACCTCAAATACAATCATACAAATGAACAAACAAATGAGTTCACATAAAATATACATAGGATATCTGAGTGTAAGTTAGAAATTTACTTACAAAAATCCAACGTCCAAGTAAAATAACCAAATCTGAAAAATGTAATAACAAGGTCATAAGAATCCATTCTTTCTAAACCCTAAGCCATGCATGAGTGAGTGAGTGAGTGCTCTAGGTTTTCCTTCACAACAAGAGAAACCCTAATTTTTCCGAAGATCATGCTTAGGCCATGACCTAAGCATGATCTTCCTTTTCTTCCCAAAGCATTCATCCTCACAACTTAACCAAAAGATAGTTCGGATTCTCACTCTTGGAAGAAAACCCTAAGCATTCCAAATATAGGTGTGCGTGCTCATTTGGAAAATCACCCCAAAATCAAAAGCATTCTTCTTCCCATGTTCATGTGTGTGTGTGTGCATTTATTCATGAAGAATATATGGGAAAATTGAAGCATTCACTCTCTCTTGGCCATGTATGAGAAATAAGAAAAAAGGTGCTTGGCTCTTCCTTACCTCATGGCTTCCCATGAAGAAAGATGATCCTAGTCTTTGCGAACACTTAGAACAAAACTTGAGTGGATAGAGGATGGCGTGAAAGGTGTTTGGGTAAGGAGAATATGGTAGAGAATAAAGAGAAAGTGAGTGACTGAAACTCTTTATGTTTGTCTTCAAAAGTCCAAAAAGACTCTTGGTCTTTTGGTTCTCTCTTCTTATAGGCATGTTCTCCCTCCTCTAGAAACTGAAACTTGGTGCATGGATGTCGAATGGCATCACCACCATGTGCCTCTTCCCTTTCCCTCATCTTGAGATTGTGTTCGAACTAAAACCAAATCCTAAGTGGCTTGTAAGACCTCCAAACTGAAACCCTAGTCCCATTTTGCCCTTCTTCAAGTGTTTAGGTTTATTATATCAAGTAGTGGAAGGGTAATCTTCAAAACCCTAAATCTTCTAACCATGTGGCTGTCGAAAATCACTTCAACTCCCAAGGTGGCCCTTTATCTTTCCAAAGTCTTAGAGACTTGTGATTGGGCAATGTGGGTGGCAAGCATCCTTCCCAACTGTCATCCATCCCAAGGTTTTCCCACCAAAATTCTTCTAGAAACCCTAGGCATGTGCCACTTCATTTTTCCAAGTGGATTTCGTCCATTCCCAAGGCAAAACCCTTCATCTTCTTTGACACATGGCAATTCTTTCTTAGAAACTGAAATGCTCTCTCTCTATGTTTGTCAGGCATTGCCCCTTGGCCTTCCCTAGGCTCCACTTTCCCAAAGTCTTATCATTTTCCTTCTAGAACCTCCCTCTAACAGTGACAAGTGTCACAACACCTCTTTTCTTACAATCAAGCCTTCTTGCATGCATGACACATAGCAAGAAGGTGGGTTATCCCTTAGGGTAGGCATGCATGACCAAACCCTAGACTTTCTCTCACCTATTTTCCCTCAATTTAGTCTAGATTCATCATAACTTAGTTGTAAGTTCCAATGGATGACAAGCGGTGTCCAAAAATTGGGTTGGGTGTGTGCCCTAGCTTTATTGGGCTTCAAAACCCTAATTTCCCTATAGAGGCCAAATCGGCCATTCCAGTGGTTTCTTCCATGCAGCATCCTCATCATGTATTTGTACGAATGGCTACGAAAGCTGATTTTATGAAAGCCTTATCGAGGGATGTCTGCGAGATTGATGGAACTTTCTACCATGCCTTTTGTTGGACTCCAAAATTTATGAAGAACCTTCGAGGGTGCTAGTCCGGATTTCTCTATCTGGTCTTCCTCCCAATTTCTACCGTCAAGCTTTTCTGAAAATTCTCATGGCGCCTATTGGGACGATCATAAGTCGGGATAATCTGACTCATTGTGCTACGAGAACAAATGGAGCAAGGTTATGCATGGAAGTGGATGAAGCGAAAACACCTTTGACTCACTTCTAAATTGGACCTCCAGGCTTGTCTGCTAGTTGCAAATAACAAATTGTGTATGAAACACTTCTTGCATATTGTGCTATGTGTAAAATGTAGGGTCATAATTTGTAGACATGTAGAACAATAAAATCATAGCAGAATGGGCATGTTTAGGCTGGGAAGAAAAATCATCAAGAGGTTGTGAAGTCTATCGCAAAACCTTGGGCAAAACCGGTGCAAAGTGTCTCTGTTGTTGTGGAAATGTCTCTCGCTATAGAAGAAAATATGGTGACTGGTCAGGAAGCAGAGGGTGTAGCTAGAGAAGAGTTCCTGGTTTCATCTAACATTGTTCCTATGTCTGAGCTAGCAAATGGTGTATTGGTACTCCCTGAGAAAGAAGTTCATTTGGTTTTGTTGTTAAAAGAGGGTGACGCTGAGCTAGTGGGTGACGTTGTTCCTCACGGTGATAATATGCTTATTATGGAAGCAGAGGATGGCAAGGCAATTGAATTAGAAAAAGCTCTTCTAGTTTGTGATGAGAATGCTATGGGTGATACAATGGGGGAGACTTCAATGGCAGTGGTTCTCATCAGAATTTTGAAATCCCGGTGATCTTACCAATTGAGGGGGTGGAACCGTTTGTGGTGTGGGAATGGTCATGGTGCAAAATGAAACTCTTGGGGAAGAGGAGCCTGTAGAGGAATCTATTGAGGAGATACTTGTGTTGGAAAGTATTTTCTCGAAACCCAAGCCAGATATTCAATTAGAGGTAATCTTGAATGATAAATAGTATTACGGAGTCTACGGCCAATGAAGGTAAAAAGAAATATAAGAAAAAGATGTTTGTTAAAATGTGAAGTTCATCTCCTAACTTTCCAACCCTGCTTAATGATTGATTCCATTTTTGTATGGAATATTTGAGGGATCAGGACCTCCAAAAGTAGAGTAAATAAATTGATTGGTAAGTTGAAACTGAAAGTTGTTGCTCTTTTATAACCTTTTCAAAATTTAGAGGGAGCTCATAAATTGGAGCGAGTTTTGAATTTTGATAATTTCATTTCTAATGAGGATGATGGGGGTAAAATCTGGATTTTCTAGAATAGTACATATGCGGTGCAGGTGGTTCGGATGGGAATGCAATTTATTTCTATGTTGGTAGGTGAAGGAGCTGAGATGTTCTTGCTCACGGTGGTTTATGCCAAATGTACAGTGGTGGAGAGGCGATATCTCTAGGATGATCTCAGCTCTCATAATTTGGGATCACACCCTTGTGTGTTTGTTGGTGTTTTTAATATTATCTATAATGATTCAGAATGGAGGGGAGGTAGGCCTTGGCCTAGTATGGCTGTGGAGGATTTTAATAATTGCATTCATCAAGGGGGTTTGATGGAAATGGCTACAAAAGGGAGTATGTTTACTTGGTGTAATGGGCAATCAGAGCTTGCCCAATCCTGGGCACGTCTTGATCATGCTCTCATGGATAGTTCCTCTATTGCATTGTTTCCTAATGCTAATTGTTCATATTTTCCGCGTTCTACATCAGATCGTGCTCCCATGTTTATTGAGTTCAAGAAGGATCCTTTCTTCTATGGCCCAGCCCCATTTCGATTTCAACAGATGTGGGTGGATCATCATAGTTTCTTAGACTGTGTTCAGACAGCTTGGGTATTTCAGGTGGAGGGTTCGGCTTTTTAGATATTTACTAGAAAATTAAAGCAGACTAAGGTGGTGTTAAGGGAGTGGAATAAAAGGGTCTTTGGTCGCACATTGGACCATATTGATGCTCTTCAAAAACAGGTTGAGGAGATTGAGCAAAAACTTCTAGTCAATTGAGAGGAAAATTTGGAGAAAGACTTACATATGGTAGTCTCAGATCTGGCAAGTTGGAGGTGACGGGAAGAGATACGATTGGCACAAATGGCGAAATTAAAATGGAAGGTGGATGGCGATCGAAACTCAAAGTTTTTTCATGCTTGCCTTGCTAATAAGAGAAGAAAAAGAGTGCTGGAAATGTGATCAAATGTGGTAGTTTATGAGACGCAGAAAGCATCCATCAAGGGGCAGTGGAATTTTTTTCATCTTTCCTTCAAGGTGGACCACCTGTTGAGCAGCCTAGACTAGAACAACTAATTGATTCAGTCATTTCAAAAGAGGAGAATGCCTCTCATATTAGTGCGCCTACAATAGAGGAAGTTTTTGAGGCTTTGTCTTCCATTTCATCTCAAAGTGCTCCGGGTCCTGATGGTTTTGGTTTAGGTTTCTATAAAATTTGTTGGGAGGTGGTTAAAGTTGATGTGTGGAATACAGTTTTGGAATTCTTTATGTCCAAACACCTTCCCAAGTCTTTCATGGCCTCATATTTGGTTTTAATACCAAAGGTGGATTCGCCTACAGGTTTTGATAAATTTCATCCCATTAGTCTTTGCTCTGTCTTTTATAAAATTTGCTCCAAGTTTATTATGAATAGATTAACAAGTCTCCTACCTCGTCTGATATCCCCAGAGCAAGAAGCCTTTATTCTTAGAAGGAGTATTTTTGAGAATATTAGTCTTACCCAGGAGATGGTTCATTCTATTAACAAATGTAATCATGGGGGAAATATTATGTTGAAAGTGGATATGGTGAAAGATTATGATCTTGTGGATTGGGACTTTTTTATTGTAGTTTTGCGTAGGTTTGGCTTTTCTTCTCAATTTTGTAATTTGGTGCATTCTTGTATTTCAAGCCCTTGGTATTCGGTTATAATGAATAGTATGGTCAAGGGTTTCTTTCCGGGAGGCTGTGGTCTTTGTCAAGGGGATCTTTTGTCACCTTATTTGTTTATCATTTAGCAAGAGGTCCTATCTAGGATGATTCATGCCAGTGTGATAAAAAATAAATTTGGCCAGTTTTCTCAAGCCCGAGGTACGCTTGTTGTGTCTCATTTGATGTATGCTGATGATATAATAATTTTTTCTAATGAAAATCAAAGATCGGTCCAAGCACTTCAGCACATTCTGAGTCAATATGAGAGATGGTCAGGCCAGGTTATCAATATTCAGAAGTCAGCGTTGTATTGTTTGAACAATTTTTCCCCTATGTGTAAGCAAAGACTATTACGTCATACTGGGTTCATGGAGGGGACTTTTCCTTTTAAATATATTGGAGTGCCAATTATTATGGGGTGACTTAAGTAGTCTCATCTAGAAGGCATGGTGAATAAAGTTAGGCAAAAAATCAGTGGTTGGAAGATGAGGCTACTTTCTATTGGTGGAAAACTAGTTCTGTTAAGGCATGTTATATTGAGTATGGCGATTCACCTCTTCCTATTTTACAGGTCCCTCAAGCTACTATCAATAAGATTCATAGATTGATGAGCTCCTTCTTTTGGGGAGAATCCAAGGGGCAGGAGAAAAAGAAATGGGTGGCTTGGAAACATATTTGTAGCCCTGTGGAAGAAGGTGGTCTTGGGTTACAACATCTTCATGGCATGCAGAAAGCCTTACACATGCATTTTGCTTGGAATCTTATACAAGGTAATTCTCTATGGGCTAATTTTTTCAAAACAAAATATGTGGGTTTGAAGTCTTGTGCTTTAATAGAGGCCATGAAAGGGTCAAGATTATGAAAAATGGTTGCTAATTGTTTTCCGCTATTTTTGAATAATTCTAAGTTGAATATTAGAGAAGGAGAGATTTTTTCTGGTATGACAAATGGAGGGATAATGGTCCCCTAATTAATGAGATGCCATTAGTGGGTTCACCCCTACTAAAAGTTAAAGAGTGTAGACTGTCAGATGGTTGGGATGTGGATCTTCTGGACAACTTAGTTGGGCAAGAGAAGGTGGATAAGATTTTAGTCTCTTTATTTGGGCCTAATTCTGGAAAAGATGTTCTGGTTTGGACTCCGACAGAGACATGTATGTTCTCTACCAAATCTGCTTGGCATTGTATTCATATCAGAGGTTCTCTTCTTGACTGGCATGATTGGATTTGGCATAAAAGTCTTCCTTTAAAAATGTGTATTCATTTTTGGAGGGCTTGGCATATGGCTTTGAATGTGGATGATTGATTGCAACGTATTGGTATTCCCCTTATTTCCAATTGTGATTGTTGTAATGTAGGCCATATTGAAAATATTAACCAGGTGCTCTTTGAGGGTGTTTTTCCTCACAAAGCATGGTTCTTTTTTGGCACTCTGTTTGGTATTCCTCTTGGCAAATCTTGGAAACAAAATTCTGGGACTTGGTTTAGGCATGCTAGCTCTTCTTCTAAGGTGAGTTTTATAGTTGGCATCATTCCCATCATTGTTACTTGGCATCTATGGAGGAGAAGATGCCTTGCTAGAATGGAAGGTATTCTGGAAACTCATGAAACTGTTGTTCATTCTATTTGTGTGTGGCTTGGTTCCTTTTGTCATGCGCCTAAGAATCCCATGCATTTGTCGATCACCGAGATGGCAATATATTAGAGGCCCTGCAGATTAAACCGGTTGTGCCGAAAGCTCCTTGTTGCAAATTGGTTAAGTGGATTAAACCGTAGTCGGGATGGTACAAATTGATCACGGATGGTAGTAGTCTCAGAAACCCGGGCACTTGTGGCATTGGTGGGGTTATTCGAAATTATTCAAGTCATCTTGTCAAGGCTTATTTCTCTCTTATTGGTTTTGGTTCCAACAACAAAGCAAAACTTTTGGCACTCCTTCAAGGTTTGAGAATTTACAAATCTTTAAATATTTCAAATGTGATAAATGAAATGGATTCAATAGTGGTTATTTCTTCTTGGATGAGAGGGCGTTGTGGTGTGTGGTTTCTAGAGGGTTTTTTGGAGGAACTTGTTGTTGGCTCGCACTCTTCATTGTCTTTTTCAACATGTGTTTCATGAAGGTAATATGGTGGTGGATTGGTTAGCTAAGGAAGAGGCCTCAGGCACCAATTTGGTTTATTCTAATAATTGCGCTTTGCCGCGGATTCTTCGAAATTAGCTCCATTTGGATTTCTTAGGCCTCCAATCTCTAAGATGTTAATTTCTTCAGTATTTGTTGTTTTGTTTCCTTTGTCATTACATAAGATTGTCATAGATTGGTTTCTTGGTTGCAGTCTTGATGGGTTTTCCCATGGGCCATTTTGGTTACCACAGTATTCCTTCGCCATAAGTGAAGGCATTAGTAATAAATTTGGGAGGGGGTCACTATTGGACATGGGACTTCCTGCTTTACTAAAAAAAATAAAAATCTTCATTTTCTATGAACAACCTAACTATGAAAACTAAATTCAACAATATATATGGGTTATGTGCTCTTCATGATTGTATAATGCCTCCCACATATGTGTATATATATAGCTTTCACCATGGTTGACTGAAGAACACTTGAACATGATGATGTCTTGTATATTTTGACATGGCTATATGGAGTGTGGTCTGTGGTATGATGTCTAGTACTATGGGTATATTGATGCAATGTATGCATATATGCTTGGCCTCTAATTATATAATTAAACTTGGATATTTAAGTTGTGTCTACAGGGATATATATATATATATATATTGATAAGTGGCTACAGGGATAGCATTCCCATTTCAAAAAACAATAGGAAGAAGAAGAAAAATAACCTATGCATGGTTGATCAACTGAGCCACCATTAATTGTCTAACATTAGAATGTAAGTCATCATGATCTTCAATTTTAGGATGTATCAATTGATCAAGTTATGTATTAATGGTTTCTAGCAATTTTGTTGTAAACCATTAATTTCCACAATAAAGTATTACTTAATCCCTGATTTTTCCCAATCCACTACATACCATTTGTGATGCAATTCAAGCAAAAATTACATAAAAGCTGTGACACTAACAAACTATATGTATGCAATATCATTCGGCCAATTGCAATTCATTCGTATTTGCCACAAGGCAATAAGCGCCACAAAAAAAAACATTATTTGAGTCTAGAAATTAACCATTTTTGTCAATAGTTTTACAGTCGCGATAGCTTTGTTGCCAGCGAAATGTTTATGTTTATGGCACTACTACTTAGCCGCAAATATAACTGACATTTTTCTACAATTTATTGGCATTTGCAACTAGATAAGATGTGCCACAAAAAATAATTATTTGCGGCATTATAATTATTTGTGACAATAATTTTTGTGAGAAAAACTATTTCCCTACAAAACTTTTTATAATTGAGGTATAAATAGTGAGTTGCAAATATATTTTTAGACCGCATGGTTGGCCTTTTGCGTAACACCAATAGCACATTTGTGAAGATATTTATCGATGCAAATATTAAGTAATTTATGTTTGCAACCAAAAACGCAGCTCGTGAATAATATTATTTTACATTGATATTTTATATTTGCGTCACAAAAATTATGATGCAAATGTATTTTTATTCACCATCGGCTTACTCTTTTATGTCAAATTTTTCACATAATGGCGGCGATAGAATTTGCCACAAATATGCGAGACATTTGCACCGTTCACAAGTTTTGATCCCATAAACCTTTTGAGATGCTTTAATAATGTCCATGTTGTGTCGATTGAATTTGGACGGAAAAAACTTTTGCGGTCGTTTTGTGGGTTTTAGTGTCAATTTAGTGGGACGCAAAAGGAAATTTATGTTGTAGTGAAATCTCCATGGAAGAAAATGGTAAAAACATTAAGTGCATGTTTGGATAATGGGATGAGATGAGAATTATGTAGATGGTAGTGAAACGGTTTGTAAATACTAAATAGTAGTTAAATGATTTAAGTTAAGATATTTTATTGAGTTTTGAAAAATGAGAGAGAAAAATTTGATTAAAAATATTATAAAGTTAAAATTTGTTTGATATTTTTGTTTTAAAATTTGAAAAAATTGTATTATTTTTTGTGTTTAATTTGTTTAGAAATTTGCCAAGAGCATGTGGCTTAGATATCATGAGACCTAGCCTCTATAAGAGATGTCCTGAGTTCGATCCCCCTCCCCAAATCTCCCAATATATGCTAACAAAAAATTAATAATAATAATAATAATAATTTGTTTAGAAATTTAAAAAAATTACGATTAGATAAAAAAGTTAAGAATTTGAAATTAAGTGTTTTGTGTTTGAGTGATATTTGGAAAGAAAATTAAGAGAAATTTTGAGATGAGATATTTCACATATCCTCTAAGTTCCCAAACAACCCCCTAGGCTAATATATACCGCAAATTGAAGAATGTTGTATTTCAAAGTTTGTGGACAAGGGCAACCCAGACTACCGCAATCAAGGTAGATATAACAAATCAAATATCATATGGGCAATTAGATAAGGGATGGTGTGGTAGAGGCCTCAAAAGGGTCTACTTGTGGAGATAATGATAATGAGCTTTGGGGCCCCAAAGGAGTGGCTGCACAAAGCATAACCCTCTCTTCAGCTTAACTGAAACAGAACTTACGTACAGTAATGGATGTAACTTCCACCATAAATGAAAAATGGAGGTTCTGTATATTTGCATGCTTCGTAGGCTCCATCATCCTGCTTTACTGTCTGAAACATGACGAAGACGGGATAAACCTTTCGGCTTTCAGAAACATTACCATAACTATGACATCGTCCAATGACTCGAACCAACCTCCATCATCTGGCATGCAGTTCTTGCAACTATCGAACGCAACAGAACAAAGAAAAAACGTAAACGAGAAAGAAGATAGCTGCAATATCTTCGACGGAAAATGGGTATATGATCCAACATCAAGTCCTCTATATCATGGATCAGAGTGTCCATTTCTTAGTGAACAAGCTAGTTGCCAAAGGAATGGGAGGCCAGATTCTGAATACGAAAAATGGAGCTGGGAAGCCAAGGGGTGTCGGATTCCGAGGTAAGTAGTTAAAAGGTTACCAGCTTATATTATATTATGTACATACATATATATATATATTAAGTCCATTTTTGACAAATTTTGGTTTCCCAGGTTTAATGGTACAAACATGTTAGAGAGACTTAAAGGGAAGAGAGTAGTTATAGTTGGGGACTCAATCAATAGAAACCAGTGGGAGTCGCTTGTTTGCCTTCTTCACTCTACTGTTTCTTCCACACGAGCTCACACTGATATGAACATACATGACAATATTTTCCGAGCCAAGGTAAGAGAGAACATGATGAGTTTTGTGCCGCACCACTATAACATGAGGGAAAGCTCTTAACAAGATTAATATTTTTCTAACACAACAGGAGTATAATTGTTCTGTTGAATTCTATCGGAGCCCCTTTCTAGTACAATTGGAAGGAAACAAAGAAAATGGTGGCCGAATTCTAAGGTTAGACAAGCTTTCTGACTGGGAAAAGAAATGTCGTGGCGCTGATATTATGGTATTTAACACTGGTCACTGGTGGCTGCATGGTGGTAGGTTAAAAAGGTAAGATTGCTAATCTGAATCTTATATCGATCTTGGGAATTGAAGGAAACTTGTATCTAACATGAGAGACGTGCAGGTGGGACTTGTTTCAATATAAAGGAAAGGTGGTGGAGGAGATGGAGGTCCAATCAGCATTTGGGATGGCAATGAAGACCTGGGCTCGTTGGATTGATCGCAACGTAGACAAGACCAAGACAAAGGTCTTTTTTCGAAGCTTTTCACCAGTACATTATGGGAAGCAGAGGTGCTACAATCAAACCCAACCCATCATGGATGAGTCTTATGTAGCAAAATCTCCCAATCCGATTGTAGAGGTTGTTGAGAGAACAATTAGACGCATGAGGACACCAGTGAGGTACTTGAACATCACAAAACTATCACAATATCGAAAAGATGGGCATACAACAGGATTCACAATAAGGCAAAAGACGCTGCCAAAGGCAATAATGAAACAAAGTCAACCAAAGTTTCGTGGTGATTGCAGCCACTGGTGTTTGCCCGGAGTGCCGGATACATGGAACAGGCTACTATTTGCATCTATGGTCATGGACAACTCTAGTGACACCTCTTAGTTTTTAGCCTTCGATTTTTTTTATGTTCAATTCATAGAGATGAACAGTGTGCAGATCAGAAATGCTGCCCAACTTTAACTGCTTTGTAAGGACTTCTCACTCACGAACTATTACTAGCTAGTTTTATTTTCTACCCTAAACTATAGAAAGTTTTAAATATTAACTCCTTAAGTTATAGATATTATTCTAATTATTAATATTCTCGTTTGAGACCTAGCTAAGAGTTCAAATGAATGAAAAATTTGCTATGTAATAAAATCTTAATGTTCAAATTTGAATGAAAACAAACTAGGGCTGTTCATCCGGGTTCCGACCCGGAAATCTGGGTGTACCCGGACAGGAATCCGGATTTCAAATCCGGGCCGGAACCCACATCGGATTAACCCGGTTCTGATACGGGCCGAAATCCGGATGAATCCGGGTTTTCCAAAACCCGAATTCCGGTTCCGGATAGAACCCGTTTCTTTTTTTTCCCCCAAAAGAACTCGAATGCAAGTCTGTAAGAGATGAACAAAAAAATAAATCTCCCTGTTCGCAATAGAGTAGATCTAGCAAAAACAAACCATCTTTGGCTACTGAATCACCGATACTACATTCTCATAAAAACAAACCCACAATCAACAAACGAAAAACAATATAAACAGAGAAGAAAAAAAAATACAATATAAACCGAATCAAAAAACCCACAATCAAAAAATCGAATCAATACAATACATAAAAAAACCCACAATCAAAACAATACAAACCGAATAGAACCCAAAACTAACATAGAAGATCTAGCCAAACAGGTGGAAAGGTAGAAGACGACGGCCATGAAGAACAGATCTTCAATCGGCGATGACGGTGATTCGACGACGGCCATGGGGTCACGAGCTAGGTTTCGGCATGAGAGAGAGAGAGAGGATAATGAAAGAGATGAAGACGATCGGCGATGACAGTGATTCGACGACGGCCATGGGGTCACGAGATGGGTCACGCCGTCACGGGGTCATTGGACCCGATCAAGGAGGCAAGGGTTTGAACTGTTTTCGTAGAGAGAGAGAGAGAGAGAGAGAGAGAGAGAGAGAGAGCACGCCATCACGGGGTCAGTGGACTCGATCAAGGAGGCTAGGGTTTGAACTATTTTCGTAACGAGAGAGAGAGAGAGAGAGAGAGAGAGAGAATGCGGTTTTGTTTTTGAGAAACATGGCTTTCGGATTGCAAGTGGGTTTTAAACCGCACCCGGACCGCATTGGTCCGGGTTTTGTAATCCGGTTTTCGGCCCGGGTCAAATCCGGGCCGAAAACCATAACCGGAACCCGGTTATCCGGGTTCCAGATCCGGGTCGGATTTTATCCGGCCCGGATGAACAGTCCTAAAACAAACAGTAAAATATATTTGTAGTTCAAGATAAAATAAAATATCGATAGTTCAGGTGTAAATGAACATTTTTATAACTCAGAGTGAAATGAAAAGTATGGAGGGTTTGTTGGTAAAAAAATAATAATTTCGACTTATATTTTGCAAAATACAAATGATGAAATTCTACAAGAAATATGGCTTTTCCCCAAAGGCAAAATTCATGGCAAAAAGTAGAATTTTTTTGGGAAAAACTATTTTCCCACAAAATCTTACCGTGGAAAACTCGTGGCGTAAAACTTACCGCAAAAAGTATTATAGCCCACGAAAGGTTTAATTCGTGGGCAATACCTATGTTTTCCCATGATACATCTCGTGGCAAGAGCCAATGAAGCTCATCGCAAAAGCATGTCCATTTTTGGTAATGTGGGAATGGGAGAAATTACAATAAGAAATATTGGTGGGTATTAGTATTACCCACTACAACATATGTGGGAAAAAACTTTAATCGGCAAAAAAAAAGTATTTGCCACGAGTTATCTTCGCGACAAATAGTAAAAGAATTCAGAAAAAACAAATTGTAAAAGCAAAAGCAGATGGGACTGGGCCAAAAATGATCATAAATAATTGTCTAATATAAGCTAAAAAATTATATACAAACCAATGCAACCATGAAATGCAATAAACCACCATGCATTAAAATTCAATATGCAACAACCAGCACAACAATGAAATGCAATAAAACCACTTTCAACAAATTCTGTCAAGCTGTTAACATGAATCTACAAATGTTCTTTCAAGCTTCATACATACCAAAAGTGGTTGACTTGTTGGCTTCACTTGCAAACAAAAAAGAGCACTCCTAAGGCACTAGCATTTGTAGATAACCAAAGAAATATACTTAGTTGTTTGAATTGTAAAAGTTCAGACACATGGGTTTGAAAAGATATACTTAGAAATAAACAGATGTTCATACACAGGATATTCAATATACTTGGAGGAAAAAGATATTTCAGAGTAAAATAATTCCAGAAGAAAATGGAAGAATAGTAAATTATCATCATTCTTAAACAATCTGAAGTTTCTGAAATGTGTTCATTACATACAACATAAAGACATTGGCCTATAAATTGTTAGTAAGCCAGCACACCAATGAAATGCAATAAAACCACTTTGAACATAGTTTGTCCAACTGTTAATATCAATCTACAAATGTTCTTTCAAGCTTCATACACACCAACAATAATCCCAACCAACATATCAGTTCAATATTTACTACCAATTCACATCATTCCACTTCACACTCCCATATATATAACTCAAAATCTTGTATTGTAAGCCATATCAACCTGCTTGCTGCCCATGTAATCCAATCCAACACAAATGTAGATATTTTATTTAAATAACACTTGAGTTTTTGAAATGTGTTCATTACATACAACATAAAGACATTGGCCTATAGACTGTTAGTAGGCTAATAAGTCAATATTTGTGATAAATACATTGGCCTATAGACTGTTAGAATGTCATAGCATGTCCCAAAGAACAAGCACCCATGTGAGCAAGACACTTTATTCGATCCCTACCAATATGCAAAGCAATCCATTAATTAATTTTCACATGTGCTCTAAACAGAAATCCATCATTTTACTTTGAACAGAAATCACAAGTTTCAAATGTAAATTCAAATGTAAAAGATGATGATAAAAGGTAACATGAAAACCAAACCAGACTAAGATCTGCTATGGATGGTTGAAAGCCACCAAGCAAGAAGCGTCCATTACCCTTAAGCCAAAAAAGGTCTAAATGTGAAGGGTCTTTGTCAGCTTTGTATTTAACTGAAATTCAAAGACTTAAATGAGCAGGGGGGAGCAGCAAGATACAAGCTAAAAGATCTAGGGCATAAGCAGAGGAACAGAGACTAGAAAAATAACAATGAGTCTTACAAGGTGCAACCATTACAATAAGATTTTCATGCCATATATAACTAGAAAGGTTTATACTAATTGGTGTTTGTGCTTCTCATCACCAGGAACCAGATGAGAAAGGAAAAAAAATATAATGGAAAGCTCACCAGAAATAGCTCAGCTATATCAAGTATCACTGTCTTCAACATCGTCATCACCATTTTCCTGCACATGAATTATTCATTACCTATAAAAAAAATACATGAAAAAAATATAGAATAAATATATGAATATAAAAGGCCAGCCATATTTATTCCATCATGTATGAGCACAAAGAAACTATCATATCAATGTCACAGGGGTAATATCACAGAGGCTTAATCAGTAATCAAGATATAAAGTGTACACCTTACTTAACCTTCTTCACCATCAAGAAGAACAAGTGAAGAAAGGTTATAAAATATCACTGATGCGTTATACTAACATCACTGATGGCATCTTCAAATTGTTGCGCTTCGACTACCACCAAGATATATATATCTATCATTCAGCTCACCAAGAACCAAAATCAGAGAGGATCACAAGGCAAACATATATAGAGAAGATCAAGACCAATTTCAGAACCAAAATCAGAGCTGGTTGTAAAATTCCACCACCACAGGGCTGGTTGTAACATTTTGAGACTCTAAAACTCTCTGTTAGAGCCAAATTATGTTCAGATCCAAACATGAGGCTCTAAAGTGGCATTAAACTCTACAAAGATCACTACACACAAACCACAGATTAGAGGGTCCTACAAGTCACCAAGAACCCAAGTACAAGCTTGCTAGAAATTACATTCCTGCACATGAGCCTGATCAAGTGTAGTAATGGGCAGCTGCCTTAATGGCTCGAGTAAGTGACCCAATGACCTTTTTAGACACTTATAAATCCTAGAACGTTTGGAGATAAGTGCAATTAGGTTTAGCACATTAGGATGCCTAGAAACAAGTTAAATGTTTAGTACATAGCTGGTAGCTAGCAAGTCAACCTAGCAACCAAGTATGATCCATGATCAGAAAGGACTATTTTCTTGGAAAATGTAATAAGCTTTAAACAAAGGAAATGAAAATCTACTTTTACTTACAGAAGCATGAGCAAAAGACTCATAGGTATTAATAATACATGTAAAATTCTGAAATGGACTCAGTTAATTAGCATTTTGTAACCCACATGTTCATGTACTGCAGTTCCTGCATGTCTCCTTTGCCAATTTGATCCAGTTTCTTGAGGTTGCATGCATGCAACCATACGTTTTGGCTCAAGTTTAGGGGTATCCATATTAAAACAAAATTCTTAGTTCAGATATTTTTAGAAAGTCTTATATCTTGGCTATATTAATAATCGTTTCCATCATGTAGCCTTTACTAAATCCTCATGATTTTCAAAGAAGATCATCTCCATCAATGATGCTACCAGGTTAATTTCTGAGTTCTTTTCCCTTCCTCCAAACTTCCAGAGATTACTACCCTCCTCAGTGTGCATTTATTTGATTAGATGTGAATTAAATATTTCACAGCAGCTAGAGGAGCCAAAATCCCAAAATCACAGCAACTAGAGAAGGTTTCCTTGCAAGAAAATTTTTATAGCTTAGACAAAGGTTTGTAGCCAAATTACCCACCCTCTTTTCCTACCCAAATCATGGGGCACCACAAATATGACAAATGATGATACTTTCACTACCTCCCGAGGAGGTTGAGCAACCTCATTAAAATAAAACTCACTTTCATGAACTCTCGGATGTATATCACCCAAAACAATAGTCGACAAAGCTCCCAAAACCCCCAAATCAATTCTAAATCAATATCTAAAAAACTGATCCAATCCCATCCTTCAACATAAAAAAAGTCCCTAATATAGATAAAGCACTGCACTTCGTAACAGATTCACAATCAATAATGGAGAATATCCAAAAATAAGTGAACTTTCCCGAACACGCAAGAACTCTAAAAAAACAAAAAATAGCACTATGCTCTAATGAAACGCTTCCAATACATATACCTAAAATGGAAGGGGAAAAATTTGAACAACATAGACCCATTCATTGAGCAGCAGCCCCTCGTCCATGCTCCGGTCAAGATCCCCCACATAAGACAATGGAACCGAGAGAGAGAGAGAGATATATATATATATATATATATATATATAATTAGGGTGAAATAGAGAGTGGGAGAAACGGACAGAGAGAGAGAGACGCAAACCCACAAAGATGAAGGTAGAGAAAGAAATATAGGAGGATTAAGAGACTCACCTCCTCAGTGAGGTGGCGACAACACAACAGCAGGCACAGCTTCGGAAGGGCCGTAGCAAACTCACAGATAATAGAGAGGGAGTATCAAGCGGGGGGAAAAGAAAAAAGGGGGAGAAGGGAGTATCGAGCGGGTATCGGGCTAGGCAAGAAAGAAATAATGGGGAAAGCGGGTCGTAATATTTAAAATTATTTGCGGCAACATGAAGTCGTTGCAAGAAATCATTTTTTCGTGGTAAAAATTGGATTTTACCACAACTTTTTGCTCATTGGACGTAATTTAGTAGAAAATGGCACATTTTTTTCCCACGGACCGTTTCTGTGTCATAAGCTAAGTATTTGCCACGAATGTAAAGTTTGGGAAAAAGCTAAATTTCTTGTAGTAAAGTAATATTTCAACGTCAGAACATGAGGAAGGGTACTTAGACTTTAGTACTTGTACAGTTTGAGTGGTACTCTACAAAGATGATAAGCCATGTAAGTGAATGTGTGATAATGAACTAAAAGGATAATTATTACAACTGTAAGCTTGATATATTTATACTAATCTTACATTGAAGATTCGGTTTTGGTCCACATCATTCAGCTTTGTCTGAAGTGAGGAAACCATAGCAAGTGGCTTTATAAAGATATCAACTAACTGATCCTAGGTATGTAGAAACTTGAGCTTTTCATCGGGGCATTACATCCTCGTTGGGCTATCCATTGTAGGTGAGAGAGCATATTCCTACAAGAAATGTGGGACTTGAGTCGTGGCACCTACGACAGACTGGCCCAACAAAGACGTCGGGAATAGAAGAATGTGAGATTGTGATACCCCATTCAAATAAGTAATAATGGTAGGATGTATTACATCCCACATTGCTTGAGAAGAAGCAGTTCTTGCTCTTTATAATGTTTCAAGGGGGCTCCAATTGCATAATTGGCTAGTCCTTTCGAAGTATAGGCAATACAATTTGAATCTTCTATTAGGGTGTTACAAGTTGAGTAGTTGATTCTCATAGGAGAATTAGATGGTTAGCTTTCGTGATGTTTAAAGTACAAAGAACTCTGAGTGCATAATTGTTTCTTGTACTATTTTGGTACAAAATGCACATGAATGATATTGATACTCTTTTCATGCGGCTGAAACAAGTCATCTATTCAAAAATACCTAATATACCTAGTCGTTATTAATGATCTATTGAAAAAATGGATTCTTTAAACACTGATAACAATCCTAGAAAGATGTCTTCCTAAGAGAGTTAATGCTCATGACAATCTAGTTATCTTATATTATTAATTATCTCATATTTAGTGGTTTTCCATACTATGAGGTACTAGACATGGGTATTTAAAATGTATCTCATGTGATGCCCCAAGATTTCATTTGAGATTCGATGAGCTTGAAGTGTCAAGGCATGCAACACAAGGTTACATATTCCACTTCTTGATAGTTAAAAATGCAGTGCACATAGCATGCACTATTCACAATGAATCATTTTTTTTCTTTAAGCAATACTATGTACCAGAAGTAATCTACTAGAAGTAATCTATCCCAAATCATAAACACACTTTATAATATTCACATGATAATTGATATCCCAAGGGTTACAGTACTAGTCCAATAGGTCTATAACAAAACAAGTACTAGAGACAGTGCTTCATAAATACAGTTTGGAAATAAAATCTATTCTACTAAATCATGGCTAACTATGATATCCAAACAAATGTCCAAGGAATAGACTCCACCGACTCCTTGTATGTGCTCCACATTCTATTCGGCCTCATCCAATCTCCCATGCATGGGTTCTCTAGATCCTAAGACAACTATTCGGGGAAAATGGTGGTTGGGACTACCAAATGAGTCAACAAGTGAACTATCAAATTACTAACAATATTCATCTGAATCCATGAGAGTAAAATGGCACGAATGCATTGTGATATGAACATAATATGCGTGACAAGACTTGGCAATAACATGACATGTGCTTGACTGAAAATACATGACTTGACTGAACTGAACTTAATATGAGCTGAAAGTGACATGAATTGAACTTGACATCAACATGACATGAACAGACTTGAAAGATAATGTGACTCATATTGAATCAACATGAAAATGTTTTCTTGTCTTGTGGGATTACCACGATATTCTTGTCTCATGGAGTTGCTGTAACATCCCGCTAGAAATTCAGTGGATGAGTTATCTAAGCTTTAGGAATGTCATAAAAATCCTAGAAAGGTCTCATGAATCAGGACATTGCTTAAGTTTTAGTCTATCAGCTTAGTCAGTTTCTTACCCACTTTGGTGATAGAAACACGATTTTATTTATTTGAGGTATTTTGGAGTATGAGATTGAGAAACAGTTTGGGCCATTAGTCTTAGATGAATATTTAGGAATTTTCGGTGCAATAATACATTTCGGAGGAGAGTTGCTCAAAAACACCTTTTGACTTAATCAAGGCAGCTAGGAGTCAAAATTTTCAAATTGAATTGCACTATCATGTTTGTATGATTAATTAGGATTTTATAGTGCAATGTTATTTTTACCATTTTTGGAACAAATAGTAACATCCGTGACAACACCCTATCTAATTGTTTTCAAATCATAGTGTGGATTGTCCAAATCAATCTAGAGTTTTATTTGAACACATGGCAAGCTCTTAGCCACATTTAGTGAATTGTATAGGCCACTTGGCACCAAGAGAAACCATGAGATGGAAACACGAAGGAAAATCAAGTATTGTGATCTTGCCACCTAACCTAAACACTATTCTATCCAACCATTCATTTTTGTGCCAAACCAAAAAGGGTTTCAACCCTAGAAAAACCTTAAATATTTGTGATCCCAAACTAAACCTTATTGAACCCTAAATGATGCCCAATCTGTTTAGGCCCATTAAGGCCCACCGAAAGGATCCACCCAAGCAAGATTTCTTGAAGAAGTTTCTCCCATTACCCTAGGTGTACTTACCCTACCCTTATTAGCACAAATAGTGATTGATGGAAGGTCAATCAGCCACCTCAACACCACCTTTCACAAGGAAGAATCCTTGGTAGAAAACAATGTGCTGTTGCCCATGGTTTTGGCTAAAAAAACCACCATCAAATGGTCACCGTCACATTGTCTCTTAGCCCTCCAGCCTTACATAATTCATCCATGGCTTGTTCTTCATGCGTTTGTAACTTTTACTTTGCTTTATTGGAGAGAACTCTAGAGGAGACTTTAGACACTTTCTGGCCATTCTTGCTTGATTTTTTCAAAACCTTTGCAAGTAGCTTCTCATAAAACTACCTTCCTATGAGTTGTTTCTCTTTTATTCTATTTAGCATCAGTGTACTTTTTGTAATTGTTCATGGAGGTTTAGTTGGTGAAAATTTTGTTTAAGCATGCAAAGGTCATACTTGGCGAAAATCTATATATTATGTTTAATTTTGATTTATTTGAAGAAGTTTTTGGCAAGATCTTGTCCAATATTTTTATGGTGTAGAGTTAACATGTTAACATGCAAGTTGGATTTTGGATTTGTTGCATGTTAGGAGTTTTTACCAAGAGTTTTGCATGATTTTGGAAAGTTGGAAACTCAAGGTGTAAAAACAGTTTTGTTTTGTATTTGAGGTTATTGGGTATATCTATATTTTGATGCAATTTTTACCATGTGATCTTAGCTTTGGTGCTTAGATCTATTCTAATACTTGATTATTAACCATATGATGTTGTTCATTTGTGATTTATTTCATTAACTATTTCATACCTAATGGTTTGATCAAAACCAAAGCACATAGTTGTAAGTTGAAAGTGTGAAAGCCGAATGTTTTAAGTTGGATTTTGTGACTTTTTGTGGTTTTGGCTTGATTATTAAAGGCATGATAGTTCTTAGGAATATGTTATGAATGTATTGAGAGTATATTACTCAACTTTTGGAGTTCTTCGAGTCGTTTGAAAAGAGATAAAACCTTGAACATCAAGGGTTGTGCTTAAGGTTAAAAGCTTGAAGTGTTATATTGAAGAAATTTGTGGTTTTGTGATGTGAGTTTTATTGGTTGTTTTGGTATGTTATTTGAATAGAGGATATGATATTTTTGTATGTTGCATATGTGACGCCCCCAAATCCCCACATACGGACACGGGAAAAATCGAGACGTCCGGATGATGACAACACCGGTCACCACCCTATCGACGATCGATGAGTGCCGAGTGTGTGTAAAAGCAACAAATGTGCACGAAAAAACACGCAGCAGATAGCAAAGTCCTATAACTAAGTACCAGAATTTTTTTTTTAGTTTAATACAAAGCTGTTCAAATCATACATAATAAAATATTACAAACTACAAATATAGTTTCAAAGCCAAATACAAAGCATTAACTTCAACTCAATACTCCGGCGGAGCTGCATCCTTGGGCTCAGCCTCCTCCTCCTCCTCGATCTCTGCATCAAAATTTACGGTACCAAAAATGGTGCCGCAAGTAAGTAAAATCCAAACACCACTAGATAAAAACATATTACAACTCAAACAATATGCATGAAACAATGCCAATGCATAAAACCCATAAAACCATATTTTTCCACGCACGCCAAAAACCCCTTTGGCCCAAAAACATAACCTTTAAAACCAGTCCTCGCCATTATCCCAGATAATGGCCCAAATCAATAAACCATCATTTTCCCAGAAAATGGATCACAAAGCCTCAACACATCCTCGCCATTTTCCCAGAAAATAGCCCGTATCCGAAAACCATAAAACCAATCCAATTATGCATGCACCATGATTTCCCCTAGGGATCATCCACACACTCTGGCTCTGTGCCACACCACAGGTAACGACTACGCGTGTGACACCTAAACGAGCGATGCCCAGACTCGCGCCCAGCGCGTCCCTGGCCAGGCCATCCTCTAGTCCTCGCCACTCTAGGGACCATGGAGTCGACACGACAGCGTTACCGTATTGTGCGATCCGGTCGTCGCCCTGCGACAACCCAATGGATGTCACTCAGTATTATCCACTCCCGACTGACCAGAGGAGCTCCACCGAGATAATAACCCATCCCGGCTTGGGCTCGTGAGACACACACACCCGAAAATCCATTTATGCCAATAAAATAGGATTTTTCTCAATTCAAATAAAACGCACGCGCATGCACCATGTAAATGCAATCTCAAGGCACAAAACAACCAACCAACCACAAATCAACAAACCAAGCAACTCCGCCCTCAATCCATCCGACCTCCGACCTCCTCGGACTCAGTCCAGAATCAACCAACCAACCAGATAATTTATTGTAAGAGCAAAATATATTTAAATCTAAAAGTAGAGTTTGGAAAATACTTACAGCGCTATACGATATTTTTCGAAAGCTCGCGGCGTTGCAAACGGCGGAGGAAAAGCAACGTAACAGTGTAATTTACACTGTTGCTGTGGGTAATAAATTACCCACTTTCGAACGGGGACAAACCAAGACACGAAATTGATAGGGAATGGTCTTGAGATGTTTATGAAGCTGAAAGAAATGAGAGTTGGCCGTGGGTGGCGGCACACGGCGGCGGATCGGACACTTGAAGTTCATTTCGGCTTTGGAGAGTGAGGAAGAGTGAGGGCTATACACAACTCCGTTGGCCACGAAATTTCTTGGGGAAGGTCATGGTGATGAGAGGAACAAGATGGTGGTGGTGAAACACCATGGGTGGCCATGTACAGCGGTGTATGGTGGTGCAACCGAAACTCTAGCTATGGAGACCCATCGGAGAAAAAGAGAGAGTTAGGGAAAAAGAAAGACATGGGGAGGAAGCCCTTGATGTGGTGAATCCATTGGTGGTGCTTGGTGGCTGATTTGGCTGTGTATGGTGGCTCAAAGAGGAGAAAAAGGCTTGAAGACCCATTTGTTTGGAGGAGAAAAGAGAGAGATTGGGTGGCCGACGTAGCACACCACTGGCGCAGTAGAGCTCGCCGATGAGGGAGGGACATGCTAGAGGTGGAGGTGAGTCACGACGGCTGGAGGTGGTGCCGGCTGGGTGGGCTAAAGGAATGGACGGAGGGAGAGGGAGAGAGGTCGCGCGCGGGAAGGGAAGAAAGAAGAAGGAAAAAGAAGAAAAAAGAAAAGAAGGACAAGAAAAAGAAAAGGAAAAAGAAAAAAAGGAAAAAGGGAAAAAGAAAAAAGAGAAAAGAAAATATGGAGAAAGAAAATGAGGTCCAATCCTCACTTCCGGAAACCAAAAACTGATCCGCCGAAAACGATTAAAATAAATTAAACACAACATCAAATAAATTAAAAACCAATTAAAATACATTAATTTAAAATAAATAAACTAATATATTAATTAAATTAAAAATACTCATTCAGTGAAAATACACGTAAAAACGGGGTATCACATCCTCCCCCCCTTTACAAAGAAATTTCATCCTCGAAATTTGCAAGATCAACCATCAGCGCCAAACAGATACAAGATACAACTCTGAACATATTTGAGAGGTACATATCATCGACAACTCCCAACAAATCCAAGGGTTATTAACTTCACACCATAAATCACTAATATCAACGACGTCTCTGCTTTACCTTCCAAACTTTCATCCCATTCCAACTTTGGTAACCTAATAGCCACTTCCAAAGTTAACCATCCATAANGATAGCAAAGTCCTATAACTAAGTACCAGAATTTTTTTTTTAGTTTAATACAAAGCTGTTCAAATCATACATAATAAAATATTACAAACTACAAATATAGTTTCAAAGCCAAATACAAAGCATTAACTTCAACTCAATACTCCGGCGGAGCTGCATCCTTGGGCTCAGCCTCCTCCTCCTCCTCGATCTCTGCATCAAAATTTACGGTACCAAAAATGGTGCCGCAAGTAAGTAAAATCCAAACACCACTAGATAAAAACATATTACAACTCAAACAATATGCATGAAACAATGCCAATGCATAAAACCCATAAAACCATATTTTTCCACGCACGCCAAAAACCCCTTTGGCCCAAAAACATAACCTTTAAAACCAGTCCTCGCCATTATCCCAAATAATGGCCCAAATCAATAAACCACCATTTTCCCAAAAAATGGATCACAAAGCCTCAACACATCCTCGCCATTTTCCCAGAAAATAGCCCGTATCCGAAAACCATAAAACCAATCCAATTATGCATGCACCATGATTTCCCCTAGGGATCATCCACACACTCTGGCTCTGTGCCACACCGCAGGTAACGACTACGCGTGTGACACCTAAACGAGCGATGCCCAGACTCGCGCCCAGCGCGTCCCTGGCCAAGCCATCCTCTAGTCCTCGCCACTCTAGGGACCACGGAGTCGACACGACAGCGTTACCGAATTGTGCGATCCGGTCGTCGCCCTGCGACAACCCAGTGGATGTCACTCAGTATTATCCATTCCCGACTGACCAGAGGAGCTCCATCGAGATAATAACCCATCCCGGCTTGGGCTCGTGAGACACACACACCCGAAAATCCATTTATGCCAATAAAACAGGATTTTTCTCAATTAAAATAAAACGCATGCGCATGCACCATGTAAATGAAATCTCAAGGCACAAAACAACCAACCAACCACAAATCAACAAACCAAGCAACTCCGTCCTCAATCCATCCGACCCCCGAACTCCTCGGACTCAGTCCAGAATCAACCAACCAACCAGATAATTTATTGTAAGAGCAAAATATATTTAAATCTAAAAGTAGAGTTTGGAAAATACTTACAGCGCTATATGATATTTTTTGAAAGCTCGCGGCGTTGCAAACGGCGGAGGAAAAGCAACGTAACAGTGTAATTTACACTGTTGCTATGGGTAATAAATTACCCACTTTCGAACGGGGACAAACCAAGACACGAAATTGATAGGGAATGGTCTTGAGATGTTTATGAAGCTAAAGGAAATGAGAGTTGGCCATGGGTGGCGGCACACGGCGGCGGATCGGACACTTGAAGTTAATTTCGACTTTGGAGAGTGAGGAAGAGTGAGGGCTATACACAACTCCGTTGGCCATGAAATTTCTTGGGGAAGGTCATGGTGATGAGAGGAACAAGATGGTGGTGGTGAAACACCATGGGTGGCCATGTACAGCGGTGTATGGTGGTGCAACCGAAACTCTAGCTATGGAGACCCATCGGAGAAAAAGAGAGAGTTAGGGAAAAAGAAAGACATGGGGAGGAAGCCCTTGATGTGGTGAATGCATTGGTGGTGCTTGGTGGCTGATTTGGCTGTGTATGGTGGCTCAAAGAGGAGAAAAAGGCTTGAAGACCCATTTGTTTGGAGGAGAAAAGAGAGAGATTGGGTGGCCGACGTAGCACACCACTGGCGCAGTAGATCTCGCCGATGAGGGAGGGACATGCTAGAGGTGGAGGTGAGTCATGACGGCTAGAGGTGGTGCCAGCTGGGTGGGCTAAAGGAATGGACGGAGGGAGAGGGAGAGAGGTCGCGCGCGGGAAGGGAAGAAAGAAGAAGGAAAAAGAAGAAAAAAGAAAAGAAGGACAAGAAAAAGAAAAGGAAAAAGAAAAAAAGGAAAAAGGGAAAAAGAAAAAAGAGAAAAGAAAATATGGAGAAAGAAAATGAGGTCCAATCCTCACTTCCGGAAACCAAAAACTGATCCGCCGAAAACGATTAAAATAAATTAAACACAACATCAAATAAATTAAAAACCAATTAAAATACATTAATTTAAAATAAATAAACCAATATATTAATTAAATTAAAAATACTCATTCAGTGAAAATACACGTAAAAACGGGGTATCACATCCTCCCCCCCTTTACAAAGAAATTTCATCCTCGAAATTTGCAAGATCAACCATCAGCGCCAAACAGATACAAGATACAACTCTGAACATATTTGAGAGGTACATATCATTGACAACTCCCAACAAATCCAAGGGTTATTAACTTCACACCATAAATCACTAATATCAACGACGTCTCTGCTTTACCTTCCAAACTTTCATCCCATTCCAACTTTGGTAACCTAACTTTGGTAACCTAATAGCCACTTCCAAAGTTAACCATCCATAAACCAAATTACATAACCAAAAGATTAATCTCCCATTAAAACTTCGAATCACTACTAAATCTTCAAAGTCGATACAAAATTTGAACTTCTAAGTATCTCCAAAAATCATGCTTTCGCGCGCACTCTGATAACTCATTCAAATACTTAAAGGCTATATCCTCAAAAATTAATATCATGAAGTACAAGCTCAATCCACACCTAATCACAAGAAAACCCTTACCACATTTCCATAGAAAATCGTATGCCTCCAAAAACCACAAATCTCCACTCATGCCTCAGTTGGCCATCGCTGCCCCAAACGAAAACCAACATTCCGCAAAAATACACCCATTGATTGATGACAGAAACCAGTACTAATCAACCTCCAGGCCCCAAATTGAAAACACATAACATCATCCCAAAATACACCTGTCTCTTCTAAAGATAAGGAACATCTCCAAAAAGGCCCAAGTCCTTCCCGGCCAACCAACGAGAGCGCCTATAACTTCAATCCGATATCCCACACTTCAAGCTCATTACCTATATTTTGAATAACATCTAAACTTGCAATAACTAACTGTTGCGCCTAAACTTTAACTCAAATTAATGAGCCAAAATTTAGTGCAGTTTTACCTGCAAGTATACAGGTGTTGTAGTACCTTACAGGATCGAATCCACAGGGATTGACTAATGTGAAAAATTCTCTTGAACAAATGAAAATAAAATACTAAAAGAGATGTGTGATTGAAACTAAAATGAGATTATAGAAATAATGATTTTTGTCGTGACAAAACAAAATTAAAAGGATAAGCTGTATTGATATGGAAAAAGACTAAGGTTTCGAGGATCCGTTTAATAATTTAAAATATTGTTTCCGATCGAATTACTTCAATTAAACTAGAATAATGATTCCGTTTAATTGGAATATTTAGCATTTACGATCAAGAAAATAATTACTAATAATTGAGCATGAGCGATCGATGATTAAAACACTTACAAAACTCTTTTGACTATCACAGTGATTTCTCAAGCATTCACTGTATTCGGAAATCACAATGAATCAAGATAAATATATAGATAATCAAATTATCCAATAATAAAATCATTCAATCGATCAAACTCACAAAATAAATTTGTCGTCGATCCGAAAACAATTTTCAAATCATTAAACTTCACCTCTAACCTTAGTATGAAAATTTAGCCAACCATGTTCATCACAAGTGCTATAGAAATCACATAAATATCCTTTATTAAATAACTAAAATAAAACACAAACTTTAATACTAGAAAATAACTATAGGCAAATAAAAATATAAAGAAAATGAAGCTTGAAAGACTCCCTCAAACTTCCGTAGCCCTCTGGTTTTTTTTTTTCTCAACGCAGGACCTTCCGTTGCATGTTCTGTCCAACAAGTCGCTCACGTCCAGCTTCCTCAAATGAAAAAAAATAAAAATCCTTTTCGTCCAGCCCCATCACTGAAAATTTACTCAGCAAAATCAATTCCTTCCAGCCCGTCTAATCAATCCCCTTCCTCCAGCACGTCCCTCTCTATTTAATCCTCCATGACTTTTTTTCAATCCAAAAGAAATTCACTCCTCTGTTTTCTCCCACTAAAAACAGAGCAAGTTTCCTCAAGTTTTTTTTTCAAAACACAGTTCTACGTTAGCCCCTTCTTCCGAGCTCCTCCTGCTCTCCGCAGCTCTCTATATTTTTTCTCTTCTTTTTTTTTTTTTTTTTTTCGTAAGCTTCTTCTAACGTAAACTCCTTCCGTAAACCTCCTCAACCCAGCGTAAACTTCCTAGAAAACTTGCTCACCGTAAAACTCTTCTCTGCCTAAGTCCAGCAGTTCTCTTCGTCCCACTTCCTTTTCTCCACCGAAAAAAAATCACTCTATTTCTATCCGTAAACCCCATACGTAAACCCCCTACGTAAACTCCCCCTACGTAAACTCCCTCTATTTTTCTCCCTCTTTCCGTTCGTTCTCTATCCGTCCAAGCTCTAACCCAAAATAAAAAAATACAGCCCCTGAACGTAAATTTCCTTTTTAACGTCAACTTGGTTCCGTCTGAAAACCTCCTCCCATCCTCTCCGTAAATCACTCTGAACGTAAGCTCCCTCAGCGAAGTGTCTCACGTCTCTCCACCATTTTTCTCCCGTCATCACCTACTTTTCCTTTCCGTAATTGTTGATTTCTTGCTGAATTTCTGCATGTGTAGCTGTGTAGCCGTGAAAGACTTTCTGCTGCATCATTTTTCTGCATGTGCCGAGTGATGCATTCATGAATGTGCAAGTGAGCTGCTGCTTTCTTTTTCTGCCGTGGGTCCAAGTTTTCTTCTTCATTTTCTTATGCTGTCCGAGTGATGCATGTGTGAGCTGCCGTGAGAGATTTGAGTTCCAGCCGTGATTTTCTGCAGGTGCTGTCAATGAGTTCCAGCTTGAAGCTGCTGCACGTGTGTGTCGTCTTCTCCCTGCCGTCCACGTAACTATCTTCACGGAAAATCTCTTAAGCTGAAGAAAACCAATTGCCAGAAGCTTCCAGCTCTCCTTTATTTCTTTCTTCAGTTTTTTTTTTCTTTTCTTTCCGTATACTTCCAGATCAAGTGTCCTTCTATTTTTTTTCTTCTATTTTTATATTCACCGAACGTTTCAGTCCCTCTCAATCAACCTTTCCTTTTTTTTTTTCTTCTGTCAAAACCTCCTCCTTTACGTTCTCTCTTTCTCTTCCAAATTTGCTTTCGGTTCCACTTTCTTTGATTTTATTCTCTGTTCCAGCTCACTCCTCTGTTACGTAGTGGCTCCTCCTGGCTTTCCGTAAACTCTTCCCCTAACGTCAACTGCTCTCAAGCCACCTCCAACCGAAAGCTTTATTTTTTATTTTTTTCCGTAACACTAGCTGAACTTCAATTCTCTCAAGCCGACGCATGTTCTCTTTTGCATGCGCTGTCCACCACTTTGAAAAACTCGAATAGCATGCGCTTCAGATCAGAACCGGATCTCATGAATTTTATTTATACTGAAAATAAAGAAATAACACTCGAAATAAATTAAAAAGAAAATAGATTATTAAAAATATATTATATATGTGAGGAAATATTTTTCAATTAAATCATAGTTATAAAATTAAGCATAAACATGATATTAATCAATGAAAAATCACAACTCAAGTTTATGCTTATTAACTATTTTTCCATCTAAAACCAATAATAATGTCACGAAGCAGTTGAAATAAATTGGTTTTAAATAACTAAAATATGCAATTTTACAGCTCAAACACACCCCCCAACTAGCTTTTTGCTAATCTTCGAGCAAACTAGTGAAAATTAATTGAGATGAACATTGCATAAAGCTCGAAATTCAAACGAAAACAATCAAACATAATTCTGAATTCTCACAAAAAATTGATTCGTGACTACTCAACACCAGGAGACCAGGAGTAATTCAATTACTTCCAAGTTTCATGGCTTAGATTCGGAAAGTCCTTATTTGCATCTGAAAGAATTTGAAGAGGTTTGTGCAACTTTACAAACCCAAACTATCAATGACGATGTTGTTAGATTAAAGTTGTTTCCTTTCTCTTTGAAAGAAAAAGCTAAAAATTGGCTGAACTCCTTGAGACCAAGATCTATTGGCACATGGCAAGAAATGCAAAGAGAATTTCTGAAAAAGTTTTTTCCTACTCATAGGACCAACACTCTTCGCAGAAATATTATGAATTTTTCTCAAAAAGAAAATGAAACATTTTTTCAGTGTTGGGAACGTTTTAAAGAATTATTGCTAACTTGCCCACATCATGGCTATGAGACTTGGCGCACCATTAGTTTTTTCTATGAAGGTTTAACATCTCAAATGCGTCAATTTGTAGAAATGATGTGTAACGG